>CAWVRF010001261.1:607500-979331 GCA_963932465.1 Maratus speciosus | reverse complement strand
AATGAGCGTACCGTAATTACCTTAACATTTTTTTTTCATATTTTAGCGCATAAAGTACGTATGTGTGTGTGAAAGCGCAAATGATTTATTGAATGAACATTTCTTTCAACGAGTTCTAAAAGTAATATTTTTACTTTCTTCTATCTTTACAAGAAGAAAGTATTGGATTCATGAAAATCTTCTACTTACGGTTTTCGACGGATTTACACAATTTAGGGGTCAGAGATTCCGATTAACATGTTTTTACAAAACTTCTATCTGTAAGTCTGTGACTCTGTATGTCTGCCTGTCTATGTATGTGACACAAATTTCGTGGGCGCTCTATCTCAAGAACTAATGCACGAAATTCAATAAAAATTTATATTCAGTTAGCCCCTGATATAAATTGGAGCTGATTAGTTTTTGGTGCAAATTGCTCAACAGGTGGCGCTGCTATGCAGCATTTTTCAGAATTTCCACTATAGCTGTATCTAAATAACTAACGCACGAATTTTCATCTAACTTCAGATTCAAGTATACCTTGATATCAATTACGCTGTTTATGGTTTGGTGTAAATCGCTAAACTGGTGGCGCTGCTATGCCACATTTTTCAGAATTTCCGCTATAGGTCTATCTCAAAAACTAATGCACAAATTTTAATCAAATATCATACTTTGATATGAATTGTGGCTAAATTGATGCAGTTTCTTGTACTATTTAAATGATTTAATTGGTGTGATTTATACAGGGTGTCCGGTCTCAACGGTGTCCAATGGCTAATTCCTAAACCGTTAGTCATAGACATATAGTTCCAATTAGAAAAATGCTTTAAATCAGATAAAGAAATATTATAAAAGCGATTTGAGTCAATAAAAATATTTCTTAAAAAATTACGAAATTTAAATTTTTATACGGTCCCCCGGTCCTATAAGTTATATTTAGTAAAATTTTCCTATTACACTGACAAGTAAAACAAAAAAAGTCCCATTCAAATAACACTAAAATTGTGCGAGTTATGAAACTTTAAAAATGCATGACTTATGCCACTTTTCTCCTCTGAAAACAAATGAGTTCGGCTTGGCTTTGAGGGGTGATATTCCAAGTGCTTAAAGTATTCGAAGATCTCATTTCATGTGTATTTGCGCTTTGCAAAAATCGTACAAGTATTACGATTAAGTTAACATTTATTAAGTTTCAGATTGGCTGAAATAACATATGTTTTATTTTGTCAGGATTTGAGACTGTTTCTTTTTTTATTTCTTTTAATAAAATTATGCTATTTTAATTAGTTTTTATGTTACTTCAACGATCTGATGTGTGTTTTTCCAGTTCAAAATTTGTATTCGAACTTTAACCTACTTTCAAATATTCGAACGAGATTACATTTTACATACTTGCGCAAATCCGATAACAATCTAATATTATTATGATTTTCGGTGGTTACAATTTATACTTATTTTATAGGATAACACAAAAAATTTCTGATAGATTATCGCCAAGAAGTTTATGAAAAAGTTTTAGATTAGATAATACAAGACCTAGATTGTTGGGTTTTTTAACTTCTATGTATTTTTTAGCACTGAATCCGAAAATGACCTTAATTTTTAACCATCATGTCAGGATATTTCGCCAATCATAAATTGTCGAATTTAAAGAATAACAAAAATCGGATACTATAAAGTAGAGAGATGGTTGTATTTTTTAACTTTTGATAATTTATTTTTACGTACTTTTTAGCACTAAATCGGAAAATGACTTTCATTTTTAACCATCACGTTAGAATTTTTTTGCAAATGTGTAAGTTAAAATACAGCAAAAATCTCATACTATAAAACATATGTAAAACTTTTTTTATTTTATTTTATTCAATAATTTATTCGATATTTTTGCTTATCTTGGGATTCTTATAGCTGGGTGGTGTGATGAGATGGGGGAGGAGGTTAAATTTTAATTTTGAACTTTTTAACTTTGAAATTTACAATTTGCGAAAAATCTTGATGTGATGGCTATAAATGAAGGTCAATTCTGGATTCAGCGGTACAGTACAGAATACATAAGAATCAATTATCAAAAGCTAAAAAAACATGAAATAACCCAACTTTTGCAGGCTAGTGTAATCTAATAATATTTTAAAATACTTATCATTTTGTAAAGAATTGAGGCTGTTAATTTAGCATCATTTTATTTAACAAAAATTCTGTTTTTTTTCTTTCTTCTTAAATGTGTATTACAAATTGTATATTTTGCATTAATATGTCAGAATGACTAAAGATTTCAAATTTATATTGCAATGTTAATTTTACTCTCAACCATTTTTTAATATATCTGACGAAATTATATTTCGACTAAATTTGTGAATGACCCCCAATTTGCAGCAAAAAATATGCTCCAACTTTAAACAGGTATTACTCGGTCAATTTTAATCGTAGAACAACGGGACTTTTTTTGTATTACTTGTCAGTGTAAAAGGAAAATTTTACTAAATATAACTTATAGGACCGGGGGACCGTATAAAATTTTAAATTTCGTAATTTTTTAAGAAATGTTTTTATTGACCCAAATCGCTTTTAAAATATTTCTTTACCTGATTTAAAACATTTTTGTAATTGGAACTATATGTCTATGACTAACGGTTTAGGAATTAGCTATTGGACACCGTTGAGACCGGACACCCTGTATAGAAGAAAGTTTTGTGATGACCACAACGTACTACAGTACAGCCCCGATCATCCGCGAAATCGGGTGGCAAGGCCACCGCGGATAACAAAAATCGCGGACAACCCGAAAAAAAAAAATTGAAAATGGGGTGCAAACACGAAAAAAAAAAAGGGGGAAATTCAACATAAAAACAATGTTTTAGTGTACAAAAGACATAATAAGACATTTAAAATACATACATATGCACAGTAAAGTAGAAACCTTTGCTTTACGTCTAAATCACTAAAATAAAGACCTGTAAATAAGAAACAAACCCACACACACTGTACAAAAAGTGTTGAGTTATACCTTTTTAAAACAATCAGTCACTTGTTTTTGCTTCTTGCTTTGGAAACACCTTTTCTTTATTCTAAATTGTAAACTATTGTTTTCCTTTTAGTATGGAATATTTTTTATCTCGAAAATGAAGCTATTCTTGATATGCTCTTCTGGAATTCATCACAATAGTCTTATTTAATTTCTAAATATTTTAATTGCTGTGTTTACGTTTGATTAATAAAATCAATAAAAGATATTAAGACTTTATATCCGATATTTCAAAAATGGCAACTGAATCTAGAAATATTCTTCTGTTACTTTCGAATACATGAATTTTTCTGTTTATATTTATTAGTAGGGCTTATTGTATTTTCCTTGCTGTTGGCTTAAAAAAAAAATTTCGTTTTGCGGATAAATTGCACCGCGGATCATCCGCTCGCGGATAATCGGGGATTTACTGTAGTTAGGTTTTTTCAATTAAATGTAAGAGTCTTACGTAATATTTTACCAATTTATTACTTTCTTCTATCTTTACAAGAAGAAAGTATTGGATTCGTAAAAATTGTCGAAATCCAGTTTTCGACGGATTTACGCATTTTAGGGTTCAGAGATCCCGAAAAACATGTTTTTACAAAATGTCTGTATGCGAGTCTGTGTGTCTGTCTGTCTGTGTGTGACATAAATTTTGTGGGCGCTCTATCTCAAGAACTAATGAACGGAATTTAATGAAACTTTAGATTCTGTTAGTCCTGATATAAATTGGTGCTGATAACTTTTTGGTGTAAATCGCCCAATAGGTGGCGCTGCTATGCTACATTATTCATGATTAACGCAATAGCTCTATCTCAAGAACTAATCCCCGAATTTACATCAAACTTCAGATTCAGTTCGTCCTTGATATAAATTAGTGTTGTTTAGTTTTTGGTGTAAATTGACCAACAGGTGGCGCTAATATGCTGCATTTTTCACAATTTCCGCAATAGCCGTATCTCAAGAGCTAGTGCATGAATTTTCACCAAACTTTAGACTCAATTAGTTCCTGATATAAATTGATCCTGTTAAGTTTTTGGTGTAAATTGCGCAGCAGGTGCCACTGCTATACAGAACTTTTCACGATTACTCAAATAGCTGTATCTCAAAAACTAATGCACGGATATTCATCAAACTTCAAATTCAATTGGAAGTTGACATAAGTTGCTGGTGAGTAGATTTTGGTGTAAATCACCTAACCGGTGCCGCTGTTATAATCCATTTTTCAGGAAGAATTAACATATATGACATAGAAGAAAGTTTTGGGATTGCCACATCCAACTAGTTTTTTACCTATTATACTGGTCGGCAGAGGGTGGAAGTCTATTTCAAAAGGAGATGGAAAAACCTAGTAGCACCAACTTTTGAAAAATATTGGGTGGGCTCAAAAAATTTTGAGTAAAATAACATACAATTTTTCCCAATTTTTTTAGTGCGTGTGCGTGTGGTGTCAGAGACGGAAAATGAGAGAATGAATAAAGATGGTAATTGAATGTTAAACTATGTTTTTCTAAGAAAAATATAAAATTATTATAATTTAATGAAATTATATTCTCATGAGTTCTTTCTCATAAATACATTAATATTTATTATATATAACATAAAAATTGCTAACTATCAATAGTTAGTGCAAAGTGCAAAGAAAACATACAGTTTAGTTACTTAATTGTTTTATCAATTCAAGACATTGAAACAGTTAGCAAAATATGGAAGACATTTGTTTTCGAGAAAAATTTAACTATACATCCTGAAGTGGCTTTCAGTGCTCCTGTAAGTCTAATTAATGTCCTTATTATTTTTCAAACAAAATTATTTTGAGAATGTTAATAAAACAGAATTTAATTTGAGAATTAAAATTCGAACTAAATTTCGAATTAAATCAATTAAAATTGGGTGGGCGGAGAGATCCAATTATTGGGTGTGCTCACGCCTCACGGGCCCATGTAAGTTGGCGCCACTGGGAAAAACAAAGTGCGGGGGGAATTAAAAAATAAAAGAATAGCACGCGTTTAGCTGTAACATTTTAGCTACAGTAGAACCTCTTTTATTCTAAACTCTTTTAACCGAAACTCTCGGTTAACGAAATCTATTTTTAAAGCTTTATACATATACTAGGGGGCTCTGCCCCCTACAAGCTACGCTCGCCAGCCCCCGTTCAGACACCGCAGAATCTAAAATCACACTAATTTGATTTTTAAAAGATTAGAGAAGATTGAATTAAAATGAATAAATCTATAGCGATCTCTCAGTAAACGGGTTTCCATTCAAATCCCTTTGGTTGCGAAAATTTAAGGCCAAATCAGTTGCTGTTAAGACATTCAATGGTTGTTTTCGTGTTTGATTAAAAAAGATCAGTTAAATATTTGAAAAGAAGCTAAAATAAAATGAATTAAGTAAATACACTCTTTGCTGACCTGTACTTTTTAACAGCGTTATAAAACGATTGACATAATACAATTTACTACAATAACTACAATTCACTGCTTTAACTCCTTCAAGGGCTGTAGTTCATTTTTGGACCACTTAATTTTAATTTCTAAATGCCAAATTGCCACCAGAATATTAGAATTTGAAAAATTTCCTTTTATTAAGTAAGTGAACAAAAGCATTTTCGTATTTCGAAATTTGTTTGTAAATTCCGGTGCCATTAACTGATTTCAACATTTTACGAATAGAAGTACCTTGCCCCTGAAAGGGTTAAACGCATATTAATGTATTTATTATTTTAAAGTTTCCTTTCTATTTTAATATTCATGTGTAAATACAATTTTCTAGACATAATTTTCAATATTTTCCTGCTTTTAACTCGTACTCATTTAATAGTAATTTTAAAGTTTTTTTTTCTGTTTTTAATAGGCATGTGTAAGTAAATTTGTAATCGTTAGAAATATTATTCTTTGCACTGTTTTTAGAATTGAAAATAATCTCTATTATAATAGCCTAAGTCATGCGACTATCATCAAGAGTTCCTTCGCTTTTCATAAAGAAAGGTTTCCATTTTGATTAAAGAATCAAAGTTATTTTTTCAAAAAAAAAAACTACATAAAAGTTGCCATGATCGCAAAGAATTCTTGTAACTTTTATGTTAGCCGGGCTCAAATCTCGCCAATAGCTTTCTTTGGTATTTTTCCGTTATACGGACACCATGCCAAAATGTATGCTAATGCGCCAATTATTTCAACCCTGATCGCGAAAAGGATTTTTATAGTAAAACATGCGAAACATTGTGATTTGCTATTATTTGCTATACACTGTTAAAAATAAAGGTTGAACTTAGAACCAGAAAGATAGTTAAACCATGGACCTTCAAGAGAAAGCACCATTGCGTCGGTTATTTTAGAACGAAGGCGATTAGCGAATTCCCAAAAAAACCTGTATCGTGGTTCAACTTCTAAACCTAACTGTTACTGTAACTACAATGGCGACGCGAGAGCGAGAGATGGGGAAATCCGTCCGTGCATCGTGCTCGTGCTCATGAATTCAACACTGAACACTGAAGCATGTTGTTTATTTCTGAAAAAATGGTATCAACTGCTTATGAGATTCCTTCTAACGTCGTAAAAGGTGAGTAAATTTTCTATTTGTTATTTTTTTATATGGGCAATTTGATTAGTATGATTTCGCGATTTCTTACTTTTATGGAATTATTTTTTTTTTTATGTGGCCAATTTGATCAGTATGATTTCAGCAGTTATTTTTTCTATGGAATTTTGTTTTTCTATGTATTATAAAATTATTGCTTTTTTTTTTAAGGTATTAGAAAAACATTTCATTATATGTAATTATTGTTAAACAACCTGTATTCAGCTCAGATTCTCACTGTTTTTGCTTATTTTGTACATACAATTGATAAAATCTTTTGCTATTTTTTTCTCGCGCTAATATATGTATTTTTAATATTCATTTTTCGCGCATAATATTGATCCTGGGGCTCTTTCCTTGATCCTGACTGCATTAAGCACGAGTGAATAAAAATTTCAAAAACTGAGCTTTAAGCTCAGTCGCATTTGAAGGAGCCTTCACTTTCGCTCTAAATTCTGCTTGCATTTGTATAGTGTGTTTATCTTATTATAACGCTTATGTTAATCTCGAAAGAAAATGCTTAGAAACTCTATCTGCTGTCGAAAACTGCAATGTGACTTGCTGTATGTAAACCTTCTCTATCTTTATTATTAATATAACTAGAATCTGTTGATATGCTTACTTTATTAATAATATTACAGGTAAAAACAAAAGATGCAGTATATAAATTTATGTGATGATTTTTATAGCGATTTGCCTGAAGTGTAACACATGTTCTGTTCAAGTACGTCATTAGAGTTACAAATCCGTTTATAAGGTTTATTGGATTTAAAAAACAATTTTAATAACTTTAAAAAATCAAAAATACCAAAAAAAAAAAACTGTTGTACAGCTTAATTTCAAGTAATATATTTTTACAATTAAAAATGTAGCAGTCTGAATGCTTGAAAAGAATAAGATTAAATTAATATGCACCAAACGGCATAAGATTAAAAAATTACTTTCACGAACTACTATTAATTATATTATACAATAAAATAACAATGTAAAATCCAGTTAAAACTGCAGGAATTAAATTATAAATGCCTCTTTGCTTTGCTGTAAACATTTAATTTTCTTTATAAAAACAAAGATTTTTAGCGCCAAGTGAGAAAGGATTGTAAATAATGAGGATCTAAAAGTTTTCCTACAATCTGCCGAAACGCTGTAATTAATGGTGCAAGTATTTCATTTTGATATGCTGTTATTTCACAATACTTATAAAATAGGTAAATTTGATAAATATTCTAATCTCAAAATATGCCGCTGTATAATTCATCCTGTAAATGCATCAGTTTTGGATGTAAACTGTACAATTTCCAGTTATTTAAGTTCTTAAAAATAAATGGGATATTTAGTAATTTCAAAATTTTTCTAAATTGACTATTTTAAGATTTTTTAATTTTGTATTTAACATAATTATACTTTAGTCCCCCTCCCCCTCCACAAAAAGTACAACCAAATCTAAATTTTGTTTTTAAAGCTTTGTGCACTTATTAATAAAAACACTAGATTCAGTATTCTTATGTGACTGGAAAACTGGGGATTGTCAAGAAAAAATGACATGTGCTCAAAACGTCAGAGAAAATTAAAAAAATTTTCTCAAAGCTGGAAAAATCCTGGATTATTTTTTTTTAAAATTCTCTGTTAATGTGTAAGGATTCTCATGAGTTCCGAGCTCAGTCTACAAAAGAAAGTTGATTTGTCACCTGCAAGTTGAATTTTCGCTAAATATTTTTAAAATAGATGTTTTAGCTAATATAAATTTCTTGCCAGATAGCCGATACCTCTGCAAAAGAAATTATGAAGCATGCAAAAAAAAAAAAGGGGGGGGGAAGCTGTAGCTGAAATTAAAATGTTTTTAAACACAAAAAATTGAAACTCAAAACACTGCTTCTAAAACAATATCAGTAAATGACATGTTTGTTTCTAATTTATCATTTTTTAAGTATGAAATGATATAGATGTTCAATTTTATGATTTATTTTCATTTAAGAGGCAAGTTTACATTTTATTCTTATTAATGCATGAACGTGTATTATCTTTTGCTGTATAAATTTTAATCATTAAAATCTAGAATTGTAATTCATATATATTTCTAAAAATGTCTGGAATTGTGGTCCGGGAATTGTAGAAAATATGATCTGGGAAAACCTGTAAAAGCCACAGAATTTTATTTAGAGTATTAACATTGTACATTGTTGGAGAATGTAATTTAATAGTGAATTAGTCTAAATACCAGAACTTAAAAAAAAAAAAACATTGTTTAGTCTTTCAAATATTTATTGCAATTAAATTTTCATTAAGCCACATTTGCTAAAATGAAATATTGGCTGCAAATTTGATCCTACACAACTTAAATTAAAAGTAAACATTAGGCTTAACACTACTTTTCTGTTTGTTTTTTTATGAGGAGGGGGGAGACCCTGGTATTTTTCAAGAAATCTTGATGCAATTCTGGCTTGAAGTGAGGTTTGCCAAATGTTAATGAAAATTAAACTGAACGGTAATTTTTTTATACGGTCCTTGACATAAATAACTAAATCTTAAACTGATATTTTACCAAATGTTATAAACAGAAACCAATTGGGGTAGGGAAAAAAACAATTATTTTTGTCGTATAACAATTTTATGGCTTATTTAGGTATATATTTATGCTTTTCAGTACACATATTAAATGATTTAAAATTGCTTCTGATTATGTGCTTTAGATAAGTTCCTTGTTTGTATATACTAATGGATAAACTGCCTCTGAATATTAAATACTGCTATTTTTATGTAGAGGCCAATAGAGTATTCTGCTGTTAGTTAAATTTTGACTATGTACTCTGACAATATAGATGTCAAATTAAAGTAGATCAAAATTTAATTTTTAACAAATAAAAATGTCATCTTTAAAACTGATGTAAGACTAATATTTGATTAAAAAATAATTTGTAGAAACAAAACAATAGTTTAATGATTAAATTTGTTATGTATCATAAATTAATATAGTGCAAAAACAGAATATTCTAATAATTTGTTCACTATTATTATTACTAAATAAGTTTTCCTCTTCTAAATAATCAAACTTTGTTGGCAAGACTTAACCATGATTTAGTTACATGGGTAGTGTTAACTCTAAGCCGCTTTAGCAGGGCACAATACCCTGCAGCCTTTATTTCTTTTTTGCACCCGGCAGCTCTTTTAAACCCTCCCAATGCACCTGTTTATATATATATATATATACTTTTTGGCCGAATTATATTAATGAAGTAATTTTTAGGCCGAACATACCCGAATATTTTTTCAGAGTGAAATGTTTTAAAAAATTAAAATTGCATACCTAGGCTGAATAATTGGTATTCGGTTATTTGGCCAAACCACTATTCGTTGCATCACTAGTATCAAGAATCTTAAATTTTATTGCTATACCCCTCTTCCAAAAAAAGTATAATGCCACACTATATCCAAAGGTCAGTGGTGGTTAATTTCTAGAAAATCTTATCAGCCAAGGATTTATTTCCCCAGCCAGTAAAATGCAACATACAGTTGAAAATTTTTATGATAAAATTTATGCAACTCAAAAATAGTTGATGCCGTATTTTGTGGAAGAAATGCCGCACTCCTCAAATTGGCCTGAATAACCTTAAAAATGTCGTAATCCCCGCACCTGTTGTAAACGCCGCATCCATCGGAACGCCACTTTTGTCGACAGCGTCACATTGACCTAACTTTAATCAAAGTT
This sequence comes from Maratus speciosus, assembly GCA_963932465.1. NCBI lineage: Eukaryota > Metazoa > Arthropoda > Arachnida > Araneae > Salticidae > Maratus > Maratus speciosus. Next base: position 969,057 of record CAWVRF010001261.1, on the reverse strand, counting down.
TTCTGAGTAGTGTAGGATGCCTCGTTTTTAATATCTTAAGATGTCTGAAGCTTTATTTAAAATATTTAAATCCAATTTTAAATATTTTTATGAATTTTTAAATTAAGGAAACTCTGTTGGTATTTAAAAAAAATCGTAAACACCGCACTTAGAAAAAAATCAACTTTTAAACTCTTAAATGCCGCGGCGTTTCTTCCATACAATATGGTACCTGCATTTTCATATATTTTTTTCCTGTAAAATTAACAAATATAAACAAGAGAGGAAAGTTTAATATAAAATAGAACTTAGTACCATGTTTGCATAACAGTAATTAGGAAATTTGAAAAATGTAGCTAATACTAAGAAAAAGTTTTTGCGTATCTCTATAGTTTGCAGTTTTCAAAGACTATTAAAAATTCACTCACCCTGTCAGAAAATTCACTCGCCAGTGACAAGTAAAGTGATGCATTTCCCCACCTCTACCAAAGGTTAATTTGTTTGCTATTTTTTTATTTTCTAATGCACTTTCAGTCACAAGATATTTTCTAAACTAGGCTTATCTCTGATTGTATGTAAAAGTTTAAATTTTCTTTCTATGGACATAATTGTTTAACAATCTGTTTTGTATGTATATTAGCTTTATATAAAAAGAAAAAAATAAGTTAAACATTTTTCTAGAATCCAAATGTTGTTCAATCATGTTTTACACTTTCATAAGTTTTTATTTTGTTTAAATGATTAACACAGAGATAATGTGTTTAATATGTAAGCCTCCCCCTCGCCCTTAACAGCGTTCGAAATCCTTGGTGGTCCGCTGCTCCGAGACCACTAAAAATTCAATCGGACCACTAATTTAAAAAATTTAGTGGTCCGCAGGGCAGGGTTGGGTTTTTGACATGACAAGCGTCAAAAACTGGTTTAAACTGTCATAAACTGGTTTAAACCGTCGAAAACTGCCAAATACATGTAACACACTAAAACATTTTAACAATAGGTAAACATTAAATAAGTCAATGATTTATGTGATCTTTTATTGAAATTTAATAATTTAAAAAATATTATTTGCAATAAAATATTTTTTTTGGACTTTTCAAACAGAAGAAAATAATTTTGTACAATTAAATAATCCGAAGCAATTTTACCCTGCAGCATGCTACAGCACACCACGTGTTTCACACATCTATTTACACCCAAAAGATTTTTGAGTTTAGAGTGTATGAAGTGTTAGAAAATAGTTTCTCTTAATTGATGCTGAGCTAGTAGGACTTGATAGCAAAAGCATTGCTAGATGAGCAAGTTTTGAAGCAGACTCAAAAAGCTGTTGCATTTAATGATACCTTTCCACCAAGCAATGGAGTCCTCTCTATAGCACTGAAATAGGAAGACGGGAAAGGGGATTGTTTAGCTTCATACACAATCAGTATGGGTAAGGATCCATAAATTTTCTCTGAAGCTCAAGTGCGAGCTGAATCAACTGATACAGCAGTCAACCCTTGCTCCTGATGGTTGGGATGCAAAGTATAAGCCAAACAATGGTATGGTTTCATGATTTGATCCCTTCTATTATGCACTTTTTCAATATGGGCTTAAAGGAATTTCCTTTTAGATGATTGGCCAATTTTGTTCAGTTTTAAAATCGAAAACATTTTTATATATTGAAAGAAAGCATGTTTTAAAAAGATTTTGACTTTAAGCCTTTTTTTTTTAATTTCTTCTCTTATTTTGTAAATGTTTAAAATTAATAATCCAATTTCAATTTTGAATGGAATGGTTATTGCCTAGATTGGAATAACATCGATGCATATTACCTTGTTATATATACAAAAAAATCTGCACTTTTCTAAGTTTTTTATTTCCCATAAAAAAAGCTAGCTAATGCTTTAAGCTCTCAAAAGTAAGAGAAATTAAAATGATTTTAAGTAAGAGAAAAAATGTACAGCTCAGGTGAGCTTAATGTCTACTTTTTAGAAAAACACAATTTTACAAAAAAAATTTAAAAATTTTACCCTGTTAAAAAGTTGTACTTAACAATAATACTTTACTATGTACTAATTACTAATGTACAGTAAGAGTGAATTTAAAATATTACATGTAATGTTGTCATGTGTGACATTTAATTTGAATTTTTACAGATCAATTTAGTATTTGAGGTTTTTGACATGAAGGTTTAAACTATGGTTTAAACCCGACATAAACTGACACATGTCAAAAACCTGCCAACCCTGTAATTATTACTAATACTAATTACAGTAATAGGGAATTTTAAATATTACATCTAATGTGTGACATTTAATGTGAAATTTTACAGATCACTGTAGTATTTGAGGTTTTTGACATGACAGTTTAAACCGTCAAAAACTGACACGTGTAAAAAACCTGCCAACCCTGCCGCAGGGCCAGTAACTTTTTTTCCCTCTCTGACAGGTAAATGTAAATTTTCCCGTCGCTGAGAAAACCGAAACCAAACACCAACCACTGAATTTTATTTTATTTAAAAAAATAAATATATAAAAAAATGCAGTAAAACTTAGTCAGTTGAAATAAATAGTTGAAAATAAAATACATAATTAATAATTTTATAGTTTTTGTTTATGTACTGTTTATTTAATTTTTAGCAAATCATAATTTTATATTTTATTATGCTGCCGAAAATTTTGGATAACTAAAGTTTGGTTTATGTTCTAGGAGGAGGAGGGGAAGGGTGTCACTCAAAGGGTTAAAGGTACTTAGTAGAATTTTATGCAACGGGCCAGTGACGATGTGTGCGGACCAGTAAACTCTGATGTTTACTGGTCCTTGGGACCAGTGACTTTTTTTTTGCGAATTCTACCGCTGCTTAACATATAAAGTTGGAAAGGATATTGTTAACATCAGGGTTCTGTCCAGACTTTTCTCACAGGGTCCTGTTTTTGTGAAATTGTGAAGTTTTTCTTATTTTTGTGAAAATTCTAGTCATAATTTTGTGAATTTTAAATTATCGATGTCTTCATGTTCCATCCTTCATATATAAAAAGCTAAGTAATATGCTCTTTGGTGAGTTCAACTGCTTACTTGCAGGCCAGATTTTATTTCTAAATGACTAAATTTGAGAAAAGTTCAATTTGAAGGTGAAAAAATTCTGTGAAAGGTCTATTTAAGAGACAAATAATTTTGTGAAGGGTCCTGTTTTGAGATAAAATCTTTTGTGAAGGGTCCTTTTTGGGGATAAAAAATTTTGTGAAGGGTCCTGTTTTAAGATAAATTATTTTGTGAAGGGTCCTTTAAAGGACCTAAAATTTTCCTAAACATATCCCTGAACATGGTTACAAAACGAGATGAGAAAATATGGTGTAACATAAAACTGTAACCATGAAATGCAGTTTGGCCCCTAGAAAAGAAAAAAAAAATGCAAATGTCCTCTTACGCCTTACCCAGCAACAGAATTTTTTTCTGCAGTCTGCAACACAAGTAGAAACTTTAAAAACAGTCTGCAGAACTTAAGGACAAACGCCTTCTTTCCAACCGCTGATGCACTCTCCCCCCCCCCCCAGTATTTGCAATTAACATAAAAGGAAAGTACTTTTTTAAATAATTTACCTTTGTCCTAAAAATTTTTAACATCACTATCTGAAAAATCTTTCGTAAAATTTGTCAAAATTTCTGTGAAGTTAGAAAACAGAATAACAGTAAAAATAACATATGAACACCATTTTCTAAAATTTTTGAAAAGATTGATACAATGTGATAATATCAAAAATTATATATAGATGTGATAATACAGGGATGAAAGTGCACTAAAGCCACTTTGAATCAGCAAAAATCTAATTTTGTAGCAGCAAAAATCTAATTTTTTAGCAATAAAAGCTGTTATTGGAGCAGATTGAAATTCTTAGAAAATCAAATTTGAGTAATTCATGCAAATACTATAAGTAACTCTAATACAATGTTTTATTTAGCAATCTTAGCTAGTTGTGCAATTCAAAATTTAACATTCTTTCACTCAAAACATGGCTAACGAATATTTAACCTGCCACTCAGCTGTAAAAAAATCTCGTGAAAACATCAATGTTGCAGCAAATTTTTCTGTGATTTTTTGACGGAATTCACTTTTTTTCCCTCGATGCTTTTGTACGAAATTTTGTGCGTTTTTTCGCAATCTTTCGACGATGTTAGCGTTTTTTTTCGCTACCTTTCGACGATGTCTGCCTTTTTTTATTGTGATCTTTCAATGATGTTCGCTTCTATTCGCGATCTTTCGATGACGTTAGTGTTTTTTTTTTTTTTGCGATCTTCAGACGATGTTCGCGGGTTTTTTTTATTTTTTCGGGATCTTTTGACGATATAAGTGTTTTTTCGCGATCTTTTAGCGAAATGCATGTTTTTTTAGCGATCTTTGCGCGAAATTAACTTTTTAACATGATTTTTCGATGAAATTTGCATTTCTTCCGCGATCTTTTGACACAATTCGCGTTTTTCCGCAATCCTCTAACAGAATTCGCGTTTTTCCTCGATCATTTGTCCAAATTAGCGTTTTTTCCCCGATCATTTTACGAAATTCTCGTTTTCGCCATCTTTTGACGAAATTCGCCTATTTTCCACGATCTTTTGATGAAAATCTCCTTTTTTTTTAACCATCCTTCGATAAAATCTGCATTCTTTTCGCGATCCTTTGACGAAATTTGTGTATTTTCCGTATTCTAGAATTTCTTTTTCCAGACTTACTGATTAGTTGACAATATAGAGAATCACCTATTAGATTGGCACATGGTCATTTGACACCGTCTGCATAACCCTTACTGTGGCTTTGGCTAATGCTAAATCGAACTGGTGTTGGGTTACTATTTCACGAATTTCATCGAAAGATCACGGAAAAGCACGAATTTCATCGAAAGATCATGCAAAAAGCACGAACTTCATCGAAAGATCACGTAAAAAGCACGAACTTCATCGAAAGATCACGCAAAAAGCACGAACTTCATCGAAAGATCACGCAAAAAGCACGAACTTCATCGAAAGATCACGCAAAAAGCACGAACTTCATCGAAAGATCACGCAAAAAGCACGAACTTCATCGAAAGATCACGCAAAAAGCACGAACTTCATCGAAAGATCACGCAAAAAGCACGAACTTCATCGAAAGATCACGCAAAAAGCACGAACTTCATCGAAAGATCACGCAAAAAGCACGAACTTCATCGAAAGATCACGCAAAAAGCACGAACTTCATCGAAAGATCACGCAAAAAGCACGAACTTCATCGAAAGATCACGCAAAAAGCACGAACTTCATCGAAAGATCACGCAAAAAGCACGAACTTCATCGAAAGATCACGCAAAAAGCACGAACTTCATCGAAAGATCACGCAAAAAGCACGAACTTCATCGAAAGATCACGCAAAAAGCACGAACTTCATCGAAAGATCACGCAAAAAGCACGAACTTCATCGAAAGATCACGCAAAAAGCACGAACTTCATCGAAAGATCACGCAAAAAGCACGAACTTCATCGAAAGATCACGCAAAAAGCACGAACTTCATCGAAAGATCACGCAAAAAGCACGAACTTCATCGAAAGATCACGCAAAAAGCACGAACTTCATCGAAAGATCACGCAAAAAGCACGAACTTCATCGAAAGATCACGCAAAAAGCACGAACTTCATCGAAAGATCACGCAAAAAGCACGAACTTCATCGAAAGATCACGCAAAAAGCACGAACTTCATCGAAAGATCACGCAAAAAGCACGAACTTCATCGAAAGATCACGCAAAAAGCACGAACTTCATCGAAAGATCACGCAAAAAGCACGAACTTCATCGAAAGATCACGCAAAAAGCACGAACTTCATCGAAAGATTGCAGAAAAAACACTTCTTTCATCAAATGATCACGGGTGAAAAACTCTAATTTCATCAAATGATGTGGGGGGGGGGACACTAATTTCATCAAAAGATTGCAGTAAAGGCGTGAACATTTGTCAAAGGATCGCGGAAAAAACGTGAACTTTTGTCAAAGGATCGCGGAAAAAACGTGAACTTTTGTCAAAGGATCGCGGAAAAAACGTGAACTTTTGTCAAAGGACCGCGGAAAAAACACAAACTTCGTTAAAGGATTGCAGAAAAAATCTAATTTCGCCAAAGGATTGCGAATAAAACCCACAAATTTTGTCGAAAGACCGATGCAAAACCGCAAATTTTTTCTAAGGGCACAGAAAAAACCCATAATTAGTGCCGGGAGGAGATCTCCCCTGACCTTCCCCTCTGCTGTAACGTTTCAGAAAATTTACAGGGTTGCCATGCCACCTGGAAAACTGGGAAAACACAGGGAATTTTAAATTACCCTCCAAAAACAGGGAAAATGCAGGGAATTTTGAAAAATTCCAAAAAAATCTGGAATACACAGGGATTTTTTTTTTCTGGTATTTTCAAACATAAATTATTTTTTCTCGGCTTTTTTTTTTTTTCTTTTTTTTAAACTCTGAATCATCCCAGATTTAGTTATATATTGGAATTTAGATTTTTATGTAAAAGGAACAGTTGAATTTTTGTTTGCAAGGTATTCTCATAGACTACTTTCTCAAAAACTCAATTTAATTTTTTTCGATCAGATTTTTAATCTGTGTAATGTAATAATTGATTTGATATCAGAAACAATACTACAACCACATATATTCTACAAATCCAATCGATTCTGCTTTAATGACCAATCAGTTATCCAAAATATATCTATCTTCAATTTTTTTCCATGATCGTTTTATAAAATTCGTGGTTTTTTCATGATTTCTTTCCCCCCCCCCCCCCCCCTGAAATTAATGTTTTTTGCTTCGCTTGATTGTTGATTCTTTTTTCAACTGATTTACCAAATTGGCGATATTCTTTCGCGGCCGATCAACAAAATTAGCTATGTTTGTTTGTGCAATCTTGACGAAGTTCGATACTTTTTATGCAATCTTTTGACGAAATTTGCGTTTTTCCCACTGACCGATGGATGAAATTTTTTTTCTTGCAATCGATTGACGATTTTTGTGATATTTTCCAGCAACTTATTGGGACATTTTGAGGGATTTTTTTTTTTTAGATTCATTGAAGAATTTCGAAGGGGCTCCCCGCATTTGAGGCTATTTCCCCGCAGTTGATTAACATAATTGCCGATAGTTTCCAGCTACCTATCAGCGATTTTTTGTAGGTTTTATTTTTTGGACTGATTGACTAATTTCCGAAGTTTTTTCCCACTCTGTGTACAAATTTCGCAATTTTTTTCCTTGCGATTGATTAACAAATTTCGTGAATTTTTAATTTCTTTTCTTGCGACTGATTCATGATTTTCGTGTTATTTTCTAGCAAATGTTTGTCGAATTTTGTAGAGTTTTCCCGCCACCAGCCGACTATTTTCGAGGTTTCTCCCCAGTGACCTACTGGAGAATTTCGCAATTGTTTTCCTATAATCGATTAACATAATTGGCAATATTTTCCTGCTACATTTTGAGGGTTTTATTCTTGAGACCGATTGGGTAATTTCCAGGGCTTACTGGCAGAACTCGCGTTTTTTTTTTTTTTTTTTTTTTTTTTTTTTTCATGCTAACGTAAACGATTTACGCAATTTTTTTTTCTGTGAACGATCGACAGATTTCGCAATTTTTCCCCTGCGAGCGATTGGAGATTCTTTTTTTTTAGTTTTTCATGCATTAGATTAAAGAAATTCACGATTTTTTCTCGCGTCTGGCTGGCTGAAACAGTTTGTTTTTTCCGACTGACTGGTGAATTTTGCAACATTTTTTTTTTTACGATCGATAGACTAATTTTACGATATTTTCCCGCAATCAATTCTAGAATTTCAGATCCAAAGACCAGTTTCAGAATTTCGAATTTTTTTGCGACCTATTGTTAAAATTTGTTAATTGGAATATGCCGACGACAAAATTTCGCACATCCAAAATGGGCAGGGTGCATTAAAATAATTACCATTTAAATTAAATATTAATATTAAAGAATAATTATTTTGGTTAAAAAAAATAAAGCTAAAAATCCATGGTCCGAAGGGGAATTCTTATCAATTATTTTGTCAATGAATTTACAAACAGCCCAATCTTTTATATTGTGACCTCGTCGCTCAAAATGCCAGTCACTCTGTTCACAGAAATAATGTGGCATTGCTTCTGAAACAACTGAATTGCATTTTGTAAAGAGAGTTCCATTCATGGGTATCATCATTAACACGTCAGCCACTAGTGACTGACAGCAAACTTTCCGCTTAAAACTAATCATTCACTGATGGCTGACGTCTAAAATATGATACAAAACTGAAAAACTATACATTGTTTTAAATAATTACTGAACAAATATTTAAAATTTACCTACCTTTTATTTATTATAGGATTATACTTTCTTAAAAATTACTTTAAACATTGTAAGTTTTCAGCGCTTCAGTGTTTACCGCGGTCCTTTGACGAAATTCTCGTTTTTTCCCCCATTCATTTGACAAAATTTCAATTTTTTCTTGCGATCCTTTGATGAAATTCATATTTTTTTGCAGAGCTTTGACAAAATTAGTTTTTTCCTCTATTCTTTTATGAAAATTGGATTTTTTTTCACAATCTTTTGACAAAATTCAGGCTTTTTCCGCTATGTTTTTGAAAAATTATTTTTTTTTCTTGCACTCCTTTGAGGAATTTGTATTTTTCTGCAAGTCTTTGATGAAATTCTTGCATTTCCCGCAGCACTTTGACGAAATCCGTATTCTTTTTTGCAATCCTTTGACAAAATTAGTTTTTTCACACAATTCTTCTACAAAAGTTTTTTCCCCCCCATCTTTTGACGAAATTAGAGTTGTTTTCACTATGCTTGTATAAAATGTGTTGTTTCCCCATGCACATTGACGAAATTGCATTTTTTCTATGATTCCTTGATGAAATTCTTTTTTTTATTTTTATGATCCTTTGCGGAAATTAGTGTTTTTTCTGCAGTCCTTTGATGAAATTTGTGTTTTTTGCACGATGCTTTGATGAAATAGATATTTTTTCTGTGAACAATTGATGAATTTTTTTTTTTTTTTTTTTTTTTTTCCCGGGGAGATGATTTGTAAAAATTCGTAATATTTTTAACACTAGAACCGCGGTACTTTCGGTATACCTAGAACCGCGGAGCGGGTCAGTTTGACGCAAGATAGAAAAAATATATAAGTATGCATAAATGTATCTTAATTAACTAAAATAGTATATTTTCATATAATAATAGATTTTTCAATACGTTTACATTATATTTAATAGATTTTTCCATGCATTTACATTACATTTGATATAAAAAATCAGCTCAGATTACCAGTTATTTTAGAAAGTGATTTCTTCCACATTGTAGTTTCTTAAGTATAACATATACTTTACCCAAAAATAAACGTAGACTTCATAACTTTAACAGAAAATGGATTATCTCATTAAAATAAGTTTAGACATAATTTCTAATAATAAAGATACATAAAAAATAGATATACGAGTTAATTACTAGTTTAACAGATTTGTTTAATCCAATTTGTGTGCATCGCATGCAAAACTTAGCAATAAATTTTATATGTTTACCACAAATGGGTGCATTATATTATATAAAAATATCGTCAGTTTTAATTTCACATTTTGAAGTGTGACACCGGGCTCGTTTACACTAAGTTTGAGGTTTTCCGTCGTTTTCAGTGGTTGCTTCTCACCCAAATGACACCTTTTTTTCACCTAGAGAGAACACACTTTTCTCCTAATTATTCAACAGTCCTGAATAAATTACCGTCAACAAATAGAATGTCTAGTTACGACTTTGTATAGAGCCCAAGCTTTGATAGCTGCAAGAATCAAAATATTATAAAATACATGCACCGCCCACCTATGTGAAACAGTCTTGACAGTATACATCCTGGTCAATCTGATAAATCACATCTACACCGAATATAGTTGCTTTGCAGTAATCAACTGCATTTTTTAGAATTATCTAAAACCAATCTTTGAATGCAGTGTACTGTTCATCAACAAAACATATTTATATGCTTTTTTCTGGTAATCAGTATGGGCTAGTACAATAGTCGCCTGATATTTTGATTTTGACATTTTTACAGAGAACTCGTATTTCTTTTCACGAAGGTTTTACAGTTCCTACAAAGTTGCTGTTTTTGGATTTCAATGCCTTTGCAAGTTTTATAAGTCATGGTGTATAATTAGTTTTCAGTGGCATGATTACAGATATCAGAAATCGTGTCAAATTTGTCTGTCTTTAGATGACTTGATCGGTTTGATTTTATATCGAACTTATAAGGTTCCCATTATTTCAAGAAATTTGTCTTTTGGTATTGTAAGCTTACGATTTCGTGACATCTTATCTATACTTACAATAAATGCAGGATAAAACTAACTTCAAGAATTCTTATCTGTTGTAAATTTCCATTGCATTCGAATACTTCTTTACACTGAGGATATATGTGGGACTCACAACCATTGTAAGACAAGTTCCCACTTTGAAAAAAAGTAAGATAGCCCATTTAGAAGGTGAATAAAATCTGTTTTATCTACTCCCACAGTAAACCAATTCTGTAACTAGATGACATATATGAGAAAGTATGTGAAAATAGACTTGGTTCACTGTGGGAGTGGATAAAACTGATTTTATTCACCTTCTAAATGCACGTAGATTGTTTTTTCAAAATGGACTTTGTTTACTATGTTTATGAGTCCCTCATATGTCGTTACTTCTGAGAAAATGCATCTCTTTTTCCTCATTTATGCGAAAAAACCTATAACGGGTCAAATTGACCCGCTTCGCGGTTCTAGGTATAAATGGTTATAATTGGGAATTTATTTATATTATGCGTTTTTACATTTGATAAGTCGTTGCTTACCTTAAAATATTAAGTCAGAACAGGAAATGTTTTTCCAATTACTATTTTTGGCGCGATGACAAATTAAACATCGATTCGGGTCAAATTGGCCCGCTCCATGGTTCTAGTGTTAAGTGATATTTTTATGGTTGAATTTTCTGACTGATGACCGATTTTAAATTTTCGGAAAATTCAGAACAGAATCACCTCTGGCAAACAATAAATATATCATGTACATAAAATTGGGGAATATTTTTAATTTTTCGGTATATTTTTAAAAAAAAAATTTCTTTTTTTTCTAAATATTTTCCCGCAAAGTTCCGAATTTTGCAGAAAATTTTCTGTGTATGCATGCGTCTATATTATACAACTCTGATGTGAATTAATAAGAGCCTTTTAACTGAATTGCAAAAAATATTTTAATGTTTTTGAAACAGGAAATATGATAACAATTGGAAATTGTGAAAACGCAATTCTAGGCACTTGTAAAAATTGTGAAAAAATATTTTGTTGCTTTAAATTTTTGAAAATTTTATTATACGAATAGAAGTTTAAAACAGTTTTGAAATTATATATTTAAATATAATAAATTTAAATTTAACAGAATTTATAATTTCTTCTTTTAAATTTCCATAGGATTTATCCAACTGTGGGACACCAGCCACCTTAATTAAGAAGCTGCAGGTTTATCAGGACTGCTGAATTGTGTAATTAATGTAAGTACATTTTATTGTTTTTTTAATTAACAGTAGAGTCAGGTGGGTATAAAATAGTTATAAAATGAACTTTTTTATTCTTAGTTTGCCAAGAATATATTTTAATCTGCAAAAAAATTACATTGAAAGTGCTAATGTGCCAGTACTCTCAAAAAATAGTAAACATCAGCAAAGTACTATGTTATTAGAAACTAGTCATCCTTGGTGACCAGTTTCGTCTCCCTTAAATTCTTGCTAAGCATTGTATCATGTTACTTTTATTCATAATTTAATTTACATGATCAAATTATATGAACTTAAATTAATTAAATGATAATGTTTCTCACAAATTAGTTTTTAACATAAAATGTAATTGTTAATTTGCATGAAAGTAAATAAAAGGTAAAATTTTGATCTAGTTAGAAATTTTATTTTCATGAATATAGTTGATTTGAATTTTTTTATATAAAGACATTCTTATCATATGCCTTTACTATGTACTGTCTGTAGCTGAGCAATTTAAAAATCTTAGGGGGAGGCTCAAATAGTTTCTAACTCAGTATGATCAAAATAACAGTAAAACAGAAAAAAAACAATCAATCATAAAACATCTCATTAATAAGTAATTACATAGATTAATTAATAATTAGTAATGTGATAAATCACGTATTATATATTTAACCCTCTGTCTACCAGAAGGGTCCAATGGACCCGACATGTACATTCAAAATATTTATTCAAACCAGAAATTTCTTCAAAACAAACTAAATGTATAAATCAGACAATAATAAGTTAAATAAACAAATTAAATAGTTTTAACTAAAAATTCTGGTGTAGAATGTTTTTATAAAACTTGAGTATAATTTCCGGTAGTTCTAGGGTTAATAATTTTGAGCATAATTTCACTGATGAAAATTAATTAAAACTATCAATAGAATTTTGTAAATTTTTTGTGACCAATTGACTTTCTTGATACCCCCCCCCCCCCCACACACACATGATTGATTGATGAATTTAAGATTATTTTCTGTGACCTATTAATGAAATTTGTGATAGTTTCCTTTTGACATTCGGCGAATTTTGCAGTCTTTTCTTGCAGCCAAATGGCAAAAATCAGTTTTTATCACTATCTATTGTCAAATATTTCCTCTCAACCAACTGATGCTTTTGAAATATTTTTCCACACATTTGACTTAAGAATTTCACAATATTTTCCATCTACCTAACAGTTGGAGAATTTTCAACGGATTGGCAAAAATTGTGTGTGTGTGTGTGTGGGGGGGGGGGGGGGGGGTGTCTACAAGCAATCGACAAATTTCGCTCTTTTTTTTTCCGTTTATTTCACCCGATCGACTAAAGAATTTAGTTTTTTTTCCTCACTTTTGCCGTTTCCCTGTCGACTGATACACAATTGTTTGCTGCTGAACTGGGTATTCAGCATGAAATAGTGTGGAAGGTTTTGTGGACAGAAAACATGCCTTCCTTAAATGTGTAGAATATCGAACTCCTACTCAATCCTGATTACCCACTTCAGGTAGAGTTCATATTCTGGATGCTTGATGTCATACAGAATGATTCAGTTTCCAGCCCCTGTTTTATGAGCAATGTCGTGGTCAGTGTGCATATGTAGTGGTCCAGAAATCCCCACTGCACTGTCTTGTCGAAAGTGTGCCACAAGTTCGGTAACGTCTGAGGAGATAATCTTGGAGATCATCCGTTGGGACTGTACCTTCTGCCTGAATTCTTCAGTAGTTCAAATTACTTTGTTTTTCTACAGCACATCCTCCCAGATTTTATTTTGAATCAAAAATCCTTACCCAGTGAATTTAATCATTTTGCAATACATTGATTCAGTGGTAGAATTGATTTTAAAAAAAGTCACTGGTCCCAAGGACCAGTAAGCATGAGAATTTAATGGTCCGCAGCCATCATCACTGGCCCACTACATAAAATCCATTAAGTCAACCCTTTGAGTGACCCTTCCCTTCTAGAATATAAACCAAACTTCCTTTGCAGTTAACCAAAATTTTCAGCATAATAAAATGTAAAATTATAATTTACTAAAAATTAAATAAACAGTACATAAAAAAAAACTATAAAATTATTAATTAGATATTTTATTTCTGATTATTTCAACTTACTATGGTTTAATGCAATTTTATTTTTTTAAATAAAATAAAATTGTGTGATTTGTGTTTGGTTGCAGTTTTCTCAAGGATGGGAAAATTTAAGTTTACCTGTGACCCTGTGAGAAAATGAAAAAAGTTACTGGTCCTGCGAACCACTAAATTTTTCAAATTGGTGATCCAATTGACTTGGACCAGCGGACCACAAAGGATTTCGAAAGCAGATTGATTTTTCAAATGCTGAAACTTTTCCTTGTAAATGAGAATTTGAAATGCTGTTTAATTTTTGAAATATTTTTCCTGTGTGAAATTATTATGTCTGCACAAAAAACAATTTTATGTCTTAAAATATTTACTCTTTCATTTTAAACAGGTGGAGAAATTAACCTATGCTTGGAGCTATTCCACTTTGCCTGACTTGAAATCCTGTTTCAGAACTAATAAAAAGCTATACTAAGCTTCAAGACTTCTTTATATTTTATGACCTCGTCGTATTTGTGATCCTCATTTGGGCAAGAAAGAGGCTATTTTTTAAATGAATGGTCAGACTGGGTGCAGCACCCTCCTAAAACTGTCTGAGAGGAACTCTGTATGTAAAATGGCATTATATTTGCAGTAAATATTAGTCTGACGTACTATATATATATATATATATATAAAATTTAATGATTATATAATTTGTATTTTCAATAAATGGAGCGGCATACCGCAAACCAACTTAATTGTGTTGTTATTTTATTGTGTCTGTGACCATTTCTTTTTTCAGCTGTTCGTCATAGATTATTGTTTAGGAATACTGAAAATGTACATATATAAGTAATAATAATCACCTTTGGCGACACTGCTGTTATTAAATTAACCCTGTAAAGTAAGTATTTAATATACTATGGAAACATATTGTGTATTAGAAAAAAAAGAGCTTTAAAATTTATTTAAAGCAATACTTTTCTATTAGCTGATATTAGAGGTTAAATGAAGGATTCTGCTACTTATAGCTGCCTTTTTTATGCTGATTATTTTAGTGTTTACGCAAATACAGTAAACTCTGTGTAAAATGGAAATCTGTCTAGCTCGGAAAGATTTTCACGTCCCTGTGAATCCATAGACATTGAATAAAATTTGTCTAAGGCAGAATATTGTCGACTATGGAAAATGTCGTTGGTTCCGATCGATTCTGCTTTAGACAGAGTTTACTGTACTTAGATTATGTATCCATTATGTTTGTGATTTATTTATTGAAAAATGTTATATTCATTATTGAATGTTAAGCAGAAACAAATGCTGAACTTTTTGTTGTTTTTTTATATTCAAATGAGTTTATATTGCATAATCGAGCTGTGTGCAATATAAATTTTTAAAAGAACCGTGCTTGAAAAATCAGTAAATTGAAATGTAGATTCAATTTAATTGCATTTGAAATTAAAAATTTTCCCCTTTTAACGACATAAAAATGAAAATTATGCGACGATAGTTCAATTTGAGAAAAGGGGAAATGGATTGCTTAGATTATTGTTACTGTCAATATGTGTCAGCAATAGTGTAGAAAAATCAAATTTTTATTTAATGCTAATTTAAAAATGAATGTATTAGTAATAACAATTTTTCATAATTGGGATTTTGGACAGGACATGTCAATTTTACTGTCCAGAAGTTCAAAAATAGTACTGTCAGAATGTATATAACTTAAAATATGTGAAACAATTGAACCTTTTATATTAACTATACGAGGAAATGTCTAAAAATATTTCTTGTTTTGTAAAAAGAAAGTAAAAATTTGAAAACACTATAATATCAATTTCAGCATCTATAGATTCACAACAATAAAACAAACAAAAAAAATCTACAAATCATAAAAGTAGCAGCTAAGTGCATTATGGAAACACTTTTTTCAAACCTGTGCAAAAATTAATATTGTTTAAAGAAATTCTTTCAGCTTTGTTTAAAGTAATGTTTAGTAAACATATTTTTTTATTTTCTGGATTTTAAATTAAAAACATAATGAAAACAGGGTATATATTTAAATCTAAGAAAAATATTTTTAAAAGATATTTTCATTATGAATGATTTGTGAGTAAGCAAACACTAAATGGATTATAAGTGTAACTGAGTGCAGAGAAATATTCCAAAATGTACAAGGACAGAATAGTAATATTTGTGAAAGAAAAAAAAATGCGATTATTTTGTGAAATTGGATCAAACTGGTTTACATTTGTTTTTTAAATATATTTCAAAGACAATAGAATCAATAATTAAAACTAATAATTTTCAGTTTAATGAAAACTAAAAAAATTATGCTTTCGTACTGCAACATAATCTTGCATAATCTGAAATTTTGTTCATTATTATACCATAAAATGATAAATTGAAAACCAAAGTCCTAGTTAATTCACTCCAAAGTGAGGGGGAAAAAAAAGAAAACTACAATCTGGTGTAACCTTTCCCCATAAAGTTGAGAGAAAAACTTGGATCGTGGTTCAGCCTTTTACCAAAAATTTGGAATAGAGAAAACCTTGAATCATGGTTAAACCTTTTACCAGAAAGTTCGATTAAAAAACCCACCGAATCGTGGTTAAACCTTTCACCAGAAAATTGGATTTAAAAAATCCTGATTCATGGTTCAACCTTTCACCAGAAAATTTGATTTAAAAAAACCCTGATTCATGGTTCAACCTTTCACCAGAAAATTGGATTTAAAAAAATCATGATTCATGGTTCAACCTTTCTCCAGAAAATTGGATTTAAAAAAAATCCTCAATTATGGTTCAACCTTTCACCAGAAAATTGGATTTATAAAAAACCTGAATCATGGTTCAACATTTCACCAATATAATGGTATTTGTGAAAGCACCAATAAACTAGTGAAACATATCATCAGTATCTTGGTTGCAGCTAAATTTCAGCTACTTTTCACCATTTTCTTGGTGAAACATGGAACTTCATTTTTAACAGTGTACTTTATTGTATAACACTTTTGTTCATTTATTTTAAGTATATATTTGTGATTTAGTAAAATAGTTCATAAAAGACTGTAGTTTCCAAATATTATATTTTTAAAAGACTCACTTTACTATCGACAGTGTTTTTTCTTTTATTTTTCAAATGTTTCAATTCACATGATTTTCATTTTGCGCCAACTATATTAGGCTTGGCGACAATGGTGTCCGTAAACGGAAAAGTACCTTTTTTTTTAACTCGTAAGTTAGCATTTTTTTATTTTTTGAGTGGTAAATTAAAACGGTACTACTTGGTTATCCCATTGACCAAAAATAAAAATGCCAGACAATAAGATTAAACTATAATAACGGTTGATCGAAAATGTAATATTCACTTGACTGTAAGGAAGTTAAACGTGTATACGCCATCAAGTGATTTTTATTTCGACGCTTTATTTGTATTTGAATTTTTATACTAATTTATTTGTTTTTTCGTTATTTAAAAAAAAATTACGTCAACTTGTATAATTTGGCGATTTATATAATTTGGCGATATTGGACATTTGATTTGAATTTGAAATTAAATGTTATGATTTGTTGCTTAATATTTAACACAGATGTCATCTAAGCACCGGGTTTGGCGTGATTTTTTATTTTTTACATCAATTTGGCGACAACCTCGTTTTCGAATACCAGTTATATACGTATTTTTTAATTATTTTTCTATTATTTTTAAAATGAAATAACAATAAATAAAAAAAATTAATAACTATAGAACAAAGCAATTTATATATATATTTTTTTTTAAATAAAAAGAAAATAAATGTAAATAAACATTTACTGATGAATAAGCAACAATAGCCGGGTTACCATGTCAGGCAAAATAACGCCATTGTGGCGCCAATCAGGTACGCCGGTGCGTATATGACATCTGAGCCTAGTATTTTTCTTTTCGTTTCGTTTAAAAAAAGAAGTGTAAGCCAATAATTTTAAATGTTTTTTTTCTTAATGAAAACTTTGTATTAAATAAAATGACAATGAAATAAAAAAAAAAGCATTGTTCTTAGCATAGATTTAAGGAAGGCCAAACTTGGTCGCCAAATTAGTTTAAAATTATAACCTTTTTAGAAATGCGAAAACAAATCTGGTATGATTGAAATTTGAGTTGCCATCATTAGAAAAATGTATATAAAATTAGAAAAAAATTAATATTTCGAAAACTAATTCGAATTTAAAAGTTCTAATACCAGTTTTGAAATCTGCGGATCAATATTGATTTTTGGTTTTAATTTCATCGCAAAGTATTCCATATTTTAGGAGAAATCGCCGTGAAACATAATCAGTTGTTTAATCAGTCAATTCATACTTCTGTTTCATACTTCCGTTTCATAAATTCGTTTCATTAGGATTTTATATATATAGGTAGATATAGGCTGTGCAAGCACACCTTTCCAAACTACGAGTACATATAAATATTTTCGATCCCCTTTCTATGAGTTCCCTTGAATTAACTTGAGCTCCCGTAAGCAGCAGAATGGAACAAAAAGGAAGCAAATAAACAAATTAGCAATTCTGAAGCTTTTGAATGCTCTACGAAAGGTTTGGCGTGGCTGGAGCAGCAGAAAGACTGTGCTACTGGTGAACTAATAATATTAAAAAACTCCGTGATAGAGCTTCAAAGCAAAAAAAAAAAAAAAAAAAAAAAATCTAAACCTTTGTGATATATGTAAAAGATACTTAATTTCAAAATTAAAATTCAAATAATTTATTCTTGTTTCTATTTTGCTATTGCTTTATTTTTATTAAGCACTTGTTACCATAATAAGACATATTACATATATTTCTCCTTAATCTTAAAATTGTCGATTATTCGAAAATTTCGATTTTCCGAAAGATGGTTGGTCCCAATTTCTTCGGATAATCGAGGTTCTACTGTAATATTTTTTTTTCTCCAGACGGTTCTAGAACTACCACTTGAGCTAAAATCCATTTAGCATAGGTATACATTTTATCCATTTGTTTGACGCTATGAATTTAGCATGTTTGCCTGTTGAAAGTGTTTTTTTTTTTTTTTTTTTTTTTTTTTAAACAATTAGCATGCTAAAATCCGATATTTTTTCTTAATACCGAATTGAGAAAACTGATTAATATGCTGTAAAAACTTCTCGGAAACGTTTCCAATATTTACGGTGTTTCAAAAATGCTTCTTTAAATATCCCGAATCCATTAGATTCATAGGTTCCTGAAGATAAAAGAACGTTTTTCAGAATCGAGTTAACTCGAAAAAGGAACAGGTAGCAATTGTACAAAATATGTTGATCATCAAATAAATAATCAGTTTGTGTTTTACAATTACTGATCATCAATCATAGTAATTGACAACGAGTCATTCATCATGAACAATAACCGGATGAAATCTTTTTTAAACTGATGCATATTTATTTCATTACTGTGCATCATGGTACAAATTAACACTTTACTAACGGTCATAGCATTAAAACGACATTTATCTAATTATTATTAAAATATTAGTACACCCTAAAAGATTTGCAATGCTTTAGCTTAGTTCTAATCTTCATCTATTGGAATAAACATTCTACGTTTCAATATATATTATTTGGAAAAAAATAATTGTCCCCTCCCCCCCCCCCCCCCCAGAAGTGAAGCAGTCAATTCTTGAGTTTAGTATGCACCATACAGAGGTTATAATTTATTTTGCAGTTCTAGAATTAAATATACATAATGACGTAAACGTATTTAGAAGTTTAGATGATTACGTTAAGTAATCAATAGTAACTAGTTTCACTAGTAAATCTGTAAATCAACTTCAATCAATCATCAGACTCGACTTCAGTTTGGCAAATCCTTTTTGATTTGATCTCACGTGCATGAATGATATCTAATGTCCTACAATCCACAATCCACTATCTAAAAATTTTTAAGATTAGAAACAGAGAGTGTCCCTCATTAGCATTGACCAAAAGCTAATTACTAAAGCGCTAGTTTTAGAGGTATAGGTTCAGTTGCAGAAATATTTCAAATGCTGTTCTTCATCATATGGAATTCCATTTACGTCAAAATAGTTATATTTTTTTAACACCATTTCTACCAAGCGGTGTCAAAAGACACCTTTCAGATTTTAACTTAAAATTATTCTCTAAGTTTAATCATTTCTCCGCAATTAATTTTTTGACTTTTCGTACAATAGTTCTTAAATTAATTCAGTGATATCATTTCCTCCAGCTCATCCTGGATCTAAAAATGTGCCTATGGTATACCTATTTTTACCATGAGATGTCTTTTGACACCTTGAGGATTTCATAATTTCTGATTTCTAAGGATTTCATAATTTCTGATTTCTAATGATTTCATAATTTCTAAGTTTAAACTATTTTACATATAAATATCAACAACGTTTTACAGCATCATATTAATTATAATCAGATTAAAGAATCCCGATTTCAGTTGTAACGGAAAATACAGGAGTTGCTGCATAACTTTGATAGCCACTTGTTTTCTGCCATTTTGAATTTTAGTGTAGATCATTGCAGTGACTAGTTCTAAAAAAAAAAAAAAAAAGAATAAAGCGTTTCTTTCTCCAATTCTGGTAGCGAGTTCAATACTCGTGAATATTATTTCCATACGTGTAAAAGCTGTTGTACTGAACAATGAAAGAATTTTATTACACTGCTGCTTTTATGATTTCTGTTTTTTTTTTTTTTTTTTTTTTTTTGAGTTGTTGTTACAAAGATTGAATTTTTATCCGAAAGCCTGTTTAATAATATTAAAATATTTGATTATCTTTCTATTAAAAATAAAAAAAATGAAGAAGATAATATTTTTCAATATTTTTTTGTTCCTGTTGACGTAAAACATGTTTGATTATATATATATTTATATTTTGTAGATTGATGAATTAAGCTAGAATTTATAAGCTGATTAGTTAATCTCTAATAAATTAAACCCATCAATGTATTAATAAGTATATTGCTCAACATATCTGTATTTAAGTGATAATTTGAAATCCCAATCAAATTCCCTTTTCGTTTCTTCTTCTTTTAATTTTGAAGCAATTTTTGGAGGTAAATTTTGATGCTAATGAAGTTTCGCGTAGAACGCATTGTTACGAGACCGTTCAATAATGAAAGGTTAACAAACCAACCAATCAATCAACTTTGAAGTATAAACTACTTAAGCTATTAACGTTTTCTTTGTATAATCACGTGTCTGGTAGCTTAATAAAGTTTCACTTTCCTTCTTTCAGAAGCGGGCCCCTTATGCACCGATAGTGGGATCCTGGCCCACAACTTGTTCTGATGAATAAAAATAAGCCATGTACAAAGACTTGTAACCACAATAAATACTTAATTCAAGTAAATTAAACATAAAAATATATTTTGGCATTTGCCCACTTTGGTACAGCTTTGGAAATAGCGACCCAGAAGCAGGCCATCCTTCAAAATTAATAAAATACTACTTTTTGTTAAGTTTTCAGCTTATCTAACAAATTATTTAATGTTTAATAGAGTATATCAATTACAATTTAATACAAAGTAAGAAATATTATTAAAGAAACAAAATTTTGAATAAAATTTATCTCTTAAAGAAGTCCAAAAAATTTGTCAAAAATTCGTTTTGAACACACGGTAGAAAATAAACTTCTTTACTAGCAGAAAAAAACAATAAATCCCAACAGTTTATAGGTAGTTAACAGTTAAGGGTTTCAGTCAATTATATTTCTTTCATTCCTTATTCAGAAATACGTTATGGACCTGTTTTGAAACCTTAAAAATTAGTGGCTCACATGGCCCACTACAGGTGCATTTACGTTATTTAAGTTTTCTTTTTAAGTATTTAGGAAAGATTTATTGTTAAAAAAGATTAATTTTTTAAAATTAAGTCTCAATACTTTTTGAAAGTTATCAAGGTAGTGGTAAACGGTAAAAAATATTTATTATTATGTACTAAAATTTTTCTAGCTGCCGTTAAGTTATTTCGCTATGCTCATCACGTTGTTAGTTTCTTAAATCTATGCAATATATCAGAATAAAAGCTTCTTTTCTAAGGAGAACTTATTATTACGCAGTTAGCTAATGCTAAAGAAACTTGGTAATTTTAACACGTACGCGATATTAAGGTTATAAATCTTCAAAGGTGTAAATAATTGCAATAATGCTATTTTTCAATTACTTCGAAATTTCCGAGAAAATGAAACTTTTGGATTTATTGATTTAATTTGTTTATTAATTTTAGGATGACGACACCTAGTTAATATCTACAAAGGAAAGAAGTAGGAAAATTATTTTCAGCTTTTTTTCTTTAGTACAATAAGAAAATGTTACAATTCTCAAATAGAATTAAACGAGATGAATTAAAAATTATACGAGAATAATTTATACAAAAGAAAAAAAAAAGTAAATGGGAATAGAAGTAAACGAAAACAGAAATAATCGAGAACAGAAATAAACTAGAATAATACATTTAGAAGAAAACAAAAGTAAAGGAGAATAGAATAGATGTAAACGAGAGAATATTTAAACGAGAAAAGTAGTAAACCACAATAATACATTCAAAAGAAAACAAGGGTAAACGAGATCAAGTAAATGAAACCAAAGGTAAATAAAAATAATTAAAAGACCATATATTTTTCAGAAACGTTTATCCACAGAAGAAATTATTACGAAATGTATATCCTTGTGTTTACCCAAGATTCTAGTAACTTTTCCGTTTTTTTCAGAAACATTTCACTATGGTGTTTACTACGCTGAAGGTTAAACGTGGTAATGAAACATTATCATTATCTATCAATAAAGTATTCTGATTAAAGAGTGAAATTGATGATAGGAATGTTAAACTAAAAATATTAATAGCTTTTAACAATAGATAGAAAAAACAATGAATATTTCATAATAAATAAATATGAGTAAACTTTTTAAAACTGAAAATATATTAATTTAAAACTAATTAACTAAGTTTGTATGTTATACTAACCATTAAGGAATTTTTTCTCATTCTATAATAATAGACTATAATAATGTGGAAAATATCATCTTTGTGTTTCATCATTTTAGATATGTTTCTGACGCTCCCCAATATAGTTTAATGAGTGACAGCGTTTGTGACTTCAACTGGTTTATCTGAATATTGGTCCTCTAACATTCGTAAATATAAATTAAATAATAAAATTTTGTATGAAACACCATAAAAACGAAACATACAGGATACATTTTGGATGGAAATTTTAACAGTCAACGTAAACACGTGTCTGTAAGGGGACAAGGTCACAAAATGAAAAGAAAGAGCAAAAAGGAGAGTTTATAAATAGTGCGACAAGTGGCGCTCGCTGAAAGCTAAACGCAAATCACAGAGGATCACATGCAGAAGAGAAAAGTGTTGCCAAACTGATAGAAAAAAAATTAAGAAAAGAGAAAAGAGGAACGGAAATAAAAGCAATAAAATAAATTAAAATAAAATAAAATAAGTAAATAAAAAATATATGTAAAAAAAAAAAAAAACGCAAGAAAAACATTTTTTTTATCATAATAAAATGAAAAGAGACAAGAAAACAGGGGAAGAATTGCGAAAGTAATTTTCAAGCTGAAGAAAGAAAAGGAGATGATGAGAGATCATTGACAAGTTTATAGTAATTTCTAAAAATAAAATATGCTTCGTGAAAATCCAAGAGAGTGGGTTAGACAGGAGAAGAAATAATTTTGGCCATGGAGAAATTGAAACAGTGACAGGAAGTTCAACAGTGAGAGGCATTCGAAGATTTAGAGATTTCTTGATTTGATATATTCCCCTCTTCGCTTAATGTCAACTTTAACGCTTTCTTAGTTTGACCAACATAACCTAAATTACAATAACAAGGAATATAATAAACGGCCTAAAGGTTCTCAGTAGGAATAGGAACTTTGAGAAAAGAAATTATTTTATTAATAGGTTTGAATATAACTTTAAAATTAAAATGAGAAAAGATTTTAGAAAATTTGAAGCAGATAGAGGAATAAAATAGCAGAATGATACAGTTAAAATTAGGAAGATTATTAGAGGCAGAAAGAAGTCGTTTAGGATTATTAAATTTATTCAGAGTTTTATAATCAAAGATAGATTATAACGACGAGAAAGGGCAAGAGACCTCTTTCTGACTCTAATAATCCTCCTAATTTTAACTCTATTGTTCCGCCATTTTATCCTCCTTTGTGTTTAAAAATTTCTAAAATCCTTTTTCGTTTCAATTGAAAAGCTAAAATTGCTTCTAACCTATTAATAAAATAAAATTTTCTCTCAAATTTCACATTCCCACTGATAACCGGTGGGACATTTATTTTATTCCTTGTTCTTGTGATTTAGGTTATATTGATCAAACTAGCATTAAAGTTCAGATTAAGCGAGTATCAAAGGTATATATCAAATCAATAAATCTGTGAATGACTCTCACTGTTGGACTTCCAGTTACTGTTCCAATGTCTCCATTGCTAGAATTATTTCTTCTCCTGTCTCTCCCACTCACTTGGATTTTCATGATTCATATTTTATTTTTAAAAATTCCGATAAACTTGTCTCATCATCTCCTTTTCTCTCTTCAGCTTGAAAATTACTTTTTGTAATTCTTTCTCCTCTTTTATAGTCTCTTTTCATTTTATTATATGATAAAATAGATTTTTGTTATATATATATATATATATTACTTACTTATTTTATTTTAATTTTGTTTATTTTTTTATTTCCTTTTCTATTTTCTTTTTTGTTAATTTTTTCTATTATTTTGGCAACATTTTTTTCTTCTGCATGTGCATCTCTGTGATTGATTTATCTTTCAGCTAGCACCACCTGTTGCACTCTTTGTCAGCTCTCCCCTTTGCCCTTTCTGTTCATTTGTAACCCTGTCCCCTTACAGACACGTGTTTACATTGACCGATGATGGGCTATTAAAATTTCCAACCTGAAATACGTCCAGTGTGTTCCTCTGATTTTACGGTGTTTTATACAAAGTTTTATCATTTAATTGTTTATTGCCAGTTTTTCGGTGCTGTTTAATCTATTCGTAAATATATTTGAATTTCCACGAAATCGAGTTAATTACGAGGAAATTACGAGTTATTGACATGCATGAAAAATTTTGCTTCACAAAATGGTGAGTCTAACATTAATTAATTGATTACAAAGTTCCCTATTAAAATTATTAAATATTTTACTTCTTTGTTTACAAATTTACACAATGCATAAGGATACATTATTATTCATAGCCGGTTATTTTTAAGTACATTCTTTTGATATAAATTATGATATAAAATATTTATATAAAATATTGGCATAAATTGCGAAGCTGGACAAAAACAAGTAGCAATGCTTCGATTAGAAAGTGGTATGTACAAAAATTACTTTTTTACAGCGACACACTCATATATTCAAATTTTACGGCATTATTATTTGGGTTAAATTTTAACGATGTTGATGTGTTTCCAATCGTCAGCAATTTTACAATTTACTGGAGTGCCATCTAGAACATTCCCTACAAAAAATGATGCTTGAAAGATTATATTTATCTTACAAGAAACCAGAAAAAATGCATTACTTTTTGTTTGTGGTCATTATGCTCTTTCACTAATAATATGCTTTCTGGATGGAAAAATATATATATACAACGGGGTGCAAAATGACAGGAGCGACACAAAAAACAAAAAAATCAGCCAGATTTTACTATTAAATTCTCAAATCTTTGTGTTAAGATTAAATACATGGTATTCCAAATAATATTAAAGGAATAGCTTTAAAAACCCCTACATATATATTTTTAAAAGTACGTATTTTGCTAAATTTACGCTAGAGCAAAATGATAAAAACGCAGTAAATACTTTGAAACCGCGGCTGGTGATTGGTAGATATGTTTAAAAGAGATTCTGAGCACATTCGTTTAGTTTGCAAAACTTTTTGACAATAGGGAGAGGAAGAATGCTTTCTAACTTCAAAAGAGGCCAACTTCTAGCTAACACAACATCAGAATGTATCTTTAAAGAATAGGTGATAAAGTTAAACGATCAGAGACTGCTTTTTTAGCTGACAGGCTATTAAATCCTGAGAACTAATGTGCCCGCAGGTTCTGTATGTACGGACGTATGTATGCATGTACGTAACGCGATAACTCTTGATGGAAATATCTGATTTGCTTCATATTTTGGATATAGGTTCATTCTGATAAGGCGCTTCCCTGATTAGGTTTGGAGGTTGATTGGTTAAGTATACAGGGGGTAGGGAGGGGTCTAATCCCCCTTCATTAAGATAAATGGGTTTTTTATGCAGAATTATCCGATTTGCTTCAAATTTTGGATATAGATTCATTCTGATAAGGCGCGTCTTTAATTAGCTTCGGAGGTTCAGTGGTTAAGTATAAAGGAGAGGGGGCGGGGGTCTATACCCCTTAATTTAGATAATGGGTTTGTCATTCAGAATTATCCGATCTGCTTCACATTTTGGATACAAGTTCATTCTGATATAGCGCTTCCCTGATTAGATTTGGAGGCTCATTGGTTAAGAATAAAAGGGGGGATCTGGGGGCTAAACCCCTCTTAATTAAGATAAATGGGTTTTTCATAAAGAATTATCTGATTCGCATCAGATTTCGGATATAGGTTCATTCTGATAAAGCACTTCCCTAATTAGATTTGGAGGTTCGTTGGCTATGTATAAAGGGGTAAGAAATTGGGGAGCTAACCCCTGCACTTAATTCAGCTAAATGGTTTTTTTTTTGTCGATTTTTTTATTTTTTGAGGGCATTATTCTTTGAAATTTCGAGAGGCATTATTCTTATTCGAATGGGTTTTTCTATACGATTTCCTTCAAATTTGGTATACCGGTTTATTCTGATAAGGCTCTTCCATGATTAGATTTGGAGATTCATTGGTTAAGTATAAACGGGAACGGGGGGGGGGGGGGTTAATTTATTTTTTGAGGTGCATTATTCTTTGAAATAAAAGTATAATATACAATTGGTGTGCATATGCATAGCCTATGAGCTCAGTGACAGTTTAACTGGGCATTTTTCATTTTATTTAATTTCTAACAGAATCTAATGATTTATGGTATTGCAAAACCTAACGGAAAGTCTTTTGAAAGGATCCGAAAGTTCGATTGTTTGCACTATCGTAAGAAAAAAATGACAGAAAAGGATTTAATTTAAACTTAGTTTGTGGCGGGTAAAAAAAAAAAAAAATCAGCATGTAATATACAGGACTGTACAAAAGAATTCAAGTACGTTTCCGTCTATTGCTAGAAACTGCTAAAAGTGAATTTAAAACTCTGTGTTATATTTTTTCTAAGTAAAATAAATTTTAGCATATTTTGTGGAACGTATACAAACATACAGATCATATACAGAGCTGCGCAAAAGAATTTGAGCACCTTTCCGGGTAAGTGTAGTAATTGTTCAAATATAGCTTGAAAATATAATATGCGTTTTCCAAATTGTTTATTTGCATATCTTCTTTATCCTAGTAAACGGAGAGGTTTTGTTTAGGTATTCTGGAAGCGTTGAAAAGTGTTTTATAATAATATTGAAGCATGATTTTTCTTTCTTGTATTTACCTAAAGGGCGATATACAGTGCATCTCAAAAGTATATGGACAGGCGATTCTTTGAAATAACATTTCCAAAAATGAAGTAATAATCTCTCTATTCTAAAAAAAAGTAACTACCGCTGTCGCCGCCGCCGCCGCCGCCGGTTTTGAATTTTTTGTGACCGGAGGATTTTCTTCGTTAATATTAAGAAAAATAATTCATACAAAAATATGAAAATCGGTAGTATTATACAGAAATGTTTGATAAACACGCTGATGCAGACAGTTTTCAAATCGAAGAATTATTTTAAGAGATATTTAATGCTAAAGTTGGACAAAATCGTTCTACTAAAAAAGTTTTATAGGAGCAAAAACTATTTATGGGAATTTAATCATTTTTAGAACATTTTATGCGTTTGAAGTTCCCGGTGTGCAGACTATATTTCTTTTTTAAATTTCACTAATTTTTTGAGGTTTTATTTCTATTTTAAATTCAAATTTTCAGCATTTCTAGAGATATTTTTGACAGATTTTACAAAGTAATATTAATTTAAACTGTTGCCAACTGTATAAAAAGCGGAAACAATAATGTTTGCTTCAAAAAAAAAAAATATTTATACGTGTAAATAAATTAAAAAATTATTTACACGTGACTATTATAAACAGAAAAAAACATTTGGAATTAGAATTAAATAATTATGTACAAAAAGCAAGAACTTATTAAAAATTACGTCATAAAAACTATAATTACACGTGAATTTTAAGAAAGAAAGGATTTTGTAAAATAATAAATTTACTAACATGCGTTAGAAGTCTTAAATAGGAGAGATTACGTCATATTTATGTCACATTACAGTTATTAAATAAAATGAACACAAAATAATATTGCAAAACGGTTTAAATTTAGAAATTGCGCTAGACATTCATTTGATATTTTGAGAGGATACTTTTCAACTATTTTTGTTAGGAAAGCGCAAATAATATTTCAGTTCTATCACAAGTATTTTCACGTGAATATTAAAAAGAGAAAGAATAGTTTGGTCAAAATTACGTCAGATTAAAAACGATTAATTTAAAATGTCTTATTTAAAAGAACTTTCTTTTCGCTTTGTTAAAAAATACCGGGAGACAAAGATTCTGTTTACTTAATTCCTTTTATATTAGCTTATTTTGAAATGTTTAACTTATTTTACTTAATGAAAGATGATAACAGCGATTGACATATGTATTTTTGGTACTACTTAGTTATCTCGTCGACCAAAAATCTATCATTCGCCAAACTATAAGATTAAATGCCAATAATGGTTGATCGTAAATGTCACATTAACTTGACTTTAAGCAAGTTACACATGTCTACGTCATGAAGTTATTTTTATTTCAACGTTTTATTTCTATTTTTATCAATGTTGCGCTAATTTATTTGTTCTTTCGTTATTTAAAATAAAAATGATGTCAATTTGTATAATTTGGCATGTGGTTTGGCGATTTATATAATTTGGCGAAATTGGTCGACGGGTTAATCAAGTAGTACCGCAGCGGATTTGGCCTTAAAATTCCCCAGTCAATGAGAAATCAATAGCAATCCGTTTATAGGGAGATCGCCACTGTTTTTTAAATTATAATTCAATCTTCCGAAATCTTTTTAAAGCCGATCAAATTAGCGTACTTTTAGAGTCTGCGGTGGCTGAGCGGGGGTTGACGAGCGTAGCTCGTAAGGGGCAGAGCCCCCTAGTCACGAAAAAAAAATAAGTGTATGGAATCATAACACAAGTTTATTGCAATGAAGAAATACAGTACATGTTTTACCAATTAAAAAAAAAATCTAAATCAAAATAGGTTGTCCCAAAAATGTATGGACTTTTCGAGTATTGTTTACTTAAATTCAATTTTTTGGTCAATTTCTTTGAATTATCTTGAAAATTCTATCAAGCATGCTTTAAACTAGTGTTTTGAGAATGTGTGGCTGTAAAGAGAACCAACTCTTCTCTACTTGTTGCTTTAATTCTTGAATAATCTAAAACTGACGACCGTGGGCCCGGGCATACACCACTCGTGCAAATACTCTCCAAAGGTTTTAAATTGGATCTATATCTGGGCTGATGGCTGGCCAGTCTATTTAACAGTCACTTTATTCTATATAAACCAAGCTGTTGTTAAGTGAGAGTATGAATCGACACATTGTCCTGTTGGAATTTCCAATTTTTCCTTTATAAGATGTTTTCAATTGGAAGTAGATTGCTTTTACGGACATTCTAATAATCCTCAGAGCACTGTCGACAATTAAGAAAAACAATATCCGTTTTTCCGTTAAAACAGAACGAGCCCCACATCGTAAGAGTATCCCATCCTTGATGTCGAATAAAGAACTCGCGAGGTTCTCGTCGTAGATCATGTCAGTAGTATGCCTAACCATCAGGGCCATCCAAATTGAATTTTTTTCGTCACTGGAGAAAACATTTAACCATTCATCTGTCCAATGCATGTGCTTTTAGCGCAAAGAAAGCGTGCCTTTCTATGGTGCAATTTCAGCATAGATGTCCGACTCATTCTGCGATATTTATGAATTTTGCTTGCCTGTATGCGACGGCGAAATTAGATCTCGAAACAGGAAACGCTAAAGCCCTCGCAATTTCACGAACAGATTTCTTTTGGTTTGAAACTGCTCGCAAAATCTCTCTATCTTGCCGCTGAGATGTTTTTCTTGGACGACCTGAACGTCTTTTTGCAATCGCGTTGTCAGTTTTCGATAAAATTTCATAAAGTTTAGATCTGCTAAGCTTAATTTGTTTAGCAGTATTAAAAACCTTACCATTTTGAGCCTTTAAACGCCGAATTTCAGCTGTATCATCTGCAGAAGATTGAACTTTGCGAGGCATTTTCCAACTATTCAGGAATTGAAGAACGAACAGTGATTTTATATTTTGAAGCGGTTTCGTCACGTGTACAGAACACAGAATATACAAATTTTTATGATACGGTGGTAATAAAAGTGATTATTTTCATTGTTCATATATTTTTGGGACAGCTTATTTTGAATTTTATTTTTTTACTAACAATCTGTGATATAAGCATGATATTTTTGTGTTGTAATAAACTTCTGCTATGATTTCATATGGTAATTTTTTTTTTCACGATTATTGCTTCTGACGTAATTGTTATTTCAAAAACTTGCCTGTCCATGTACTTTTGAGACGCACTGTAAAAGCTAGAAAAACGTCTACATTAATTTCGAAGAAACTTTATCAATACAAAAAGGTACATTCATATACTGTCATGTAACATACGATCATATATGGTCATATAACATAAGATCATATAAGATGAAAATAAAATCATCTGTCGAGATCCGAGTCGAGAATCAAGTAATAAAGGCATCAAAATAATACAATCTGACGAATGAATAAATACTTACATTATGTCAAAATCGAAAGTCAATAACGGTGGATTGGAATGTCCTTTACAAACGTTTAATGAGAGTAATGTATTTGTATAATGTACAGCTATCTTACATATTTACAAAACTTAAAATCATAATACTGCGAGTCGCAATGCTCCATTTTCATTTCTCAATACTGACGATAAACGTCACATCATTTGATCATAACGAAATTATGCTAAAGCAACTTTTCGTTGAATTCTGTTTCAAAAACATTATCAAAAATGTAAAAACTTTAGTATATATATTGCAATCGTCGCGATTTTTTTTAAGTGATAATGAATCAGGTTTTCAGCAATATAAATTTAATTTTTTATGTTAAATAAATAGCCATTTTTATTGAATATTGACATATCGTAGCATTTTATTTATTGAAAATAATAATAAGATGTTTGAAATCTCGTACTTACAGTCACTGATGTTGAAATACGTTCAAAATTGTTTTAGAATTGCGGTAAAATTTTCTTAAATTTTGTTTTCAAATTTTGCATTTTTAAAAGTTTTTCATAAGAATTTTTTCTTTATAAATAGTTAATAATTTTCTATTATGAAAACATGTAACATTATGTCCAAAAGCTGTTATGAAATAGTGCAATAAAAAAAATAGTTCAAAGAAGTGCCGATTTCTCTTAAAATGTTAAGGCTGTTTATTTATTATGCCCAATATCACGGAAATAACTATAATTAAACGAAGGATAAGTTTCAATATGTATTGAAAAAGTACATTTCCTGAAAATAATTGAAAAAATAAAATAATTTCGTTCAAATATAAATATCTTATCCGATTTTTTTGCATCATGTAACTCGCTGTAAGTGAATGGATAATTTTGTGTTTTTTGTTAAAAAGCTTATTTATTTTATCGTTTTGCAATTAGGTTGAAAGCAATGCCGACCGTTTTAAACTATGAACATTACTTCCCCACCCCCTAACCCTTTAAATTACTTTTTCTCATATTTTTAAGCTATTGACATTTTCGATTCTTTACGTAAGGCGCTTTCTTGGTACTTTTTGGATTATTTTGAAACCGGTTTTCTTTTCTCCGTATCAGAATTATCCCATTTAAAAGGGGGAAATGAGAGCTGTTTTCTGTGCACCAGCAAAGTAAACTAAGATTACATGTTTTTCATGAATTTAAAATTTGATGTATGCCATTTAAATGTATATTTAATGTATGTTACGCATACTCCTTTAAAAGTGAATTTATTTTTATAATTATTTTTTAATTTATTTGAAAACGGATTGAGTTAACTGTATTTAAATGGTGCTTAGTTTATTAATGTGGGATCTGTTAAGGGTTAGCACAATTTTGATGTCCTGGAATGAAAAGCCATTTCGGGAATCTCTTAAAAGAAATGCGAAGTGTTAGTAAATGTATTCTATGTTAAAAAATGTATTCTTTTTAATAGTATATTAAAAATTGGCGGATTGGCAGTTGATGAGATGGAATGCTTGGAAAATAGAAGGCAAGCGATAGACACAATAATTTATTGTAGACTTAACCTATAAGAAGAATCAAATCAAATTAGTTATTCCCCCCCCCCCCTAAAAAAACTAGTGAATTAAGGAGCGGTTTTAAAAATGAACATTTTTATTGAAATGAAATTAATTCAAAGTAAAATGTAAATTCCCAAACAGAATTTCGTTACTTAAAGTTACCCATAAAGCAAGATAATAATATTTAGAATTTAAAGCTTCGTTATTTTTTACTGGCTGTGATGCGCTATATATTTCTATAGCTCCCGAAGTGCCCCCTTTTCACTTTCGATATCGATTTCTAATAGAATTACGATTTTCGTGCGTTCGAAATGGTGTTACCTTTTAATAACATACACCGAAAACAAGAACTAAAAATCGCCCAGCATAGATTATTAAACACTTTCCAACACATTCAGAATACTGTTTATGAATAGTTGAAAAAGCATCAGATTTTTTTTGTTCATTCCTGTATATAATCTAAAGATTGGTATTTATGCTACATAATGTGCTAAAAGTTAGTTCAATTAAACGCATAGCCCAATTTACAATTCCTATTCAGAAATTTTCGCCGATAAACGGAAATGTACTCTGTATCCTTCCAATATCCCTGATCCCTTTATATGATCTACAAAATTTATACACACCAGGTAATACGCATAAAATGGTTAAATTTTAAAATGCGTACCACAACTGAAAAGCACTGCCAGCAGTTCTTAATTGGCAGTACTGTAGAAAAATTCTTTTGTGTGTCCCTGTAAATTAACGATAAATTATATGCACACTAGATTATACAGTAAGCGCTTATAGTACACCTCAGTGATATATATAATTTTCAATATGTTTAAAGTAGTGTAATATCTTTAAAATGCACCGTAAAAAATGTTTCCCCACAGGACATAATGTAATGGGATTCTTTTGAGTGTCCCTATAAATGGACCGTAAGTGATACACACTTTATTTTTGATACCAAACTACTATAGTAAATCCCAATAACACATATGAATTTCATGGTAATCGCACTATATTTATGTGAGTTACAGCACGGAAAGACAAACAGACAGGCTGAGAGACAAACCGAATTCATAAATACTTTTAAACTGTGTTTGAAAAGTGTAGCAATGGAAACAATAGCCTCTTCCATTCTGTGTCTCAACTCTGGCAAATCTTTAGGTAGCGGCGGAACGTAGACACGATCTTTTATAAAGCCCCAAAGGAAAAAATCGTATGGCTCTAACGGCTTGTAAATCTTCAGCCCAGCAATAACACTTTACGCTCAGGAATCGCCATTTTGCGTATGTGGCACCACAAGCCAGTAAATAACAAAGCAGTATTCGCGCTTGCACTGATCTAAAACTGTTTGATTTACTCTTTATTTGTGACCTTGAACCAACACTCTATAACTCTTACAGTTGATACTATTAAAATTCATAACTGGGACATTCTTTTATGGACACTCTGTAGTTGTTGAGTTGTTCTTCAATCTGTTTTGAAATGATTAAAAATGTGTTTAAGATTATAAACCTGAATAATTCCTGAACAAATTTCGGAATGAATTCCCGTTTGGTAACCAAAAGTAAAATTTACAAAATAATCCAAATATGATGGCAAAATTAGGTATTATTTTTGAAAATTTCTAAGTTTGTTACAATTTTTATATGTAGACGATCGAGTAAGCAAAATTTGAGCATAGGATTAATTATTAGACATTACTACTTATTGATTGGTACCAGTCGCATTTTTCGAGGGTGATTTTCGGAGGAATTAGTAGGGGAGTATCCTCCCCCTCCCCTCTCGCGCCGCAAATATACATATTTTATATAATACGATTTGATAAATTTATTAAATTTGCCAAAATATAGGCTATATATGGATGTTGCATATATATGGATACAGCTGTAAAATACTCAGAGTTATGAATCATAATAAATACTATCCACCAATGAATGCGTATTTGCCACTATTCAATTTGGAAGTTTAATATAGTCAAACTTGTTGTAATGGTACACCATTTTAACAAATGAAAAATTGCATAAAAAATCATTTAAGATACCATAAAAATTTATTATTCAAAATGCCATATGTTAAAGTGGATTAGGAAAAATTACAAAAGAAACGTAAAAACTATGTAAACAATTTGAAACTTATATTGCGAAATTCTCGTCAGGGGCCTTATTTCACTACATAAGTAACATGTGGTTGATTTCTGATTGAGAATAGCAAGCTTAGCAATGAAGGCTAGTTCTCAAAATGTCCGATCAACTGTACCCAGAAGATTAACATAAAAACAAAAGATATAAAACGGAAATCAAATAAACTATGAAAGTGAATAACTTAAGTAATATTTTTTTAAACAGAAAAAATAGATTAATATTGCCAACTAACGTTGGGAAGGTCTTATATTTCTTTTAATACCTACTTCTATTAATGCTTCCTACTTCACTTCTTTCACTCATAATATTCTGCAAATTGTTTCGAACAGTAGATGCTTTTTTACGCACATTTAGCACTCAGTTTCAATCTACTAATGCAATATCCTTTAACTCGAATGGATATGTATTTTAATGAGGTCTTTTATTAAATATATTTATTTATTCTACTGATTTTTCTCTTAAAATAATCTGCAAATTGTTTAGAAGCGGAAATGTTTTTGTACACCACGCTTTACGAAGCATTTGTCTCGAATCTATTAACGTAAAATACTTCAGCTGGAATAAATAAATAAGTTGAAATGGAATGTTCGCTTAGTGATATGGTAAATCGTTTGTGCAAAAGGCAATTTCTAATAATCAACACTCTCATCGAGAAGGTTAATAATTAGCGCATATTCTATTTATTTTTTTGGCAATTTATTCTTCAAAAATTAATACTTTTTCTCGTACAATATTATGCAAGTTGTTTCAAAATGTAAATGGTTTGTTCTTCCTACGTTACAGAAAACTCATTTCCAATTTTCTGAACTATATTTCTCAAGCTAAACTGAAATTAGAAATTAGTTTAGTGGTATGGTAAAAACTTATTTCGGCAAAAATAGTTCATATAGCTCACCCGCAAGAAAAGTAACACGTCTTGCAAAAATTCATTTTGCGTTTTGTTACACTAATAGGTCTGTCATAGGTGCGTCTTGTTACACAAACAGTTTCATAATTGTAGCTATATGCGGAAAATCACATTATTACGCTATATGTCCATTTTTGACTGCAGAAGAGGAGTGGATTATGTGGGGAGGTAAAATTACCCTACTCTCCGAACCGCATCCTCTGCTTTCATTTTTAAGGGTTTTATGCTTTTACACACGTTTTCAAGTGCTATAGTTTCATGTTTCAGTAAAATCATGCAAATTTTCTTTTGCCTCTCCTGTGAAATTTACTTTCGTCAAGATGTGCCACTTTTCTTGCGGGTGAGAGATATGTTGAGAAGTAATTCACTTTCAGCGTAGTGGCTATCCTTGGAACTGAATGTATTTTTTAAGATTTTTTTAAAATTAATTATATTTATTTATTCTTTTAATGTTAACTAGGGGATCGTACCCGGGCTTCCCGGGTTAAAGAATATAGTCAAAAACATTTTTTTTTTAATTGAATAAATTTTTTATATGCAATAAATTTTTTAGAATGCCCACTTACATTAAAAAAGCATTTTTCATATGGAAAATACGAATTATACAATCAAATATATTTTTTAAGTTTATCAAAAGCGATATTTTCTTATTAGCCGCATGCTAAGAGTTATTTGCCAAGATTTTGCTACTTATTGCATCCTTTTATATTCTGATAATTTCAGAGCTTATAAGTGCTTGGTAAATTTGTGTTTTATATTATTTTACTTATTTATTCATAGGAAAATTTTTTTTTAATGAATATTAGCCGTAAGAAAATGATGAACTCTTTATTTGTTTTAAGGGCAATCGGATTAATCTTAAATAATCGAGCTCCGCGAGATATAGATAAATTAAAAAATATTTCATGCTTTAAAATTGTTTTTAAAACCATAGACAATCAGTAAACAGAGATGAACTTTGCAAACAAATTCCATTTGAAAAAAAAAATCCTGTTTGGTGATCTAAAAATTCAAATTGTACGATTACAAATATGTTAGATTTGTGTTTTTCCAATATTATTCTTTTATTTGTTTATAAAAGAAGTATCAATTTCGTTAATTTTTCTTTCACAAATATGTTAGATTGGTGGTTCTTTTAATATTGTTCTTTTATTTTTGTTTATAAAGGAAGTATCAATTTCGTTATGCATAAAGAGTCAGAAACAAATGCTGAAAAATGTTTGTTGCTTTATGTGCAAAATGTTTATTATTATTTTGTATTGAAACCGCACGTGATAAGATAAACTTAAAAAAAATCATGCTTAAAAATTATTTTAGAAAATATAATACATCAGTCAATGAAGGCAGTTTTTAAGCAAATTGCATTTGAAAGTAAAATTTTTTTCCCTGTGCGACGAAAATTGAAAAATATACGGTGGTCAGAAAATTAAAAAATTGCAGTAGCGAAAATTTCAAGACCGAAATTTGATCGTGAAGTGTTGCCATTCGCAAAATGACGTCAGCGTTCGCACAGATACGTTTGTTCTTTATAATATAGATACTTAATCAGTACAATATAATAAAGATCAGTTATTAGGATGTGGTTATCAATTGAGGCTCTTATGCTTGGATTTCCGGAATGAAAAATGCAATTTTCACCTTCTCAAAATTTGCATACCCACTTCTCATATCCATATTCATCATTTTTTTAAAAATTGTATTTTGTTTGATCATTTAAAAATCATTTTAACTCAAAACTTGAAGTCACGTTTGTCAGCAACATCTTTTATGTGAACAGACGCACTCTTTACTTGAGATTCTAATCTCAATTCCGGAGAGTAAAAATTTCCATGATTTATGTTTTTTAAGCGCATTTGTGTTAAAATGTTTAGTTTTATCTAAGAAAGTAATCGTTTTCTTTTAAATATGACTTCATTTTCATTTCAATAAGCATTTCGTCTAGTGTCTGAAACTTAGTATCAGTACACATGCAGAAGGAAAAACAATATAGAAAATTTATGAGGAAAAATGCGTGTTTTCAAAAGCAGTATGTAATTTTCCGTTATTACCCGTAAGGCATGGTGACGTCACGGCGACGTCGTTGTGAAGTCACACTGTGACTTTGTGACCGTCGATGTGACGTCACGTGACGTCGATGTGACGTCATAGTGACTAGAATGCGAGGTCGTTATGGCCGTTTTAGAGGTCGTTTGTGACGTCACATTGTGACCACTCTGTGAAGTCACGGTGTGACAAATTTGTGAAAAGTGTGTCATTTGTGACTATTTTGGCATTAACTTTGTGACGAACCTGTGACGAAAGCGACAATGCTTTGAAGTCACACTGTGACCAATTTGTGAAATATGTGTCATTTGTGACGAACTTGTCATAAACACTATGATTTCAAATGAAAATCAAATTTCAAATTAATTGCTTAAAAGACGCAAATAGTGAAAATGATTCCATGCTGGGACTCGAACCCGGGCCATCAGTACAGTGCACTGACATTCTACCGACTAAATCACATGGAACGATACCCAGGCTGAAAAATTTCTCACTATTACATGTTGGCAAGGCTACAAACCCAGCACAAGATGGGATATTTAGCGTGAGCCACCAACATGATGCAAACACGAAACTTAATTAAATCCAGCATCGATTGAAATTATATTAATACTTGGAAATTTTTCCAGCGAGAACCATTCGCTTTGCATACAATATTTCAAATGAAAATCAAATTTCAAATTAATTGCTTAAAAGTCAATTTTAATTTGAAATGTTGTATGCAAGGCGAATGTTTCTCCCTGGAAAAATTTCCAATTATTAATATAGTTTCAATCGATGCTGGATTTAATTAAGTTTCGTGTTTACCCCATGTCGGTGGCTCACGATAAATATTCCATCTTGTGCTGCGTTTGTAGCCTTGCCAACATGTAATAGTGAGAAATTTTACAGGCTGGGCGTCGTTCCATGTGGTTTAGTCGGTAGAATGTCAGTGTGCTATACTGATGGCCCGGGTTCGAGTCCCGGCATGGAATCTTTTTCACTCCTTTGCGCCTTTTAAGCAATTAATTTGATATTTGATTTTCATTTGAAATATTGTATATAAGGCGAATGATTCTCTCTGGAAAATTTTCTAAGTATTAATACAGCGATGAATTTTAAAATAAACTTTTGCTGTAAATATAAAATCTTATCTTTTTACCGTACTTTTTAGCAAAATATCGCTATTTTGGAGTCCTATTCTTCTAAAACATTTTAAATTTTTTCACTTAAAAAACAATGCTTATCAACTGCCATATTTTTTTATTAAGTTCTATGCTTGATATTGAGTTCAAGCTTGATATTTAGAATGTGTAAGTTTTTTTAATTTGTTGTTATTTGTCATTGCTTTATTAAATATGAACATGGAGACTAACGGATATTAATACAACTATTATTTATAGAGCGGCATGATAAGCGATATTTATTTAAATTTTTTATTCCCGTGTATATTGTATTTTGTGAATATGAGCTAAATAGATTTGGTATGTTTTATAGGAAAAGACTGATCTAGGAAATAGAAAAAAAAAACGATTAAGAAAAATCATGCGTTAAGCATAGATTATAAAATACTTTCCAACACTTTCTGAATGCTTTAACAAGACATCGTAATTTAGGGAAATGACGTAAATAAGATAACTAAGTAAACATTTCAGAAAACGCATAAAACATTTGAAAAACTGATTTCAACAGTTACCGTCCATAGACAAATATGTTTTCCAATTCTTTTGAACAGCCCTGTATTTGATCTGTAGGTTGATACACTGAAAAAAAAAAATGAAGTACTCAAAAATGAGTAATCCGACGTACTCATATCGAATTGAATATTTTTGGATCAAAAATGAACCTATGCTTTCTCTATTTTGAAACATCACATGTTATAAAACCCAAACAAACGAATAGTTTTGTACCCTGTAATGGTTCATTTCATTTATAGCGGCATAGCGGCATAAATGATGTTTATTAATGTAAATATTAAATTATGCACAGCATTTTAAAAATAATTTAAAAGTACTTGGCAATAATGCTCTTGTCATAAAAATATTCGATTTGAGTATCTTGCTAAGAATTTTGCTATTTTTCTTAATAAATAATCAATTAAACATTTCTTGTTAAGAACTTTGAACGGGAAATAAATGTCAGTACATTTTTACTTTAAATTTTAGGTTGTTTTTTTTTGGGGGGGGGGGAGGGGGGAAGTGCATAACGATTCATATTTCATCACAACCATGGAATAAAAAATGAATACATGTGTTTCTCAACTTTGAGTACATTTGGATCGGAGCTATTTTGAGTATGTGACGCATTTAAAATTGGGTACTTCTTACTCAATTTTGAGTACCCATTTTTTAAGTGTATATATACTATATAATGGGAAAATTTAGTTTAGCAAGAAAACGCCTAACAGGTTGAAATTCTTTTTCAGCAATTTATACTAATGTAAGGAAAGATACTTGAATACTTTTGTACAACCCTGTAGTTTACCTAGAATCTTTATTACACGCTACTATTTAGTTAAAATTTAATTCAAACTAAGACACTCTTAAAACTGCTGAAATCACATTTCCAGAAATTATCATTTATAGACGGCCTTGTATCCATTTCCTTGCGTGACCCTGTGTATCATTTTATCCATATTCTACAAACATTTATTGGTAAATTAAATGCAGTTCAGCGAAAAAAAAACATAACTCATTTAAAAACCACCTTTAAGCAATTTGCGCCCATACCCAGTAATCCTTACGAATACTTTTGTGTAGCCTTGTATAGGAATTATAGCATTTATATACACGATACTATGCATAAATATAGTGAATCATAAAAGCGCATATCATAATTAAAAATACATTTCCAGCAAACATCGCTAATGAACAGTACTTCGGATACAATATAGTATCTGAAATATTTTGGGTGTCCCTGTAAATGCTATATACGTATTATTCGTATTATAAAAGAAATAATTTATAGTATGTAAACCTAAGCGACATACATCAATTTCATTATATATGAAATAAATTAACATAATTAAAGTATGCTGCAAACAATTCCCTCCACCACTATATCATTATGTATTTGAATTCCTTTTTTAGCCCTGTAAATGAACAATAGCTATTCTGTGCATCGCATAGTCAACAGAATGCATATTTTAGTGCCCTTCATAAATGCATATGAATTTTATTATGTTTGAAAGCGTGCGTAAAATCATTAAAAATCATTTGAAACGATTTTTTTCCATAGGCCGTAATGTAACGGAAAACTTTTGGCTGGCCCTGTAAATGAACAAAGCATGCTACAAACTTCATTACAAATAGGTACCGTGCTATAGTAAACGTCAATAACATCCAAAAATTTCAGGGCAATCCGAGTATATTTTCGGGAGTTAGAGTGCGGACAGACTGCTAGACGCAGAGACAAACCTAAGTCATAAGCACTTTTCAACTTATGTCCTTATGTATCCTGTATTATATGAACTTTTAAAAAATATATACTAAAGCAGTTTAATCTATAACTTCCTATCAGGCATGAAAAACACTTTATTTCAATGCTTAAATATCATATTTTACTTTTTAGTGCCAATAATTACGTGTATCATAAACGTAGAAAATGAATTTACAATAGAAGAAAATTTAATAACCGATTCAGAATGTCTATAATTAAATGTTTGATTAAAATCACAAGCACAAAAATTCTTACATACAATTTGAAAAAATAAATATACCAATTTGAAAAACACTAAAAATAATAATTAGTATTTATAATTGTACTATTAAACAACAGCAAAATACAATAAATAAACTAAATGCACTATTAGATTTAACAATATCTCAAAAATATTTCCGTATGGTATAAGGAATTACTATTATTTCATAATTTTGGCAAATGTTAAATTTGAAAACATTGGTTTGAAGATTTAGGATTTAAAAAGATAATTTAAAATATTATTAGCACTAAAAGAAAATTCTTTCAAATGTTTCACTACTGTAATATGTAAAAATATATTTTCCCAGTATAATGTTAATTTCTAATCTGAAACAGTTTCGTAATCTCATGATAATCGAACATCATATTTAACCCCAAAATAATAATAACTATAAGTGTTAGTAATAAAAAAATAGTAAGAAGCCGATAAAATAATTCCAAATCATTGTCGTTCCATACATTTTCAATCTCAAGTAAGAGTAAATTAATGTTTATATTAATTCCAGTATGAACTTAAGCCTGAATCAGTCTCTGCGCAGATTTTTTTTTTTTTTCAAGCGATGGCAGATTAAGATATTTTTCTTTACAGTTATCGAATTGAAAAATATCGCTTCTGACATAAAGATCAGTCTCTTACAAATATAACATAAAACTATTTAACTCATAATATACAAATCAGGAACAAAATATTTAAATTAAATAACACTTACATATACGTTCCATTAATATCCGTGTATCCTAAAATGGTCATTTCCTTATCTTAAAGTGTTGTAGACTTGGTGATGTTCTAAAAACAGTGAACAATTTCCCGCGTCTTCTCATATTTATTTTTCTGTGGGCAGACGATTTTCAAGCAGGTGTTCTGTTACAGATTATTTGTTTTTGTATACAAGAAATATTGAACTTGAATGCGCAGTAATTTTCTGAAAGTATCGTTAATTAAAATTTTGTATTTGAAGACATGTCCTATATATTTAACCTTTTCTTTTTATCCGTACCAAATAATTCAAGTTAAATGTATTGTAAAGTTCCTTTTTTCTAAATAATCATAATAATAATATTCTTAATTAGAGTTTATTAGATAAAACATTGTTTAAATTTTTAAAAGGTGTAAAAATAAATTTAATGGTATTAACGACCCCCCCCCCTTTTTCTTCTTCTTTTTTTAAAGTAAAGTTTGTTTTGCACAAATTTTGTATATTTCTTTTATTTTCGGAAAATGCTAATTTTATTTAAAAAGTCTGAAAGAAGTAGAATTTATGACTTGAATACAAATTATAAAAATATTCTAAAGCAAGAAATGCATAGATGACTAAACTCTGAAGACTCTTTCTACGTGCTCATTAAAAGGTGCAGATTTAACTGTAATAGAAAATTTTTAGTTTGAAACCACAGAAGTGTTTCGAATAATCCTGGTCGGTAAAAAAAGAAAGAAAGAAAGAAATTTCCTCCCAGCAAACTAAATATGTAAAGTGTATAAATTTAATAATCCTAATTCTAAATATATTATCCAAATGCTAGATAAAATTGAAATCATGAAAAAGTATACATTCACTGTCTTAGATATCAAATGGATAAAATATAGCCTGAAAATTTAGTTTATTAATGCTTGTATCGTGCACTTTATTTATTATGCCCCCCCCTCCCCCTCTCCCCTTTAGTGACAGAATTTACCATTTGCTATCCACTAATATATTTTCATTCCTTATGCCGCTATAACTCGTGACTGCTTAAAATATTTCTCTTCATTTTCAAAGATTTTTGAAGTTCATATTTTTGTCACACTGTGACTTCATATATAGTGGTTTTTTTGTCACATATGTGACGTGACGTACGTTACATAGCAGTGACATAACAGTGACGTCACATTTTTTCTTAATTGCCAGAAAAATATAATTTTACAGTAAATAACATGTTTTAAAGAATTTTCGTAATTTTTTAAAGTTTTCTAAGAAGTTCACATCTCAGTCACAATGTGACATCACTGAGTGGTGGCATTTTGGTCACAGATGTGACGTGACCACAGTGACTTACAGTGACGTCACAATGACGTCACTGTGACCATGCATGCTATGAGGGTATACCCCTAATATAATATTCTGCTCCTAGTGGGATTTTGCGCCACTAAACCCCATAGAATAATTTTTATCAGCAATTTTGAATTTTTATCAGAAAATAGCATGAATAAAGTTAAAAATACCTCATTATTTCTCTCTTGTCTGCAATAATGAAAGCTATTTAATTTTCATCATTTTGAAGAAATTTCATAAAATGCTTTTAAAATTAAAATATAAAAGTGGGGATATATATATATATATATATATA
Organism: Maratus speciosus; assembly: GCA_963932465.1. NCBI lineage: Eukaryota > Metazoa > Arthropoda > Arachnida > Araneae > Salticidae > Maratus > Maratus speciosus. The sequence continues at coordinate 925,921 of CAWVRF010001261.1, read as the reverse complement.
TATAAAACCAGATAGTGCGATCACATCTACAAAGGAAGAGCTTTCTGTTTAAAAAAAATATCAGTAAAATTGGTTCATCAGAAAGATCAGTGCACATGACTAAGAAACACACTTTTGTTTGAAACATATAGATTATATAAAATTAGGAAAAATTAAATTAAGCAAATTATGTTATTTTGATAAAATTTTAGTAGAATGTACTAAAGAATAGCATTAAAATTTTATTATTCGAGAGAATTTTCGACAAAAACTTCAGGAACACGATATTATTTTAAACAACGAATTATTTGTTTGCTTGTCTAACTCGGCGAAGCAAATCCATCCAGGCGAGAATCATCAATTTCTGTAATATAAATCGCTATTATTTACATGCCAACTCTCTTTTATAAAGCCACTCTAAATTTTTGTAAAACATTGCGTTTTATCAGTGTCATTTCGATTACATTATTTTCAAAAGTGAAGCCTTTTCACCTATGAAGAATTTCAAAGCAGCTGGGCTGTGAAAATGACGCACTTCTACAAAACATAATTCAGGTTTAAGAACTAAAAGACACGCTTTTTTATAAAATGACGTCATTTGCATTCGCTAAATCAATCCACTTTTACAATACAGTCTTAAACTTCGTCTATAGAAAAGTGTGCAAATTACATCATTATCACGGAATAACAGACAATATTCTTGACATAGCCCATATTTTAATTTCAACTTTTTTTTTCAGGTTTTATGATAAAATGGCATCAAAAAGATACAATATATCTTATTTTCGACTATTTTCAGTTTACTTTCAATGACTTTTAATAGAAATGAAGTCCTTTTGTTGCCATAATAAGAAAAATGGTATTAAAAACTATAAAAAAATTAATATCTCAAAAATAAATGGAGATACAGCTTTCAAACAAATTGCATTTCAAGGAGCATTTTTTTCCTTATACGACGGTGAAAAAATTTAAAATGTGCGATGTTTAGAAGTTTAAAAATTTGCAGTAGAGAAAATTGCAAAACCAAAATTTTATTTCAAATTTCAAAGTGTTGCCATTCGCAAAATGACGTATGCGTTACGCACAGATATGTTTGTCCTTTATAATATAGATACTTTTCTCCTATAATGCTTCGAAAATTGTTTGAAATGGTAAATGTTTTCAACATAATTAATTCTCAACGTCACATTCATTTCAATTCCTCCATCCATATTTCTTCAGCTATATTTTATAAATTTCTGAATTGGTAGATTAGTTCAGTTATATAATGTAAAACAAATTTGTGCAAAAAAAAATTCAATGTTAGAAAAAAGAAATCGTCAGAAATTATCGCTTTGGAACTGAAGTTAGTTTTAAAGAAGTAAAGTTGTGGAAAACAAAAGTAAACACACCCTACTAACTCCTTAACAAATTATCGTAGAAGAAAGTTATACTGGTACCAAACGATTGGAAATAAAGTGTATTTTTAAAGTCTACTTTTGATGTAAGATAAAGCCAGGAGAGATCGTGCGGTAACAGAGTTCGCGCATGAAGAGATTCGATGGGAAGGAGTAGAATGCGCGCGCAGCGACTTCAGGTAGTTGTACAAGAGCAGTAGTGCGGTATCTACTTGAAAGTGCTTGTTGATTGTTCAAAGCGTGTTGGATAATACATTGCTATTTTGTTTTGTTTTCAAATGGTAAGTACTTGAATTTTCGTAACTATTCGTCAGAATTTTTATATAATATCAGTTAGTACAAAATATTTTAAACTTAAACGATTTCTTATAAGCTACTAACCTAGACTAAGGGTGTCAACCAGGAATGTGTAAGGAAGTGGCCATGTTTAAATAAAAGGCCACGCAATATCTCCTTCCAAAATAGGAGAGTTTACGCATCTGCTACTTAGAGATGGAGCATTTTCCCATAAGTTTCAGTACTAGGAAAGAATACGCAGCTTATTGGTAAATTTACATGACTTGCAAATTACGTTTAAAACATATGAATGAACCAATTTTGAAATAATTTTGGAAAATCACAGAATTATCGAAACAAAATTTGGCAATACATTAATTTGCTAAAAAAATACATTTTGAGATAAAAGGTTTGTTAATAAATTAATAATACGTTTGTTATTAAATAGATTTTAAAGAATTATTTTTGTTAATAAATTAATAATATATTTGTTAATAAATAAATTAAATATTTATATATTTTTTAATTTATGAACAATTAATTTGAGAATAAATTAATTCTGTTAATTAAAATAAGTTTTCTAATAAATTATTTTTTTATTTTTGCTAATAAGTAACTCGTGTTGGAATTTGTAATAAATTTTCCCGCATTTTTTCAGGTCACAATGCCAAATATTTACAAAAGGAAATCGAAGAAAGGATTATGTGCCTAAGAAAATCTAAAGTCAGCCGCCGAGGCAGTACAAAATGGCTCACTCAAAATACGTGCAGCAGGTAGGAAATTCAGTATTCTGGAATCCACCTGAAGAGATAGGCTGAATAAAAATGACTTTAAGAAGCGAACGATGGGTCCAGTCCAGATTCGCAACTAGGTGCGGAAGCAGAGAAGAAATTAGCTGCTCATATATGTAAACTTCAAGAAGTTTGATTCGTACCAACACAAAGTGATGTTGAATATTAGTATACAATTTTGCTGAAGCACTGGATAAAAAACACACTTTCAATAAAGAAAAGGAATTAGCAGGAAAAGTTTGGTTTTCGTCTTTTATACGAAGACATCCTGAGTTAAGTGTGAGGAAAGCTCAAGGTATTAGCAGAGCTAGGGCAGAAGGTATGAACCGTCAGGAAGTGAAAGCTTACTTTACTCTGCTCACATCAACATTAACAAAGAATGATCTTTTACACTCTAAAACTGGGAGGAGTGAAAAGGTCACTCTTTGAAAGAGTGACAGGCCTTTTCACTCTTTTTCGGGTGAATTTTGTAAAAATACACTCCTTAAAGAGTGGAATTTCCCATTCTCTAGAAAGGAGTGCAATATCTCACTCCGTTATCGAGAGTGAAGTTGTCACTCCCGAAAGAGTGGCTTGCGTATGCATTGCGTATTAACCAATTAGAACTGCAAGGCGACAGCGCCCTCGTAAGATAAGAAAAATGATCCCATTTTCGTCCGCCATCTTAGGATTAACAGATTAGGATATCATTAAAATTATTCTTAATGGAATACATAAAATAAAGGTAAGTCTTATTTAATTTTAACCATTTATAAGTGTAGATATGTTAAGATTATGCGCTGAATAGTTGTATGTTGTATAGAAAAAGATTGATCAAGGAATGTTCTCATGATTTCTAGATTTGAGATATCTAGATTCTAGAAGAGATTGTCTATTATGTTTCTTCATGTAGTTGTTTGAAATATACGAATAATAATATAATTGTTTTAACAATTGAAAAACATACAAATGCTTAGCAAAAGATAATCAAAATTTCATTAATTCGGCCAATGTGAGTAAAAGTAAATGAATGGAAATATTTTATTATTCCCATTCAATTTTCCCAATTCCTTTCGAACTTTAGCCAACGATAAAAAAAAAAAAGTTTTATCTGTTTTGTTTGCAAAGCTGAGTGACTCAGAAGACATCTGGATTTTCTTTCAATGCCTATCAGATGCGATTAATTTGCTGTTCTGTGCAGTGGCGTAGCCAGGATTTCGTTTCGGGGGGGGTCAAAATTTTTTCCTTCAGGTTATATATATATATATATAGTAAAACCTGTCAAGATGAAATCGTAAATATTGCTGGAAAATTCCGTTTTACACAGGTTTTCGTATTATTAGGTGTATTTGTATAGTATTCTTTTCCGTAGCACGGAAGATTTCTGTTTAAGGCAGAATTCCGTTATAGGCAGGTTCCATTTTTACAAATTTTGTGTATTTATATAAATATACTTATTTATGTCATATGAATAGAATAAAACTTGTTAAAATAGTAATTGTTTATAACAGGATCTTGTCTTTAACGGAAGCGTTACATGGTATTAATATGAATTGCGATACAATTAAATTTGCTGAAAACCTGTCTGAAAGGGGATTTTCATTGTTCTTTAGTGAAACATAGTGAAACCTGTGAAAGTGGAATCTTTCTATAACGCAATCCTGTCTCAAACGGAAGAGTTTCAGAATCCCTGCGAAACGAACAATAGATCTTATTGAGGTTGTGTATCTTAGAAGAATAATTAATTACACTTCTTTCCATGGAAACCTGTCTAAAATGGAACATTTTACCAGTCCCTTTGAATCTTGTCTTGACTGTGTATGTATAATAGAAGTATTTCGAGTAACTTTAAGAATTTAGGTATAACCTTATTTAATTTCTTAATTAAAAAAAAAAAAAGCATGGATAAAAAATGTAAGGTCAATCTCTATAACTGCAACTAATAATACATTGAAGTTACATTAATATTTACCAATGAAAAAGATTCACTATGATGAAAAAAGCTGAGAGCATACTGAAGAGTTAAACTTAATTAACCCATTCGCTGTCATCCACGAGTATAGTCGTGGCTTTAATTTATTAATTACTTTGTCACCACTATTTTAGAATTTAAAAAAATGCCTCATTTATTGGCAGAAACTTCGCTGTATTAGCAAAGCGAAATTTACCTTTCTGAATTTGTGGCAGCAAACGACTTTTAACAAAAAAATTGAAAATTATTACTTTATAGTTTTGGCAGCGAATGGGTTAAATCAAGTTTCATATTACATAACATTTGCCTACAATAAAGTTAGGATCAAGTGGTTAAGTTTAAAACAGCAATTTCCATGTTTAATTTCTTGCCATTGAATTAAGAACTTGTGCTGTAATAGATATTGGATAATGATTTCACATAAGTGTCAATCGCATGAGACATTCATGCGATCCACCGCGCTCCCCATGCGAGCTTTTAAGATAACCCAGATAGCATGAACATTAGCAGCAAGTTTATTTTTTCTGATATTATCTTGCCTTGACAAATTCGGATTGAGAAATTCGCAGCAAATCTCCCGCAAGGTATACCATCACCCACTTGCATGAGTAGTTTGTTGTGAAACTGATGCAAGACTGTCTTTAATTCACGAAAGTGACGAAAGCAAAAAATCCCTCTGTTGAGAGAATAGACAATCAGCACATACACAGAAATTGCAGAAATTTTATTCGGTAGGCACCGTTTTTTCTAAGCGCTATACTTATTAAATACCAAAAAATGCTCGAAATGAAAAGTACAAATATTACCGAAACTTGTTTGTGGTGATAAAACCGATGCATGCACCTTCTGACGGCGCTTTCGCATCACTAGACTTGATCAGGTCTATGGACCCCTTCGAAGGGGTTAAACTTATAGTGTGACATGGAAAGATTACTACTTTGCAGTAAGTCTGCAGCATTTTTGATTACTTGTTTGCCGATTACTTGTTTGCCGTGATAAAACGGAAAGTGTTTATCACGGAAACCTGTCTAAAACGGAAAAGTTCATAGTCCCGAAAAAAGACATACCTTTGAATTATACCTTCTAAGACGAACACCTCTATAAAGCGGAATTTTTTATAGATCCTTTGTGATTCTGTCTTAGCAGTTTTTACTGTTGTATTTGTATCCATGATTCAGTAAACCAGGTCTACTTTCGGGGGGGGTCCGGACCCCCTGGACCCCCCCCTTGGCTACGCCACTGGTTCTGTGAGTTTTTTTTTTTTTTTTTTTTTTTTTTTTTTTTTTTTTTGTTACTGATTTCAGATTTTACACACTTATAGTATTTATCATCATTATTATTGTTTCGGAGTTAAATATGATGTTTGATGATTATGATATTACGAAAAGGTTGGAACTAGAGATCTGCACGGACCGAAATTTCCAGGCCCGGGCCCGGCACTGTAAAAAACTTAAAAGTTCGGCCCGAGCTCGGCCCTTCCCGAATGAATTTCTACAAAACATCGATTTTCACATCGATTTTGTTAAAAGCTTGTCTCGTACGAGGAGTTCTGATCCAAAATATTTTTCTTAACTTTTTTTTCCATGTTTATAATCTTCATTTATATAGAAGTGCCGCAGGCTGGGATATTTATTTTTTTAATGAATCTCTATTGCTTGTATGTAAATGCTCCAGTTATCATTAATATTGTTAATCCATATTCCATGTTGTCAGAGTTGTGAAACCCAACGGACAAAGTTAAATGCAGTTGTCAGAGTAGTGAAACCCGACGGATAGATTCAAATGCAGTTGTCAGAGTAGTGAAACCCAACGGACAAACTGAAATGTCTAGAATGGACGTTTTTACTTTGATTCACAGTCTACTTTTGAACTTTAGGTAACTCAACTGGCAACGGGACGAAACAGAAGATCATGAGAGCTGGTGCAGAAGAGGTTGGAAAAAGTAGTGGAGTGTAAAATAGAATGTTATATGGTTCTGATTTATTGGTTTTTTTAAATGTTTTTAGAGTATTAAAAGCGTTGAGTTTTAAATATGTGTAGTGTCAAGATTTTATGAGTGGTGTGAAGTTTATTTCCATAGTTCCATGTTTGAAGTTATACTCGGCTGCGAAATTAAATGGTTTCAGAAGATACGTATCACAGAAAGTTCACTCATGTATTGAAGTGTTAAAAATGATATACAGTAAAATCTTCTAAAACGGAGTTGCATAGAAAAAAAAAAGAAATGCGGTATAAACAAGTTCCCATCTTAGCAAGTGTAAATGTATTATATTTTCTTTTCTTACGTATTAGTATAATAATTTTGCATGGATCAATATGTTTTTGAGTTTAAAACAGGATTCCGTCATAGGCAGGTTCCTTTTCACACGTTTTACTATATTTCAATAAGCGTAGAAAACTACTATTCTTTTTTAAAAAAAAAATAATAATGCTTAAGAGTAGAATAATGGCGATTTAAAAATGTATGTATTTTTTGCAAAAAGTTTTGGGCCAGGCCTAAATTAACTGACCTTTGAATAGACCAGGCCACGCTAAGACAATAATTTTCATATACGGGCTGTGTCAAAACTACGACTGAAAATTTTGGGCCGTGAAGACTAGGAATGAAACCAGTCCCGTCTCTTTACAGAAAAAATAAGTTAGGCACGGTCCGAGCCTTCAGAAAAAAGTATAGCGCCGCCCGGCCCGAAAAGAGTGGAGATCAGGCCCGGCCCGAGTGCCGTGAATGAAAATCGTCCCCGGGCTCGGGCCTCGGGCCGGCTCTTGCAGATCTCTAGTTGGTACATTAATTTTTTAAAACTGTATGTAAGCTTTTTCTGCGGTTTATGATTTTAAAATTTCGAGACTGAGTAATATAAAAAAAATAATTATAGACATTCTGCATCAGTTATTAAATTTCCTTCAATTTAAACCCAGTTTCTACGTTTTTGATGCACATAATTTTTGGCACTAAAAAATAAGACATGATATTTAAGCATTGAAATAAAATGATTTTTATGCCTGTTTTGAAGTTTATCGATAAGACAGCTTTAGTATATTTTTTTAAAAGTTCATATTTTCTTACATAATTTAGGACTGAATATTTTCTTAAAGAGATTAATAACTACTTTTTTACATTAAAATGTTTTTCAAACAATAAGAACTGTTCATATGCAGTTATTTATTTTATTTTTATTAAAATTCATACAGATACAAATTAATGTAATGTGTTTATTTTTATGTATATTTTTTCTATTTCCTAGATCAATCTTTTTCTATAAAACATATCAAATCTTATTTTGCTCATATTCCCAAAATACAATATCTACGGGAATAAAAATATTAAATTAAATATGACTTACCGTGTCGTTTCATTAATATGTATTGTTTTCAACAATAATGGGCGAAAATTAGAAATCACGATTAAGTCAAGGAATATGTTTAAAAGAAATATACATACATATTCCAGAGAACTTAAAATTTAGACTACATGATCATATTAAATAAAACAAAAGCAAATCAACGCGGATAAAAAATACACATTCTTAATATTTAAATCATACTTAGAACTCATTTAAAAAATATATGTAAATTTATAATAAGCATTGTTTTTAAGTAAAAAAATGAAAAATAATTTAGAACAATAGGACTTTACAAAAATAGCAATAATTTACGGAAAAAGTAACGTAAAAATATAGGAATTTATATTTAAAACCAAAAATTAAAATGACATCAAACATTGTTAAACGTATAACATCCACCTATTAAAAAGTTATTTATAAAACTTTAAAAGTAATATTTTTATAGGACATGCAATAAAAGCAAACACAAAGGACAAGATTGGAATAAAATATATTAGTTTATTTCTGTCAGTAATCTAAATTAAATTCATATGTAACTTTAACTGATTTTTTCCTTAAAAGTTCAATTAGTGTTACAAACTATGAATTATATAAATATTGCTAATAAAGTATTTTATTCCAATCTTTACCACGCTTGTATCTATTTTCATTGCATGCTGTAAAAGATGTGATTCTTTTAAAATGCCCATAAAAGCAAAATAAAAAAAGGATTGACTCCATAAAAAATTAACATTCACTTCTATGAAAGAGTGACTATTCACTCCTACCAGGGGTGAAAAATCGCACTCCTTTAGCAAGAGTGAATAGTCACTCCTCCGAAAGAGTGATTATCCAACCCTGTTTAGAGTGAATATTTACTTCCCAGGAGTGACTATTCACTCTTTCAGAGAGTCAAAACTATCACTTTTGCTCAGAGTGAATACCCACTCTAAAGAGGTTGGGCATATTTTGACTCTGCGATAGTGACTATTCACTTCTCTGGAGTGAATAGTCACTCCTTTTTATTTAGAGTGTAGAGAAGCCTGTCTGTATCTGGAACTGTGACGAAACTGGAATTCAGCTGAACATTGATCCTAGTAAAGTTGTCGCTGCAAAAGGCAGTAAAGATATTCACGTGGTCACTATTGCAGAAATGGGTGAGACGATGACAATTTGGCTTGCTGTAACGCGGAAGGGCAGTTCCTGCCACCTTTCTGCATTTTTAAAGGGGTATATGCTAAATGTCAATACGGCAGAGATGCACCACCACGAGTTGCAATTAACATGAGAAGGGAGAATGCCTATATAAACAGTCAACTATTCATGGATTGGCTTACCGAGCATTTTATTCCACGAAAGCCCTCTGGCATAAATTTGTTAATTCTAGATGGTCATGCGTCACATATGAATTGTCCAAATATGCTGCAAGTCGACTCTGATAACGATATTATAATTTTGTGTCTACCGAACCATACTATACACTATTTGCAGCCTTTGGATCGCGTTGTGCTCAAGTCCTTTAAAATGCATTTTAGACGCTTGCGGGAAAATGATAACTCGTCGTGCGACTGGAAAAATAGCGACGACTTTAGTAGTCTCCTAAATTCATTCTGGTGTCGCTGTGCTACTGTCTATCTAGCCACTTCTGCCTTTCGCGCAACTGGAATTTACCCTTTAAATATTGAAGCGATTCCAGAACACGCATATTTGCTTGTCTGTGATCAAGGCATTAATCAAATTTTTCCTGAAACCATTGAGTTACTAGCGGAATCCAAAGATCAACAATCCGTTTCAATAACAGTAGTCGTTACAACCACTGAAACCCAAACTTCTCCTATTCTAAGCCTATTACCTCATCCCATTGCAGTAGCTACATGCATTTGTCAACCATCAACTTCTGGGGAGTCTAATGTTACACTCAGGAATACACCTACAAAATTTTTGGAAAAACTTTCACTCATTCCAAGAAGTTTAATGCCATCCAAATAAAAAAAGAAACAGAGTGCAACGAATGTTACTGATCCACAATTCCATATTGTACAGAAAGTGTGTTTAAGTGCACCTCAGAAATGCATATTAATTTCATTATGTTTGAAATAGTGTAACATCATTAAAATAGTCCGCCAATGAGTTTTACCCCATAGAGCATGTCGAATTATTTATTTAAAAAATATCATTATCTGAATACTGATTTAATTCATAGTAGTTGGAAATACTCCTTTTTACCTACTGAGACAGATTTAAAAAACAAAAGAAATAATAATATTTACAAACACTTTTCATCATTAAACTTGGATTGTAAGTTTCCTGTTTGAGAAATAAAGGTGATCTGGTCAGTTTTTCTACTTATTTCATTAAAAGGAGACAGATGAATTATGAGTAAAAAAATGAATTCAATTGTTTCAAAACTCATTCGAAAATAATAAAAAATTGATTTATGGTTTATGTTATTGGAAAAATATAAGTTTGAGATTAAAGAAACATATTATCATTATTTAATAAAAGAATGAGTTAAATATATGTAGTCACAGAAGTGAACTTCTCTAAAGTCATCGAAGAGAACTTCTCTAACTTCGCAGAAAAGAAAAATAATTTTCGATTTACGAACGATGATAATAAATATGAAAACAAACCAAAAAGATCAAATAAAATTTCGTAGAAATGTGAATTAACAAATTTATACCAGGAAATTTTGAAAATGCACGTGAACAGTTGAACAATTCAACAATTTAGGCTTTCCGCCGGCTTCCCAGATCACGCCAACCTTATACTCTGTCTAAAAGTAGTTATATTTTTTAAACATAGGGAGCAATAAAAAAGACGTCTAACTGTAATTTAAACTACTTTAGAATAAAAAGAAAAGTGCCCAGTTAATCTGAGTGCATCGAGCACACAGACAGTTCACACTAATTGCATATTATACTCTTATTTAAAAGAAAATGCCCCTCGAAAAAAAACAAACAAACAAACAAACAAAAAAAACCATCCAGCTAAATTATGGGGAGAGGATTATCTCCCCCATTTCCCCCCTTTATACTTAACCAATGAACCTCCAAATCTAATTAGGCAGGTGCCTTATCTGAATAAACTAGTATACCAAATTTGAAGCAAATCGGATAATCCTGCATGAAAAACACATTTATTTAAATTAAGGGAAGATTAGCCCCCGTCTTCCCCTTTATACGAAACCAATGACCCTCCAAATCTAGTTAGGAAAGCGCCTTATCAGAATAAACCGGTATACCAAATTTGAAGCAAATTGGATAATCCTGCATGAAAAACACATTTATCTAAATTAAGGGAAGATTAGCCCCCGTCCCCCCCCCTTTATACTTAACCAATGACCCTCCAAATCTAGTTAGGGAAGCGCCTTATCAGAATTAACCGGTATACCACATTTGAAGCAAATTGGATAATTCTGCATGAAAAACCCATTTCCCTAAATTAAAGGGGGGGGGGATTGCCCTCTTCCTTCCCTTTGTAGTATTTAACCAATGAAACCCCAATTCTAACCAAGGAAGAGCCTGATCAGAATAAACCTTTAACAAAATTTTAAGGAAATTGGATATTTCTATCAAGAATTATCGCGTTACGTACATACATACATACATAGAGAACCTGCCGGCACATTAGCTCTCAGGCTTTGATAGCCTGTGAGCTAAAAATCATAATTACAAATATAAATAAAGGTATAAATGTGTTTAGGATATGGTTAAAAATGACAAATAAATTCATATTTAAAAAATAAATATACAATAAAATGAATAAAGTAAAAAAGTTATAATGTTCAATTGTTCGAAACAGACGAGATGAAGGAGAAAAAGTCCTGAAAAGCTTTTAATTACTTACAAATCATCTTTTTCTTAAATTCTGTTAGCATTCTATCATTTCAACATTCTAACAACACAATTAATTTGCCCTAGCAAGTGTAGTGTTAATCAATTGCGCAAAAAAATCATTTTTTCTTTGCCAAACGTTTTTTCCCAATTTATCTCAACCTCGAATGTATCTGAAAAAAACATTCTTCAAAATATCGATTGTTTTATTTTTCAAAAAGTTTGCAATATTTCGAAAGATCCAGATAAACAAAATTTAAAGATAACTATCAAATTTTTGCGGGTATATGCTTTTTCTTTTTCCATCGCGAGCACTTTCGCAAATTCACATTAGGAAATGCGCAATATTTTTTCGAAATATTAATCAAAATATATGGAAAAGTAAATTTGGAAACTTTTTCTCATTTCTATCTGAAAGTTTAAAATAGTTCCCAAACTGTTATTTTAAATCACGGAGAAACAGGAATCAACATTGTTTCATTAAAACAAAAATATATATTTCAGATATTGTCACTCAAAATATTTTATATAAGGTATACCTGTAAGAGATGTTTTTGGGTGTCATTTTTCCCATTAGTACATAGTGAAAATGATTTTATTTAGCGGAGTGAAATATCCGTTAACAGTATAAACTTTTTCAAACTACATATCGGATAGTGAAAACATGTAAAAACATCTTACAATTTTAAAATTATCGAAGATGATAAAATTGTGGTTTTGATTTATTCTTTCTAGAAACAAAACTTATTACTGAGATTCCTTATCTGTTACACGAGGAGACTATTTCAGTTTCCATTTAATTATATAACAAAATACAAACCCAGCTTTCCACTTAAAAAAATATTTCAAATGTAAGATTAAAATAGTTGAACGTAATTTTGAAACTGCAATTACTATACGTGAAATTAAAAAAAAAAAGTTACTCAGCTATTACATTTTCTTTTTATAGGGTAACTGGAAAATTTCGTGCCGTTTTTCACAGATAGCAGAAACTTACAATTTTTACTGCACTGATGTTGCTTTTATAACCGTATTATTAACCCCTTCGGGACGGGAGTCTTTTACGAAAATTTTAATCTTTTGTCACCTTTTTTTAAAAACAGAAATTTGTGTCTCCTTGAATCGAGAAAATGCGCTGATTAAATAAGGCATATTTTACAGTAAAATTTTATTGGTGTGGAAAAACAAGGATTCTGAGCGCTTCATGCGGCACGTATACGTGTCGCTCGTACCCAAGAGGATAACTGACAGTTATATACATGTGTTGTAAGTGAACATAATATTACAAAATGTTTTTCGAATTAATTTGTGTGCAAGGTTAATATTCAAAATGGAAAATGAAAAGTTACATTTTCGTCATGTTGTATAAGTTAAAAAAAGGCGTTAGTGTTGGACGTGCTACAAAAAATATTCTAGACGTTTATTTGGAACGTGCTTGTGCCCTTAGGACAGTTAAAAAATGGTTTTGTCGATTTCAAAACGATGATTTCAATCTAAAGGATAAAATTTGCTCTGGGCAACCTTCTAGCATTGATAATGACTTAATCCGTGATTTAGTGAATAATAATCCGGGGATTACTATTAGTGTGTCAATGATTTTAATCAGTAGATTTAAGTCAGCGATTAAATCGTGATTTTAATGAACTGATTTTTTTTAAATCATTGATTAAAAAAAATAAATAAAATATAAATGATTAAAATGACATAAAAGTATTAAAATCTAAGATTAATATAATTTGGAAAGTTTCTACTGGTATTTTGCTTTATGAATCTATACTATTAAAATCTGTGCGCGTATGTTTGCAACCACAAAAATTCGGAAATCAAAGGGCGCAGGGCTACAAAATTTTGCACACAGGTTGCTGGTTGGAGGTCCATGAACGATTGGGGCAAAATATTCGAAAATTTCAAATAGATTTTTTTCCATATTTTTGACGCATTTTTGCCTTTTTTATGTTCAATCCGTAAACGCGCAAGTTCAAACCAGTTCTAAATGTTTACTGCAATGTGAGATATACATATTACGTAGGCCACGCTGCAATAGTAAGAAGATGTAGCGGGTATTACGATAATTCTTTTACCTCGTCTGCAAATAATTAGAGATTATTTAATTGCGCTTAATTATTAACTTATTTTAAAAATAAAGAAAACTTTTTATACCGAACATCAACAAAACTTTTTATTAGCCTCCGGTACGGTATGCTATTTTTTTCTCCCAGCTTATTTTGTGTCCAAAAAATAACGTTACCTTACAGACGCTAGCCGTAAAACAAAGCATTACGATTAAATACTCTTTAGCAATTTTTTAAACTTATAAGCATCGCACATTTGCAATTTTTATACTGTCGTATTGAAAAAAAAAAGTTCTTTTAAATGCATTTTGTTTGAAAACTGTATCTCCATTTATTTTTTAAATAATATTGGCAACGGAAGTATACCATTTCTGTAGAAAGTAAAGGTAAAATAGTTTTAAAATAGTAATTATATATTTTTGTTGCCATTTTCTCGTAACAACGAAAGAAAATGTAATTAAAATACGTGGTATTTTGAAAAATAATATAAACGAATGATTTCTGTTAAAACAATGGAGCTATTATATATACTATATTTAATTGTAAGTATCTATGAATCATTCATTAGATAGCCGTTTTTTTTTTCGATTTTCTTGAATGACGGAATCTTTTTGCTGCATTTGTGCATTATTTAGCGATAGTGATGTGTTATGCATACTTTACTGTAGATGTTTAAGAGTAGATCGTAAATGTGGAATTCTTAAGCGGATGCGAATGGAGTCATTTTACGTAAAATAAAACTTGTGCTTTAAGTCTTAAAATTGAAATATGTTCTGCACTGCAGTAGACTCTCGCTTAACCGAGTTATTTTCTTCTGATGGACTGGTGGCTTCTATTATTATGAAACAGCCTTTATAAATGAAGTGTTAAGTGAAGATGAAAGAGCAGCCGTAAAAAAAAATTATGGCCATTTTCCCCCCCTTTCTGAGCAGAAAATCAGAGTTCTAACTTTTTACGTCTGCTCTTTCATCTTCAACTAACACTTCATTATAATGGCTGTTTCACAATAATAGTATCCATCAGTCCATCAGAAGAAAATGAAGTAATGGAAATGCCGGGGGCGACACAAAATTTTGAAAAAGCAGAGTTCCTGTTCTCTAGTTCTATTTATTCCCTTATTCCAAAGATATCATTTTATAACGTTTGCTGCCATAGCAACATAATAAATTAAATTTCATTAAAAAAAATGCACAGCAGTAGAAAAATATTTTTCGAGATATACTTATTACGTACGCCACGATTAAATGAATGATATGTTTCCGCACTAGAGGCAATGTGGCGACTTCTTGAAAAGCCCATGCCGGACAAGTCCCATGTTATTATTAGATTGCCGGTGCATCTACAAGACATGCAATCTGTGTATTTTAGGGAAGCGGAGAAACGTGAAGCTTTTGAAAGAGCAAGAAATAAAGACACCATACTCACTGCTTGGTTTCTACTTAACAGTTCTGATCTTTCAGCAAACATCTATCTCTATACAGAATTTCCAAAGCACTTTGTATATAAAGGCAACGTGTGGCAAAGGCGTGTTACATTAGGTGACTTCATAGTATCAGGATGTATTCTGTAAGCCCAAAGGATATTGAGCGATTCCATCTTCGTATGCTGCTTTGTCATGTTCTCAGTGCCATGTCTTTCAAGGAGTTAAGGACGTATGAGCATACTGTACATGAAACATTCAAGGGTGCATGCCGTGCTAGAAATTTATTAGAAGATGATGATGAATGGCAACTTTGTTTAACTGAAGCATGTGGTTTTCAAATTCAACCCAAAGTGAGACAACTGTTTTCTTCATATGTGTCTTTGGCAATCCAAATTTACCGACTCAATTATGGTAACAGTTTAAGTCAGAACTCTCAGAAGATTTTGCTCGCCTTCTGCCGCTACAGGAGAATAGAGACAGAGCCCTTCAAGACATAGCCAATCATCTGCGCATACACAACGTGACACTTCAAAACCTTGAATTACCTGAACCCTCAAACCTGTAGAACTCTATGGAATGCGATGTCTATGATTTACAAGAAGAAAGAGCAGAGGGAAAACGATTGTTAAACGCGCTATATCCGGAACAACGTATAATTTTTAATGCTGTCATTGAAAGTATTCAAAATGATTATGCTACTGTCGCTAAGGTTTTCTTTGTCAATGCTTTTGCGGGATCAGGAAAAACGTTCCTATTCAATACTTTTCTGCATTACGTCAGAGGAATGGGACATAGTGCTATTCCCGTTGCATGGACAGGCATCCCATCGATACTCTTGCAAGCTGGAAGAACTGCACATTCTCAGTTTAAAATACCAGTCCCCATATTGGATAATTCAGCTTCAAAAATTCGGCAAAATACATTTGAAGGAAGATTACTGATAAAATAATCATTTCAAAAACAATATTAACCGACTTCAAAAAAGCACAAAAAAGAATTAAATAACTCTTTAATCTTCTCTAATGACGAAACGTTATCCATTAACTGCACATCGGACATCATGTATCGGCATAAAAACGTTAAATTTAATATATAGAATTTAATATCTACCAAACATGGATTTTCTAGAGAATATTTTTTACAAAAGATTAATTTACATATTTATGATTTAATTTACGAATATATACCCAGCAAACACATACCTTTCGGCACACGATCGGCCCGCAGCTGGCACTGTCGGTTAAGTGTCGGCATAGGCAGAGTGGTTTCGGTGAAGCGTCGGCAGCATGTCGGTAATTGAAACATAAGAATCTGCTTTTTCGACTGCCGGTTACCGTAATCGGTCCCCATATGGTTATATATCGGCAAGCGACTTACGCCGGCAAGTGACGCAGGACCGATATGTGATTTCTGATAGTGTCCCGATCAGATTTGCCAACATCGGTCCGAATTCGGAATTTTTAGTTTTAGCCGACACTTTTTAGCTCACAGGCTATCAAAGCCTGAGAGCTAATGTGCCCGCCGGTTCTGTATGTATGTATGTACGTACGTATGTATGTATGTACGTAACGCGATAACTCTTGATAGAAACATCCGATTTGCTTTAAATTTTTTTTCTAGGTTCATTGAGATAAGGCGCTTCCCTGATTAGTTTTGAGAGTTCATTGGTTAAGGATAAAGGGGGAAAAAGGGGGGTTAGTCCACCCCCCTTAATTCATATAAGTGGGTTTTTTATGCAGAATGATTCGATTTGCTCCGAATTTGGTATACTGGTTTATTATGCTAAGGAACTTCCCTGATTAGTTTTCGGTGTTCATTGGTTAAGGATAAAGGGGGGGAAAGGGGGTTAGGCCACACCTCTTAATTCAGATAAATGGGTTTTTCAGGCAGAATTATTCGATTTGCTCCGAATTTGGTGTACCGGTATATTATGTTAAGGAACTTCCCTGATTAGTTTTGGGGGCTCATTGGTTAAGGATAAAGGGGGAAAAGGGGGTTAGTCCACCCCCCTTAATTCAGATAAATGGGTTTTTCATGCAGAATGATTCGATTTACTCCGAATTTGGTATACCGGTTTATTATGTTAAGGAACTTCCCTGATTAGTTTTGGGGGTTCATTGGTTATGGATAAAGGGGCTATTCCACCCCCCTGAATTTAGATAAACGGGTTTTTCATGCAGCATTATTCGATTTGCTCCAAATTTGGTATACCGGTTTATTATGTTAAGGAGCTTCCCGGATTCGTCTTGGGGATTCGTTGGTTAAAGATAAAGGGGGCTAGGCCACCCCCTTAGTTTAGATAAATGGGTTTTTTTGCAGGATTATTCGATTTGCTCCAAATTTGGTATACCGGTTTATTATGTTAAGGAGCTTCGCTGATTAGATTTGGAGGTTCAATAGTTAAGTATAAAGGGGGAAACGGGGATTAATTCCCCTTCACTTATTTTTTTGAGGGGCATTATTCTTTAAAATAAGAGTATAATATACATTTAGTGTGACTAGCGTGTGAGCTCAATGCCATCAGTTTAGCTGGACACTTTTCTTTTTTATAGTAAAGTATGAGCTTTTTTTGAAAGTTTCATTGGATGCAATTCTCTTTTCAATTATTTTTTCTTTTTCTTAGTTTGGTTTGAGTTTCAGTTTTGATACGATATGTATATTTCATGTATTTCATATAAAATTCTAACAGTGATAAACAAAATAAATGTCAAAAATAGTCTATTTATTTATTTAAAAGAAGTTGTTGTTGAATTCATTTAAAAAAGGCCTTACAATTATTTGAATCATCAAAAGTGTTTTTTGAATCGCTCCTTAAAATTATTATTCATTATAAACTTAATCTTAGAAAAAAAATATTCATAAATTAATTGAACTTATTTTCTAGCTATTATATTCATTTTAAAAGCAATAGCAATATTTCTTATTTTATCTAAAAATCAAATTATTAAAAAAGTGTTTAAAATTATTTTACAAGCTATAAAAATATAAAAAAAACTACCCAACTTTTAGCATTAAAATTTAAAAGAAAGATTCAGAAATCTCGCATTAAAAAAAAAAAAAAAAAGATAAATTAATATTTCTGTTTTATTTGATGATTAAGAAATGTTGATCATTATTGCTACATAATTACTAAAAATATATTCTACATTAAATTATCAAATTACAAAAAATGAACTCTTATTCTAATTAAAAATAATTAATTACCAACTTATTTTTTTATTAAAATTAGTTGGTGATTAATTACCAACTTATTTTTTTATTAAAATTAGTGTTTCTATGTTACAAATATATATTTCTTGAATTAACACATTTAATTACATTATAATTCCTAAAGAGAAAATTGTATTAAGAGAAAAACCTCTGAAATTCACTTATTTTATTTAATAAGCATTCTTAAATTTATAAGAAAGATTCAGAAATATCCCCCATTTAAAGTTGTCTTCCAAAAGAAAAAATATATATAAATTAATAATTTTATTTTATTTTTTAATTAAAACTATTGATAAGTAACAAATTAAAATTGCAACATACTCATTAAATATATGTTCTACTTTAAATCATCAAAACGACATAAAATGAATTCTTATTCCAATTAAAAGTTATTAATTACCAACTTTTTATTTATTAAAATAAAATGTTAAAAATATCCATGTTAAAAATATATATTTTCTAAATTAACGCAACGCATGTAATTAGATTATAAATCCTAAAAAAGAAATTTGATTAACTGAACAAAACCTCTAAAAATTTTTTAATAGTTAATTATTCTTAAATATATATATATATTCTTCATTATATCTATATCTTAATTATTCTTAATTATATCTGTATCATAATTATTCTTAAATTCGTTTGCTTTAACGAATTCACTAAGGGATTTATTTCATTCACTTAAATATGAAATTAACTTTTAAATACACGCGCGTAAGACAATTACAAATAAATAAATAAAAAATAAAATAAAAACACTTCAAAATTCAAATTTTCCCATCTACCACTTACCTTCAACGATAACCAATACTTATCGATATGTCTTCCCCTTATGACCTCATATAATCCTCCCCTGATCAAGTCTCAGTGGCTGAGTGGTGAATGCGTCTACTTCCTGTCCCTGGATACGATGGATCAAACTCCGCCTCTCCCAACGCTGAAACACTTTCCTTCCAAATATACATTCCACGATGGCTCATAGATGGCGCCATCAAAACAGATTTTTTTTTCAATTTATGCTGGTGTCGGGCTGCGGCCGGCACTCATATGGATAGCTATCGGCGTGCTGTCGGCATAGTTTTCTGCCGATACCGGACCGGCTGCGTGCCTCATGAATCCGGCCGCATTCGCGCGGCGTATCAAAATGATACGGAACCGGTAGCGGCAACCGGTATCGTACCAATACCGCCGGTAGTGGCAAGCGGCTGTCGCCCGATTGCTTACCAATAGTTCTGTGTTTGCTGGGACATATAAAAAGTAATCAATTACTTTTTGAAGATGGTGCCAACCTATCTTAAGTATAGTAAAATTGTGAACATATTGTAGCTATTACCATGAATAAAGTGATGATGGAAAATATTATACAAAACTTTAAAAAATGCTCTATTACTTCAGCAAATTATTTGTTTAATCATTATCGATTGTGAACGTTTGGCACCAACTTCAAAAAGTAATTGATTACTTTTTATATGTATATATTTGTAAATTAAATCATAAATATGTAAATTAATCTTTTGTAAAAATATTCTGTAGAAAATCCATGTTTGGTAGATATTAAATTCTATATATTAAATTTAACGTTTTTATGCCGATACATGATGTCCGATGTGCAGTTAATGGGTAACGTTTCGTCATTAGAGAAGTTTAAAGAATTATTTAATTCTTTTTTGTGCTTTTTTGAAGTCGGTTAATATTTTTTTTGAAAAGATTATTTTATTTCCTACTTTTTGGTTATTCATACAGTAACACATAATTATCCGGATTTCAACATCTGCTGAGTAAGTAAATTATTTGTCAAATAAATTATAATTTACAAAAATTATTTATTAAACAAGTGGTTTTTAATAAATTCTGTATAATTTCATTAGAAGTATTGATTTTATTAGCATTTAATACTTATATTTTTTTAAACAAGTACATTGTATTCACAACAGTCTACATTCATTTATTTACTGATCACATACACCTGACTTGTGTGCTTGACATAAGGGGCCCGCTTATAAGTCATCGTTAATATACAAGGACAAAATAGCACAAGGACTTTAAGCGGGGGGGGGGGGGGGGGGTCTAGATAGCACAAGGAAATTTACAACACCAGAGAATTACATCTAGGAGCTCCACAAAGCGTGTGCAAAGGAGCCAGCGGGAGTTGAATCCGCAGCCCAACTACGCTCTAAAGCGATTAGTGGTGTGGTGCCTTAAACATTCAGCCACAGTCTACATTCAAGAATTATTTTTTGTAAGACTCCGTTGTCAAGAAGCAAAATGCAGACTATGTAGCAATATTTGTATTGACTCTTCAAATATATTGACCAGGACCCAGATATATATTTTGCTGTTAGCGAAATGAGATTGACCAATCAGAAGCCTGCCTTTTTGCGAACTTATAATTTTTATAGAGTGTGCCCTTTTAAATTTCAAAAATTCTTCTATCAAATAAAACAAAATTTTCTGTACTAAAATACTGGCATCCAAAAAGTTGTAGACTTGTCAGGTTTGAAAATGTGGTCCAGGGCTCACCGTGGCTGATTGGTCAAGGCATCAGGCCGCTAATCGCTTGAAGCGTAGGTGGCTGCGGGTTCGAATCTCACAGTCTCCGTTGCACACTCTTTGTGGAGCTCCCGGATGTAATTCTGTAGTGCTGTAAACTTCCTTGTGCTATCTCCTTCCTGTATATTGACGATGAGACTTATAAGCAGGCTTGACGTCAAGCACACAGGTCAGATATATGTATTCAATAAACCAATCATGTGGTCCATAATTCTACATTATTCTTTTCCGATAATCTCCACCAATTGTTTCCCCATGTAAGGCGCCTCCATTTGAGAGTGGTGACATACAATGCTCAGACTCTGTTTATACATACGTGTTTGGCGAAACACTACGGCAAAACTAGACATTTTCTATCGCAGAACTTGGCGATACTCGCTTGGACAAGTTTGATTATACGAGTAGCGGACAATTTAACAAGCATTAGTTTGGCAACAATGGCAAGCTCTTCAAGATTCATGGCAATAGCTTTTGTCCAGAATCTATCAATCAATAATTTTTTTCCGTATGTCACCATTCTCATACCAATACTCCCCATCCTTAGGCAGTAACGACATCAGAAATGAGCGTCAATAATTAGGTGTTTAGTCTGAATCTGATAACCGAAGATAGTGCTGCTACACATAAGAAGGCACTTTTATGTGTACTGCACTGTTAAAAATCTGCAGCTTTAGCTGTATAGTCACCCCACCGCTTTTATAGAATATTTCTAATCTGACCAATGAGAATGCCCCATAGCATAGTCAAGTAATCGTTTTCTATAAAAGCCGTGGAGTGACTATGCAGCAAACGCTACAGATTTTTAACAATGTGTATATGGATGCACTTTGCAGTGCACCGACTAATGGATACACTTTTCTGAACTCTGATGTATAAGGCCACTTTGCTATTGAATGGAGGATATTCCATCTACGATTTGATGACGTGGTCAAGGTAAAAACTTCTAGCATAAAGAAGGGAAGGCTCCGTAGACGTAATGAAAAACCCTCGCCAGCCAGTGAAACAGTTAATGCGGAAAGCAGTAGTAGCCTCCCTTCTTATCAGTTAGAAGTTCTTTGGGTAAATTACCGGTATCACGTGACTTTTTTCAGCCTCGAACCCAGATTTGGAATAAAGTCCATTGTAAGCTTTTTGATACTCACTTCCGATGTCGGTTAGCATCGTTTCAGACATTTGGGTTTTTCTGAATGCGCATCTTTTCTAGACAAGATCTCGCACTTCCGAAAGTAAAGTTCGCATCCAGTGAACTATAAGGTCCACATCGATACCTACGGACATCGAAATTGGGTGTAGAAAAGCTGACAATCCATCAATAAAGTTTACACATCAAAGCGCGGTAAAATGCTTTAAGAGAAACTTATGTCCAAACTACAGCGCCTAGAAGATACAGTGTGGAAAACGGCTATTCCTATAATGCTTTAAAAAGTGCTAAAAAATTGTATCCCATAAATCTCCAACAATGCTCAGCGGCAATATGCTGATACGAGCGCCATCTCGTAACTCTTTTCAATATAAACACTTTTTTTCAAAAATTATAGAATGTTAAATATCGGAAACTATAAATATAAGATATTTTTGTCTGTTATAAGATAATTTAGTTAAAGAATGACGTGAAATAGTCATTCTTAAAGAGACTCTTTAACCTATCGTTTTTAAATCACTACGATGG
This sequence comes from Maratus speciosus, assembly GCA_963932465.1. Classification (NCBI taxonomy): domain Eukaryota; kingdom Metazoa; phylum Arthropoda; class Arachnida; order Araneae; family Salticidae; genus Maratus; species Maratus speciosus. Next base: position 903,447 of record CAWVRF010001261.1, on the reverse strand, counting down.
CGCTACGATCGACATCTTGTTATTCAGCATCGTTGTACATTTATGGGATTCAATTTTTAGCACTATTTTGTAGCCGTTTTCCACACTGTATCTTCTAGGCGCTGTATCCAAACTATAGCAAACGTACACTGTTAAAAATATCGTGAAAGATTGCCTCTGTTTTAAAGGCTATCTATTTTCTGACCAATGAGAATGCTACATAAACTCCTATGAAGCGTTCTCATTGGTCAGAAAATAGATAGTCTTTAAAAACAGAGGTAAATTTTCACGATATTTTTAACAGTGTAGGCATTTTCTTTTGCATAACTACAGCGTCTAGAATATATAGTGTGGAAATCGGCTATCCCAGTAATACTTAAAAAAGTGCTAAAATACTGGATTCCTTAAATGTCAAAAGATGCTGAAATCCAATAAGTCGATCACAGCGACATCTGCAGGATATTTTTTAAAACTCCAAGACGATTTGGTTACAGCGTTACGGCGTCTAGAATACCTAGTGTGGAAATATGCTATCCAAACAACGCTAAAAATTTGTATCTCTTAAATGTGCGACGATGCTGCTAAAATCCCAAGTATCGATCGCACCGACATCTGCGGGATTTTCGTATTACATTGTATAGACTAGCAATATCTTGCAGTTGTAGAAAATATCCGGCAGATGTCGCTGCGATCTGTATATTTCAGCAGCATCGTTGCACATTTAAGGGATAGAATATTTTAGCACTTTTTTAAGTATTACAGGAATAGTCAATTTCCACACTATATATTCTAGGCGCTATAACAGCGTCTAGAATATATAGTGTGGAAATTGGCTATCCCCGTAATACTTAATAAAGTGCTGAAATATTGGATCATTTAAATGTCAAACGATGCTGAAATCTAATGAGTCGATGACAGCGACATCTGCAAGATATTTTCTAAAACTCCAAGAGGATTTAGTCCAGACACTGTAATAATACGATGTTTACTTTGAAATCTGAAAATATATCGCAGATGTCGCTGCGATTGCATCCTTGATTTCAGCGTCATTGCACATTTAAGGAATAGTGTGATAAATAGTGTGTAAGGAATAGTGCGTCTAGGATACATAGTGTGGAAATCTGCTATTCAAACAGCGCAAAAAGTTGTATCCCTTAAATGTGCAACGATGCTGAAATCCAGGGAGCCGATCGCAGTGACATCTGCGATATATTTTCAAATTTCAAAGTAAACATCATCGTATTATTGCAGTGTCTAGACCAAATCGTCTTGGAGTTATAGAAAATATCCTGAAGATGCCGCTGTGATCGACTCATTAGATTTCAGCATCGTTTGACATTTAAGGGATCCAATATTTTAGCACTTTTTTAAGTATTACTGAGATAGCCGATTTCCATACCATATATTCTAGACTATGTAGCAGTAGTACTTAAAAAGTACAAAAATATTGTATCCCTTAAATGTAAAACGATGCTGAAATCCAAAGAGTCGATCGGAGCGACATCTGAGGATATTTTCTAAAACTCCAAGACCATTTGGTCTAGAAGCTGTAATAATACAATATTACACTAAAATTTGAAAATATAACGCAGATGTCGCTGCGATCGGTTCATTGGATTACAGAATCATTGCACATTTAAGGGATATATTTGTTTAGTGCTGTTTGGATAGCAGATTTCCACACTATTTATTCTAGGCGTTATACTTGTGCTCTCATACATAAGAATCTTTAAAGGTTGATTTTCAACTTTTCGACACCGTCTTCCGATATCGGTTTGTGTCTTTGTGGGCCTTCCGGTTTGGTGGATGACAGAATGGCCGGGATACAGATAGATTTTTCGCTCTTAGCGAAACGAGATCGACCAATCAGAAGGCTGCATTTTTGCAAACAGCGAAAAGTTCGCAAAACTGCAGTCTTCTGATTGGTCAATCTTGTTTCACTACCAGCAAAAAATCTATCTGGATCTCGGCCCTTATCCAGCTAAATTTTCGCACTTTGAAAGATCTCCTATCTCTGTAAGAGTAACAGTATGAAAGATGAATGCTTATAATGGGCGACTGCTTCAAAAAGGATTTGAATTTTAAAGTTTTTATTTTTTTTAAATGTTCTAATCATCAGATTTTTATAAAATTGGAATCGGACCAAATGGGTGACTTGCACTATCAAACAATATAAAAATTATCAAAATCGGTTAATATTTAAGAAAGTTATGCGTGAACATGGGCAAAATGTACATACAGGTCGAATTGATAACCTCCTTCTTTTTGAAGTCGGTTAAAAATGGCTAAGCTCATTATATGGGATGAATGTACCTTGGCACCTATTCATGCTTTGAATGCTGTTGATAGACTTCTGCGAGATTTCGATGGCAATGATGTCCCTTTTTTGGGCAAAGTGTTTGTTCATGGAGGTGACTGGAGGCAGATTTTACCTGTGGTTATACATGCAAACAAAACACTCATTTTTGAAAGTTGTATCAAGAATTCTTCTCTCTGGACAACACAACTTTTGACAGTTCAATCTGGTTACAAATATGTGAACGGAGCCGGAGGAACTTGATTTCGTGGAATGGCTCATTAGCCTGGGGGAGATCGGTTGACTAATGATTAGGAACTCGGAGAAGATATTATTAAAATACCTCCAGAATGTTTAGTGCAGTATTCTATAGTGGAGGATTTTTTTGGTTCGTCTGAAATTGATCGTGATCATCTTTCGGAAAGAACCATTTTGTGTCACAAGAATGAGGATTCTTTCAGATTGAATGAGGATTCTTTGAGATTGAATAAGGAGGTTTTACGAAAAGTACCTGGCGAAGTCAAAACTTATTTTAGTGCTGATACAATACTTTGTGATGATGAAAAAGAACAAAAAAAATTTGCAAATGTATTTCATCAATAGTTTAACACCTTCTGGAATGCCACCACATCAGTTAAATCTTAAAGTTGGCGTTATTGTTATGTTGCTTAGAAACATGAATCGCCCAGTGGTCTCTGTAATGGAACACGTTTAATAGTCAAAAGGTTGTCGCAAAATGTTATAGATGCAGAAGTTTGGACAGGACATAGGAGATGCACCCGTGTTTTCATACCGATGATCCTGCTTACACCGTCAGATACCAGTTTACCTTTGCAGTTAAGTGCCGTCAGATTCCACTTAGGATTGCCTTTGCTATGACTATCAATAAATCTCAGGGTCAAACCTTGAAAAAAGTTGGAATCTATTTGCCCCATCCATATTTTTTACATGGGATGTTGTATGTAGCCCTTTCAAGAGCAACATGTAGAGGATGTGTACATCTTTGGGTCAAGGACGGACCAAAACAATGAAAACTTTTTTCACAGTCTGATAAGGCATTTACACAAAACATTGTCTTCTGTGAAGTTTTATCTTAAGTCGCAACTACTTTGCTGTATTGTAAAAAAAACACACAAACAAACAAAAACGAGTCTACTGTGCTTTACCTTATGGATGACGTAAAAAACAATGCAAAGATTTTTTTATTTTAAAAGAAATTTTTTCAGCTTTTTTTGCAATGACGATGTACATTTCATTCTTCCCAATTTTCTTACAATTTTTTTAGGTTGTGTAAATATCGACTTTATAACTGATTTCCTAAACTTTAATTTGGTTGTGTAAATACTCACTTAAAAAACAATTTACCTCATTGGCGACGTGGAAAACAGTGCAAAGATTTTTCCTTCTATATATAAAAAAAATAACGATTTGGAAATGGAAGAATAAAATTCTGCGTAGATCTTCCCGGTACTCTTCTAGATCAGCATCCATATTTCTTGTGACTACGGGCGTTTCTTCGTTAATATTAAGAAAACTGTTTCATACAAAAATATGAAAATTGGTACTATTGTAGAGAAATATTTGATAAACACGCTGATGCAGACAATTTTTAAATCGAATAATTATTTTAAGATATATTTAATGTTAAAGTTGGTCAAAATCGTTTCATTAAAAAAAATTATGTGAGCAAAAACTATACATAGGAATTTAAACATATTTACATCATTTAATACATTATAACTTCCCGGTGTGCAGATTGCATTTAATTTTGTAATTTGACTAATATTTTGAGGATTTATATCCATTTTAAATTCAAATTTTCAGTATTTCGAGAGATATTTTTTACATATTTTAAAAAAGGCCATTATTTTAAACAGTTGCCAATTTTAAAAACACCGCAATGAATGATATTTCCTACAAATTAAAAATTTACTTACACGTGGCTATTACAATCAGGAAAAACTTTCAAATGAGAATTAAGTGATTACGTGTTAAAAAAAAGGAAAATATTGAAAATTACGTCATAAAAACTATAGTTACACATGAATTTTAAAAGAGATAGAACATTTTTAAATAATAAATTCATTATTATGCATGGAATGTCGCGAATAGAGGAAATTTACGTCATATTTAAAAAGATCAAATAATTGACAGTTGTCAAAACAATTTAAATGAAAAAATATTTTTGCGTGAGATATTTATTTCATATTTTGAGATAATTTTTTCATCTATTTTCGTGAATTCTAAGACAGCGCAGATAATATTTCCTTTCTAGCAACAAAAGTATTTTCATGTGAATGTTAAAAAGAGAAAGAAAACTTTGGTGAAAATTACTTCAGATATAAAACGATACATTTCAAATGTGTTATTTAAAAGAACTTTCTTATAGAGCTGTTTAGAAACAGAGAGACAAAGACTTAATCCATTTTATTTAATTCATTTTACATTAGCTTATTTTCAAATTTTTAACTTTTTCTTTTAAATCAAAGACGAAAACAGCCATTGTATCCCTTAACAAACGTTGATTTCGCCTTACAAATCTCCAATCAAGGAAATATAAATGAAAACCCGCTTTTAAGGAGATCGCCGCTGTTTTTTAAAATTATAATTCAATCTTTTTAAAGCCTATGAAGTTAGCTTTCCTTTAGAATCTGGGGTGTCGGAACGGGGGTTGGCTAGCGTAAGTCGTTGGGGGCAGAGCCCCCTTGTCATTTTAAAATAATTTTTTCCATTTTTTTACAGTCTGATTTTTTATATTCCCAACTTTAATTTGTTTGGGTAAATACTTACTTTTATTGATTTTTTAATACCTGATATTTTGTGTACATACATATTTCATATTGGTTGTGTAATTACTGATTTTTAACAGATATAACGCATTTTTATATTCATAAACTTAAATTTGGTTGTACTGATTTTTATTTTTAATTTTTGTTTTAGAATTAAATTCATGAACACCCGTCCATAGAACGGGTTAAACAGCTAGTAAATATTAAAAAAAGCTTTAAATAATTGTTTCTAAGTTTAATTTCTGAGTCTTGTAAAACATTAATTACAGCAAGTTTATAAAGTCTAAAAAAAGCATTTCATTTAAAAACTATACTTTAATGTAATTTGCGATGTCTGAAGTCATATATATTTTTTAAGAAATCGAATTATTCCTTATTTTGTATAAAATAAGCATAACAAGTTTAATAAATTTCTGTAAAGTAAGAGAGTGAATAACCAAAATCTTATTTTCTCTTTGTACTTTGGCAATAACAAATTTATACCCAATATTGGAGCTAAAAAAATTGGAAGAATAATATATGCTCAACAGCTGTTGTAAAAGAACTTATAAAAGAAAAAGAACTGATTGGTATAGAAATGTTAAGCACAACAAGAGATCCGCACTCATATGTAATAGTGCTGCTGTTTAATATTTTGAGGATTTCCGATATAACTGGCTATTGGGCTAAAAAAATTGGAAGAATAATATATGCTCAACAGCTGTTGTAAAAGAACTTATAAAAGAAAAAGAACTGATTGGTATAGAAATGTTAAGCACAACAAGAGATCCGCACTCATATGTAATAGTGCTGCTGTTTAATATTTTGAGGATTTCCGATATAACTGGCTATTCATATTTTTACTTTGTATGTGTGTATGAATGGTTGTAACTCATTTTCATAATTTTTTTTATTAGCATATAAATACATCGTGGAAGTTAAGATTTAGGCGATTAACATTAATTTTTTTTAGTACAAATGCAAAATGAGCTGCCAATAATATTTGTTAGTTTTATTATTTGTGCCACTAACTAATGAAATTATTTATTTCCCGTTTTTATTAATTCTGTAATAATTGCTGTTTCTTCTAAGCCTTATTTTAAAGGAACCACACATTGCCCCTTTTGAAATTCACAAAATGCACCCTGCCTTTTTAAAAAATAGTGAAATTTACCTGAGAAAACACAAGATATTATTAAAACGTGTTATTTAATTGTATTTTTCAATTTGTAATTTATAAAATTGTTAAAAATTAATGATTTTTTATTTAATATATTAAAAATATATATACTTTTTTTTCTTATTGTTATTAAACACATTACTAACATATTTCCTTATGAAGTAGTGCCCTGTTTTGGAACTAGCTTCCTGCCCCTTTTCCTTCCAGAATGAGTATTTACCTTTATATATATAAAATCCTAATGAAACGGATATTTTGAAACGAATTTGTGTAACGATTCTGTGAAACGACTGATTAAACAACTGATTATGTTTCACGGCGATTTCTCCTAAAATATGGAATACTTTGCGATGAAATTAACACCAAAAATTCCGTATTGTCCCGCAGATCTCAAAACTGGTATTAGATTTTTTTTTTAAATTTGAATTAGTTTTCGAAATATTATTTTTTTTCTAATTTTAAATGCTTTTCTCTAATGATGGTTCTAAAATATGGAATACTTTGCGATGAAATTATATATATAAAATATATCAAACCCCTCTAAATTCTTTATTTAATTGCTAAAATATTATAACTCATAATTTATCCCGTCTAAAAAACCTATTTATTTAAATTCGTTCTTTATTAAAAAAAAATACCCAGGTGTCAGCTAGAATATTTCAATGCTTAAAACTTTTCCGCGACAAGTAAATTCATTTTTCTTTATCGGCTGACGGGGAAAAAAGCTATTTTTAAATGCAATCTCGACAGCGGAGACTAATTTTTGTTTGCACTTTGCACGTCTGGGATCAAAGATATAGAAAGTTCCGGAACAATGTTTCGAGCTGGGAAACTTAATTACTTCTAGATTAATCCGACCGGAAATGTAAATAAACCATAGAAAAGCGATTATGATTGGGAGAGAAAGATCAGCTGACTTAATTTGTAACGCTGAGCCGTGGTAATATAAATACAATTTCAGAGCCGAATATGGAGAGATTTTTGTGAGTTTTTTATTTTTTTATTTTTTGAGAGGTTTGAGAGATTATGAGAGAAAATGATCTGCAGAGTCTGTATCTGAAAATGCCAGTCAGTTTATGAGTTGGTCAGTTTGTAGAAAATGTAGATGTACGAACAGATATGTTAGTCAGTTTACGAATGTAGTAAGAGTATGGTGCCAGAATGAAGATAAAAAAGGTATCGAGCTTAGTTGGGCGATGTTTACTGAATATTTGCAATAACAACGGAATAAGTAGAGCTGTGAAATCATGTAGAAAGTAGATAGGAGATAAAACTTCATTTAAATGAGTTATTGATGCGAATGAACTCTATTATTTTTTCATCGGTTATTTTGAGCATTTCCCCCTAAAGCCATTTCTGAGTGTGTCGATAAAGCTGGATTATATTTCAATCGACTGCATTATTTGTGTTCCTCACCTATTTTATTATCAACAAACCAATCGGCCTAAAATGCCTGTGCTGTTTAAACTGGAAACCCAATCAATTTCGATAAACACCCACTACGTTTATTCATATCGTCACACACACTCTTTTTTATGAATTAAAAGCATCTAGAAAGCGATGGATTAGCGGACGACGAGATCGCTGAGGCTGTACTAAATAAAACCGTCAACAATGCTGATAGCTCAGAGAAATGAGGACGAAGAGCTGACAACGGAAAAAAGTGCATAAATTTTACTACTTTCCAACATATTTAACTAAAACTAACGAAACTAGATCTCATTCTCAAAAGATCCTCATTAATTTTTTTTTAATATCTCAGTTCGTCATTCGTAGTTTAAGAGCTTTTGCTTCTTATTAAGTTTCAAGTACGAGTTTAATTATGTTTTCATTATGGGTAAAAACAACATGATATCCGTGATGAATCTAAGCGTCAATTAAAGGTTAAATGATAAATGATATAGCTTATAAAACAGATTTATTTTCCTTCACATCAGTCTTTAATACTCGTTTTTAGAAAGGAAAAATATCAACTTAATGCTGATTTATAGCTAGTTCATATTTTCAGAAATTGGAAACTTTGATTCAAGATAAACATAATTCAGCAGAAAGAAAAAAATGTTTTTTTGTTTTCAATGGAGATAGTGGGAAAACGTCAAATGCTTATCTAAGTATTTTTAGGTAATATTATACGTCTTTCCAGGAAAAGACGTATAAATCAAAATGAAAAGTCTAATACTGCAATTATTAGAAAATGTAGCAAATTTATATATGTATATATATATATATGTTTTTTTTTTTAAATATTTACACGTGCATAATAATAGTAGGCTTACAGTTCAGTCCTTTATATTAAAAGATAATAAGAACAATACGGTTTTTTTTAATCGGTTTATAGTTAAATTTAAATAATAAAAATTTCTTTGTCGCGGTACAGAGTTTATTCAAAAGAGATTAAATTGGCGTTTTACACTTTTCGGCAATAATTAATTCAAAAACTGTTGCAAATTTTCCAAAATAGCTCATAATATCACGCTAAATACAGAACATTTGTATAGCATCAACATGTTTAATTTTAAGGATGCAATAACGTAGAAGGGTTGCCACCTGCGACTATTTTTTAATTTTACCTTGCACCACTTTCTCAAAAGAAAAATTATTGACATAGTGTTCCAAAACATTTGCAAAAGAAATATACTACAAAATCTGTTTTTTAGGGTTTCGTTCATCTGACGAAACCCTATTCGTCTCACTGCTCTGTCTGTCCGTCTGTCATAGAGACTGTTCTCGGAAATTATATATGTTGGAGACTTGAAATTTTGCATACTTATAGCTGAACACCTCATATCCAACGACAAATCATAAAATTTTGAAAAAGTCGTTAACGGACGTTATTAATTAAACAACCCCAATTACAAGATTGGAAAGGCATTCATAATTCAACAAAAGCATGGATTTTTTTTATTAAATTACAAAAGCGATCTCTTCCACCGATTAAAAGCAGGTGCCATTTTAATGGTAGATAAGGACTGGCGATTTCTGTAAGGCGCAATTCCGTTTTTTTTCTACGCATCCCAGAAATTCGAAATTAGTACCACAAGACGGGGTAAAATCAACTTTCAGAAATTCTAAAAATTATCTCGATTGTACCATAAAATCTTGAAAATTTGTTAAAAATCGGGATAAAAATCTTTTATTTTCCTGCATTTGTGAAGTCGACAGATGTCTGATGACATTGAATTTTCGGCGATATCAAGAGAGCATAAAACAGGTGTGTCTTGCGGTCAGATACGGACTCAGAATTTTTATTACGAAAAAATTTTTAAATATCGATTTTTACGCAATCCGACATAAAAATTGCATTATCTTTCCGAAAATGTATTTATTTTTTTAATTTCGACAATCGGAAACGAAGATAATTAATTTGTTAGTAATTAGTTCCAGAATTATATTTTTTGCACGGCAGGCCACGTAACACGGAAAGAAAAAGAGATAATACTAGGGTTTGATAATCGCAGTTCAAAAATTTTTAACTATTGATTTAAAAATTTGGCTCTTTCACATCCGGATGTTATTTCGTACGCTGATTCATAAAATCTAAATTTAAAAAAAATTGAACCACAATTTTCCGATTTATTAAAAAAAAAAAAAAAAAAAAAAAAAAAAAAAAAAAACGATTTTTAAACTTATAAAAGAGATGCTTTTTTTGCGCAGACAATTGACGGGAATTTGTTAAAATTAGGAAAACTAAAGAACTGATCGCTTCAAACTTTGACATAGTTTACAACAAATAATAAGAATTTTATAAATTTAAGTTGAGTTGAATTTTTGCTGGGAAGAGAGGGGGGGGGGGGCAACGAGGGCTTTGTCAAAAAATGGCTAATCTGAGAAGTATTAACCGAAACACTCGGTGCGTTCTGCGGTCACAATTACCCACTTGTTTTAAATAGCGCTGCGAATAGAATAGAAAAATAGTCGCCCGTAGTAGCCCTGTGTAGAGATTCCTCCCTGATATCGTTTAAGCCTTCTTCTAATCTGTGTGGATCGCAGCATAAGTCCAGACACGTGACGCAAACTTCAAAGTCAGCATGATGATGTTCGATTCTTTTTAGAAATGCTTAGAAGATTGAATAATGATGGAATGAGAATACTATTTTGAAAAGGCGCGTTGTTTGTTGGTCTTTAGATAGTTCTCTGTAACTATTGTAATGTACATAGCTTTTCATTTAACATAATATTTAGTTAAAACTTAACGTCCACTTGAGTATCATTTGAGTTGTGTCTAGTTTATTTTGAGGATGAATTATAAAATTTGATGACAGAAGCTCGATATTGTTTTCGTTCTAAGCCTACTAAAAAATGTTTTCAATTAATTAATTTTGAGTTGCTGATTACTCTGAAGAAGAGGCTATTTAATGTGTTTTAATTACGTGGTTTAAGAAAAAAAATTGTCTGCTTCTAATTTTTCTTTTGTCTTTTAAGGTCCTGTCTTTTACCTCCTGTTGCTCCCGCCGTCAGTTACTCGAGGGCATCTAACCTATGCGCATGGGCGAGTTTGTCGGTATTCATCTCCACTATCGTTTATGCCTCCTACGAATCTCAGTAGATAGAAACATCAGGAGACCAATCATGTGATGGAGACGTCCGAGTCAGCAAGTTGAAGTTCAGTTCTTTTAAAAAACGCAAAGAAAAATGATTAACGATAAACGGAAGAGAACGGATCTTTTTTTTTTTTTTTTTTTTTTTTTTTTTTAATGAGCTGCTTGTTTGTCTTTAGGTAATCATCTGTAAACAGTTTTTCATTTAATATAATATTTAGTTCAAATTGAATGCAGAATTGAGTATCATTTGAGTTGCGTCTAGTTTATTCGGAGGGTGAACTATAATAACACATAATGCATAGATAATTTTGAGAATTTCCATATAATGGTGACGTTATTATGAAAGTAAAACTGATTTTCTTTTTGTGTGGAAAATATTACTATCCCCCTATCCATGGTCCTTGAATCCCAATACTTTCGAAATAAAACGCAAGGCAAATAATATTGTTATTTTAATGCTCTTTTGTAAAAATATTTTGCTTTTAAAAGATGGCCCGTGATTTCACAAAGACTAAATGCCTTTGCTGGTTAAAAGAATATTACGTACAAATAAAGTATATTTGCATTCAATAAGCGGAAATTTTCTATTGAAGTTGTATCATAATATAATCCTTTTTCACTCGGATTTTATTTAATGAAATTAATTTCCTAAATTATAAATTAGTTAGACAAGTTTCAATATCAGCAGTTTTTTCTTTATTATGGGCCGAAAAAAAAGCTGTAATATGAATATTTACTAAAAGAATCTGACGTAAAAAATAACGCCATACTTAAGAGAAGCATGTATTTTTATTCATATAATTTCATAAAAGTACTACTATTGCATCACAATTGCAGAATATTCTTTTATTTTTCTCTTCATTATTAATATTTAAAAAAAAAAAAACAACAACTATGAACAAAGCCAATTCACTTCATAGCTTCATAATTTAAATAATTTTAAAGTGCTGAATTATTAGGACGTTTAAAACGTATTGAAACAAAAGGAAATTTTTTATGGAAAAATCTAAACAAAATTTATTTTCTCGAATATATTTTTTAAATTCTGCACCAAAATAGAATATAAGTTCATGTGGATACCAAGCCTTATTTTAGTGAAAGTTCCATAAAAATCAAGGATGTAATTTTGGCGAAATTAAGAAAAATGTTATTTATGTACATGTTACTAACAAACTAGTCTGTTTCAGCAATCACAAAACTGGAATTTCAACTGAACATTCTATATCATTCAACTATATTAATTCAAAAAACTCCATTTCACACTAATAATATTAGGAGTATGAAATGCAGACAGTTTCTCTAAATGTAGTATGAAATTGCATTGAACATTTTAGCTAAAAAAATAAATAAATAAATAAAAAAGTAGATATGTCTTTCCATAATAAGCATCTTAACAAAAAAATTTGTTAAATTTCTTTTCACAGATGCTTATATGTAAGACTGTTTAGGGTATGTATATATATGTATATATCTTTTATATAGACTTTATATAAGGTTGTCTTGGACAGTGTGTAAAGAATGGCACAATAGCGCTATCTGTTGCAAATGTAATGAACACCATTTTTTGCAAGGTGCAATTAAATATGACGTTTGATGGTATTTCGTGTATTAGTTACTGCACCCAATTCTTATTCACAAAAACCGGTAAATCTATTAAGAAAAGATAAGAAATCCGAAAATTTCACGTATTCAGTACTTTATTCTTTTGAATATGGTAGAAACTGCTAGAAGATGTTAAATTAGCATTTTATTATGCACGACTTTTGGCAAATGACATTGCGATATTTTATTTTATTTGTTTAACGCGGGTCGTTGCTATGCTTTTTCTTTTTCTTTTTTTTTTTTACATTTTTTGTATCTCACGATGAGAGTTTAAAATTTATGAAATAAAAGTTGGCACCTGTATTTGTTTTGAAGTTAAAATTCATTTTTTTTCTAGTGTTTATGTTTTTAATCGTTAGTTGATATGAAACTTATTTAGAATATTTCTGTCTATTTTTCTAGCAATAACATGGCGAAAATTAATATAGAGAAGTAAGTAAATAGGGGAGGGTAGCGCACAGTGAGACGAAAATTATTATTAGTAAATAAATGGCGACGATTTTCATTCTTTTGAAAAAAAATTTTGCTACATCTTTAAGCTACACAAATGCGCTACACATTAATGTATAAATGGTTTTAAAAAAGTAGCATTTAAATTTATATATTAAAATTTATAGAAGCATAGAAGCAGCATAACGGAGTATCGAAAATTGTCTCACTGTGTACCACAAGTAGTACACAGTGAGACAATGTATATATTTTCATAAATCATACATTTTTACACTCTATCAATAATTTTCTGCAGTTTATGATTTCTAATTAATATTTCTAGATTTTCAAATGTTAAAAATATGAGCCTCGGGTGAACAATGGCAGACCTTGGGCTACCTTCATGCAAATTTTCAGCCTCTTACGTTTAGTAAATTTCCCTAGCCATCGCACGCCCACACACACAGAGAGAAAGAGAGGGCAAAAAAAACTTCTTTTTTTAATAAATAACCTTTTTAACATCAGAACCATATAGTAGGTACACAGTCTCACTGTGCACTTTCGTTATGTTGTAACAAAATGGATGCCACATCTGTTACATCAATTTCATCGCTTTAAAAAGTTTATGCCGTTTTGCCGAAAAAGTCTATTATTAGATATAGCTAGGTTTGGTTAAGTAAAGTATGTCATACTGAAGGAAATAAACTCTAAAATAGACGTAACTTTAACCACTATAAAATAAGGAATTATCTACTATTTTGTCAGACGAGTAACTGAAGTACCGAAACTACATCCACGTGCTGCATAAGATGAAGCCGTTATGTGTGTTTGCCAGCTTGAAGAAAATGTTGCAACTACAGTCAGTATCGGTTATATGGTCACCCATGCGGTCCTAAAAAATATGACCTTATAAGCGGGGTGACCTTATATGCGCTGTAAGCAGGAATTTTATTTTAGACAATAAAATATTATTAATAAGTTAGTTATATTAGTAAAATAATGTACAAAGAAGCTATTGGCATATAATTTATAAAAGATAAGGTATAAACAAGAATTGCTTCACACTTAAAATTTCGAATTGATGAGTATACTCATAATAGTAAAAATAATCTTTTATGCGGGTTTGTTTGTTTTTTATCGTAGTTGTTAAAACTATTTTTTCTTATTCACGAACAGTTTTAAAATGTTCCTCTGTGCCTTTGGGATTGGTAAAAAAATATCTGAATGTATTTAGTGCTTTCAGAGCTTCTGCTTCCATTGTCCGTTCAGCTTCGAATTTACTGTCATTATCATCGTTTCCATCAGTGCTTATATTTAAAATTTCCCAAACTATTTTCAGTATAGCTGCGGATATCTAGAAGAAAAATACCAACAGGCGAGAAGAACATTTTAACACGGCTTCTCCTTCGTCCAATAAGTAGTCTTTTTTGAAAGAAACATACCCGTAAAGGCGTGACTGTTGCCACTCGTGGGTAAAGTCCATTAGTAGCGATCTCATTGTCAACAACTGCATGTCGGTTCGTCATGTATTGTGCAAACGGCATTCCGTAGTTCTTGTGCAACTTCAAATAGGGACACATCATCACCATCATCATCATTGTCGTTGTCTTCGAACTATAATTCTTCACATTCTGGAAGCCAAGGATGTCAAAAATAATTTTCAATGGCCTTCTTTGATACCATATTCCAACTTGTCTACGTAACACATGACATCTAACACAGTCACGCGAAACTTCTTTTTTTGATCAATGGCAGCAATGACGTCTTTTAGAAGCAGATTTTGATAATTTATCTTAATATTTTTAATAATCCCTTGATCTAATTGTTGTGCCATACTGGTTCAGTTTGGAGACAAGAAAACAAGTTCAATCGGATTTAAATTGGGAATCATGCAATGGGCGGTACAGTTGCCTGCGATTATAGCCATTTGTCTGTGCAAATTTTATCGAAACGCCGAATTTCTTTTTTCCAAATGCTTTTTGTCATCCAGGCCTTTCGGTTCGTAAGGTACATGCAAAGATTTGCAGTTTTTCAAACAAAGAGGCTTGAGAAATTTACCAATAAGTAATGGAGTCAATTTCTCTGAGCCATCCATCCATATTCGCTGCTAATAAAATGGCCAATCTTTTTTTGCTTACCTTCGCACCACTTCATTTTTCGTTCTGAAAAGTAACAGTTTTATCTGGCAAAACATGAAAAAAGCAGCCCAAGTTTATCAAAATTAAACACATCACAAGTTCTATAGCTATTGAGAATGTCACTTAACAAGTTAACAGCCATTCCGTCGATTCTTTGGCAGTAAAATTCGGTTTTCCTAGTTATACAGCAATTTTCAGAGATTTTTCTTTTACGATAATCCATGTATGAAAATTCTGGAATCCGCCACATTTTATTCAGGTGAAAAGATCTTTCTCAACATTCTCAAATGTTGAAACATGTTCTCACTTTCTCTTTTGGTTGATCACAACTTCTGTTTAACAAGATTTGAACCGTAAGACGTCATTCAGTGTCGCTTTCTCTATTCCATCAGTCTTCGCGAAAGCTACATTCGATCTTTCAAAATTTTTTGCCAATTTTTTTCCCGAAATTGTCAAATTCTTCGTTTTGCTGACATCTTGTATTCACAACTGGCAATTAACAAATGAACGAAGACTTTACACGCAGCGTCAAGTAATGAAAAATACAAAAAGCTAAAAATGCGTGATTAACTTTTCTCTGCACGGAGGGCAATTTTCATGCGGTCACAAGGGTTGATGGCATATTTTCCAAGAATCGGTATCTAATGCGAATAGTGAGGGAGAAATCTTCAATGCTTTGGAAACTCTTACCGACAGGAAAGATTTTCTCTAATAAGCTGCAGCCGGGAAGAGGAGACCCCCTGCCCCTCCCCGGAGTGTCGACGCGCATCTAGTCACGTGGCATGCAATATTATCGCGATCTCTAAGACTCCGTTTAAAAAGGAAAAGATCTCCCTCTCATTCTAAAGCTATAAAAATGTCAACTGGTTACCATACGAAAGCTTGTACTTGTGGATTTCATCAAACGCACGGGAGATTCAACGATGAAAAAAGGGGAAGATTGACTAGAAGGAAAGAAGTTTTTCCTTCAGGATATCCATCCACTTCTTTCTAAAGCTATTAAAAATTAAAAGCACCGAGTGATCAATACAAAGAGGCCGACAGTTGAAGATACTTGAATGTGAATGATACCGTCTATTCGGCATTTTACACCCTAAAAAAGGGAAGGAAAAAGCATAAAATTGTAAGATATTTTGCATTAAAAAGGGAGACAAAAGTGGCCATATGACCATATATCCGATAGTAGCCATTGGAAACTGACCATATAGGCGGTGTATTTTAACACGTAATACCTATTCAGTCAGTCCGGACTTACGAAAAGTGACCTTATAAGCGGGGTGACCTTATAAGCGGGTGACCATATATCCGGTACTGACTGTATATGTCAAAGTGGCTGCTGTCTCACTGTATACCATGTTTCACTGTGTATTCCCCTACCCTATATTAGGATATATATATATATATTTTTTTTTTGAACTAGTACGGTGATCCCTCTTTAAGGTAAAATTAATCTATAGTTTTGTAAAAATGTACATAAATTCCAATGTAAACATCTATTCATATGTCCCGTTTTTATTATTTCAAAGAATGTAAATACGTTTTGTGGTCACCAAAACATGTTTAATCAATTTTATATTTCGAAACCATCTTTTTGTTTGACAGCTTGACAAATAGAAACTAAAAATGAAATCTTAATGAAGAACACACAGACGGTCAAACGACGGACAGATAGATTCTTTCAAATATAATCAAATCATTTTTAGGATGTCCTAAATTCGTCAATTTATCCAAAACAAGAAGTCGAAAGTTTTCAGGAATCCAAGACTTTCTATCTATTAATATTTAAAAAAGTTAAATTATATGTGACACGGTTTGTTTTTTATTTTGATTCTGGCTTGTTTTAAAATATTTTTAATGGAAGAAATAAAATAGTAAGAGCTGAACTGAAAATAAATATCTATGTAACACATCCGTTCGGTAACTTTAAAGTTCTAGCTAAGATAAATACAACGCACGAGATAAGTATTACTTCTTGATTAATACTTTTTTTTCGATATCAGATGATTTCTTCCAAAACGTTCAGTAATACGAACGTCAAATGTTTATCTAAGTATTTTTAAAGGGATGCTGAGATTAATCTCTTTTTTTTAATTTAAGAATTTATAAATTATCAAGAAAAGTTTTTAAAATCTAGATTTAAAAATGCAAGGAAATGAAAATTTCCAGATATGAGATGCATACACATTATAAGCTTTAAACTTTAGAATTAAAAAACACAAACAAATTTAATAAAAATAATGCATTTTATTAATTAATGGTATTT
This sequence comes from Maratus speciosus, assembly GCA_963932465.1. Taxonomy (NCBI): domain Eukaryota; kingdom Metazoa; phylum Arthropoda; class Arachnida; order Araneae; family Salticidae; genus Maratus; species Maratus speciosus. The sequence continues at coordinate 886,251 of CAWVRF010001261.1, read as the reverse complement.
TAGACTTTATATGCATAGTGTGGTGGTGATTTAGTTCGCCATAAAACAGTTTTTCCGGGTTCGCAGATAAAAAAAAAAAAAACTCCAGTAAAGACATAGATGTTTTTTATTTAGATGAAAGCAATAACACAATCATAATGGACGCCACAGTTATATCCAGTTGTATATGTACAAACATGGAGATGTATGGAGATATGTGGAGAGGTACTCTGTAACATTAAAAAGAATAACCAGCAGCCCTTTATCAGGGCCTTACAGCAACCGAGGGAGAAAGCCAACTGAACTTTTGCGCACTGATTCAAATGACTTGGCGTAGTATATTATCGCCAATTTACAAAGTTTTTGACAATGGAATGAAAAGAGACAAAGCATTGGCGGGAGGTTTAGCAGAATGTAATGTGGCAGCCCCTTCCAGTAATAACTCACAAATGTAAAACAACCCATCCTTATTTCATGAGTAACAGCGACATACAGTCTGGGTTTTGTTTATTTTAACACCAACGAATTAGCTTAAATGTGATTGTGCAATCTTAACGAATGTATGGAAAATGCAGAGAAAAGTTATATGTGCAAACATAAATGAAATACATTTGAAACTGCAATTCCCATAAAATAATTTTATATTCTCTTATTTCTTTTTAACCGTCAAATTCTAGTTGCAATTAAGAATGACTTATTTACAACGCAGATAAAATACGATAAAAGAAAGTGTTATGTTAAAAAGGGCAGGTGCACTTAGATTTTTGTGTCTTTATTTGATTACTTTTAGACAAAGACCATGAAGAAATAGAAATTAATTATGCGAGAATGGAATTTTGATAACTGGAAAATAAAATCATAAATCTGTGTATTTGAACGTGTTGAATTAAGTTCGTTGCGAAAAGGAAGAGAGAAAAAGAAACATGTAGATAGTACTACGTATTGTTGTTAAGAAATGACGTAGTGTAATGATTTCACTTGTATAAAAGGGGGGGGAGGACAACGTTTTAAATGTAAAAGAGTTATGTTCAAAGTAGATTTTGGGTAAAGGAGGCTGGAAACCGATATTTGCAGAGAAAGCTGCACACATAGTTCCAATACAGTTTTTATAATAATTATTATTCTGACTTTAAATAAATTTAATACATTTCAGTGACAAGCGTAGAAATTCGCACGTTTATTAGCTTAGATGAAACTTTTTGTACTATATAAAATGTCAAGTATAGATGATCCTAAAAACAATATAAAATAAGTAACATAGTTATAGCATTCTATTCGTACATCTTACCGCACAAGTCCGGTTACCTAAACACACCCACGTTGTAATACGGATACTTTAAATAAACCTGTATAAAGTTTTCTTGCGAAGACTAATTTAAAAATTGCAACTTGTTCCAAATATGGCAGTTTGTATTTAGAGTTTCTTACATTATTCCAGAAAGCACGTGTTTCCTGTTACGCTATATGTTCAAAGATTTGAAAAAAAATCCCATACCTGAGATATTCTTTTATAAACCAGTAAAATTCATCAAGTTAAGTTGCAATTTTAATTAAACTATATTTGAAAGTAATTTTTTATTCTTTTTGATTAATTTGAGTAAAAAATTTCAATTATGCTATATTCGGAAATGAAGTTATTTGCAAACGAAACCGAACCAAAAGAGCATGTTGACTTTGTGCTCAGCGTGTATACGAATAAAGATTCTGTTTTACATTGTAGATTATATGACCAGAACTAGAGATCGACCGAATATTAGGTTTCGTTTTCGGCCCAAAATCTGAATTTATTATCAGCGAAAATGAGGCAAAAAATTCGGCCGAACCAAAACTCGACCGACACGGTATTCCAAAAATTTCGTTTCTTGCTTCGAAAATTTTAAAGATGACTCATTGATTTGAGCTGTATTGGCTCAAATGAGACACTCTTTATTTATTGCTATGAACTTCACTGTTTATAAGTATCAGTAATGTCTGACTCAAGACGTGAATGCAAGTTATAAAGCAAGCAATGCTTATAGGACTGAACTTTGAAGACGCTTTTCACTTGCTCATTAAAAACCACAGACTTAACAGTAAGAAACTTTTTGTTTGAAACCAGACAAGAGTTTCGAATACTCTTTGGGAAAGTTTTAGTATAACAGATGACCATTTACAAAAATCATTAGAAAAGATAAATCAAGGTGTGTACATACCTAATTTTTCTTTTAGATGAAATTTGTACAATTCGAAAATAATTCTGTGTCGTTGATGAATTAATTACATTTATTTTATGAGAAAATAAAAAGTTTTGTTTACCGGCACATATAATCAATTAATAATTACCTATATATAATAAACATCTATAATCTATCTATACTAATATTATAAAGAAGTAAAAATTGTGTGTTTGTTTGAGGTAATCTCTGGAGCTACCAAACCGATTTCAAAAGTAATGGTATCAAAATGATGGTATTAATCCAACTTAGAACATTGGCTATATTTTATGTTAGTGCCGCTACCCCAAAGGGGGTGCAGGAGCAAAAAAAGTTCTAAAAATGCGATTTTTGCGTTGCTGAAGGGCCTGGAATCATGAAATTTGGAATATTAGTTACTTATTAGATATGAAGGACAGTTTAAAGAACAGTTCTTAAACAATTCGAAATTTAAAAGGGATGGAAATGCGCAAAAGGAGTTCTAAAAACGTTCTAAATGGTGTTTTCTACTCAATCTCAGGAAATACTTAACCGATTTAAAATATAATGGTGTCAAAATGATGGTGACAACCCTTGCTCTAACATAGGCTATGTTTTATGTCGGTGCCACTACGCCAAAGGGGCTGCAGGAGCAAAAAACGTTCTAAAATTGCGATTTATACGTTACTGAAGGGCCCAGAAATATGAAATTTGAAATATTAGTTACTTATTAGATATAAAGGATTTCTAAGAACAGTTCTTAAAAAATTCGAAATTAAAAAGGGTTGAAAATGCGAGAAAAGTGTTCTGAAAAACGTTCTAAATGGTGGTTTCAACTCAATCTCATGAAATACCAAGCCGATTTAAAAAATAATGGTGTCAAAATGATGGTGAAAACCCTTGCTCTAAGATAGGCTATATTCTATGTCGGTGCCACTACCCCAAAGGGGGTGCAGGAGCAAAAAACGTTCTAAAAATGCGATTTTTGCGTTATTGAAGGGCCTAGAATCATGTAATTTGGAATGGTAGTTACTTATAAGATATCAATGATCTCTAAGAACATTTCCTAAAAAAAATGAAATTTAAAAGGTGTGAAAATGCGCGAAAAGCGTTGTAAAAAACTTTCTAAATTGCGATTTCTATGAAATCTCAGGAAGTACTGAACCAATTTCAAATATAAAGGTGTAAAAATGAGGGTGACAGCTCTTGCTCCAATATAGGCTATATTTTATGTCTGTTTCCACTACACCAGCGGAGATACAGGAGCAAATATCGTTCTAAAAATGCGATTTTTGAATTATGGAAGGACGTGGATTCATGAAATTTTGCATGGTATATATATATTAGATATAAATGATCTCTAAGAATATTTATTTAAAAAATTGAAATTTAAAAGGGGCGAAAATGCGCGAAAAGCGTTCTAAAAACGTTCTAAATGACGATTTGGAACCAATCTCAGGAAGAATCAAACTGATTTCAAAAGTAATGGTAGGAAATTGATGCTGACAGCCTCTGATCTAACATAGACGCTATTTCATGTCGGTGTCACTATCATCTGGAGGTTGCAGAAGCAAAAAACATTCTAAATTTCGATTTTTGTGATCCCTCGGGGCTAGCAAATTGAAATTAGGCAAGATATATATTTATTAGATATAAAAGATCTTTAAGAACGGTTTCGAAAAGAATGGAAATTTAACCCTCTAAGTGTTTGGGGCGTATTATTCCGTTCACTAAGCTCCAGGTTTCACAGCAATACAAGCAATATTTAAGATAATATAATTCTATAGATTTAATGAATTTTAAATACATTGAAGAATGATTAATAGTCTCAACGATTACATACATATTTGTAATTGAGTTTTTTTTATAATGTTGAAAGAATCATATTTTCATAGCATTTAAAACAAAATGCAAAGAAAACAACATTACAATTTTACCCTTTTGCAAGACGCTCGGAGGGTTAACAGGGGTAAAAATGTGCTAAATGCTTTCTAAAAACGTTCTAAATTGCGATTACTACTCAATCTCAGGAAATACCAAAACCTATTTCAAAAGTAATGGTTGAAATTGATGGTGACAGTCCCTGCTCCAACATAGGTTATATTTTATGTTGCTGTCACTGCCATCTGGGAGTTGCAAGAGCAAAACATGTTCTAATTTGCGTTTTTTGCACAACTGAGGGGTCTAACATTTTGAAATATGGCATGGTATATACTTACAAGATGCAACTGCTTTCTAAGAACAGTCGAAAGAAAATTCCAAATTTAAAAGGATGAAGTGAGCAAAAAGCGATCTAAAAACGTTCTAAATTTCGATTCTTATGCAATCTTATCAAATACTAAACCGATTTAAAAAATAATGGTGACAAATTTTTGGTGATAGAGCTTGCTCAAACATATGCTATATTTTATGTCCGTGCCACTACCACCAGAGTGTTGCCGGAGCAAAAAACTTTCTAACTTACGATTTCTGTGATACTGAAGAGGCTAGAAACTTTAAATATGGCATGGTAGTTACTTATAAAATATAAATGCCCTCTAAGGACTGTCGAAAATAAATTCGAATTAAAATGGGGTGAAGCGAAGGGGGGGAGTGAAAAGCGTACTAAAAACGTCCTAAATTAAGATTTCTATGCAATTTCAGGTAATATAAACCGATTATAAAAGTAATAGCTGCGAATCAATAGTAACAGTCTCTGATCCTACACAGGCTATATTTTATGCCGATGATTCTACCACCTGGGGTTCACAGGAACAACAAACGTTCTTAAAAAGGGTTTTAAAAGCTTTTTAAATTACGTTTCTGTGGAATATTAGGAAATAACAAACCGATTTAAAAATTAATGTTGGAATATTAATGGCGACAGTTCCTATTTCAACATAGCCCTTTATGCTGAGATAGGTAGTAGGACTTGGAATTTGACATGATGGTTAATTTTAAGATGTAAGAAGATGGTTTCCAAAAAATTCAAAACTTCTAATGAATACTGAAATAAGCGTATCAATTGAGTATAAAAAATTCAAAACATTTTCTAAATTATCATTTATTTAGTTTTATTTCGTTTTATTAATTGAAATCTCCTGTCTGCCTAATACAGGGTAATAATGAAGTTTAGTCAAACTGTATTTTAAATAGTAATTTTTGAATTACTAGGGGGCTCGGCCCCCTACGAGCTACGCTCGCCAACCCCCGTCCAGACACCATAGACTCTAAATGCACGCTAATTTGATCGGCTTTAAAAAGATTTCGAAAGATTGAATTATAATTTAAAAAACAGTGGCGATCTCCCTATAAACGGATTTCTATTCATTTCTCTTCGATTGGGGAAATTTTAACGCCAAATCCGCTGCGGTACTACTTGATTATCCCGTCGACTAATTTCGCCAAATTATATAAATCGCCAAACCACATGCCAAATTATACAAATTGACATAATTTTTATTTTAAATAACGAAAGAACAAATAAATTAGTACAACATTAATAAAAATACAAATAAAACGTCGAAATAAAAATAACTTGATGACGTACACACGTGTAACAACATTTCAAAATAAGCTAATATAAAAGGAATTAAGAAAACAGAATCTTTGTCTCCCGGTATTTTGTAACAAAGCGAAAAGAAAGTTCTTTTAAATGAGACATTTTAAATTAATCGTTTTTAATCTGACGTAATTTTGACCAAACTATTCTTTCTCTTTTTAATATTCACGTGAAAATACTTGTGTTAGAAATAAAATATTATTTGCGCTTTCCTAAGAAAAATAGTTGAAAAGTATCCTCTCAAAATATCAAATAAATGTCTAGTGCAGTTTGTAAATTTAAACCGTTTTGCAATATTATTTTGTGTTCATTTTATGTAATAACTGTAATGTGACGTAAATATGACGTAATTTCTCCTATTTAAGACTTCTAATGCATGTTAATAAATTTATTATTTTACAAATTCCTTTCTCTCTTAAAATTCACGTGTAATTATAGTTTTTAAGACGTAATTTTTAATAAGTTCCTGCTTTTTGTACGTAATTATTTAATTCTAATTCCAAATGTTTTTTTCTGTTTATAATAGTCACGTGTAAATAAATTTTTAATTTATTACATGTATAAATATTTTTTTTTTTTTTAAGCAAACATTATTGTTTCCGCTGTTTATACAGTTGGCAACAGTTTAAATTAATATCACTTTCTAAAATCTCTAAAAAATATCCCTCGAAATGCTGAAAATTTGAATTTAAAATAGATATAATACCTCGAAAAATGAGTCAAATTAAAAAAATAAATCAATTCTGCACACCGAGGAATTATAACGTATAAAATGAACTAAAAATTATTAAATTCCGATGCATAGTTTTTGCTACTATGAAACTTTTTTAGTGGAACGATTTTGTCCAAATTTAGCATTAAATATCTCTTAAAATAATTCTTCGATTTGAAAACTGTCTGCATCAGCGTGTTTATCAAACATTTCTGTATAACACTATCGATTTTGATTTTTTTGTATGCATTATTTTTCTTAATATTAACGAAGAAAGACCTCCGGTCACAAAAAATTCAAAACCGGCGGCGGCGGCGGCGGCGGTGACAGCGGTAGTTACTTTTTTTTAGAATTGAGAGATTCCTAAAAGTATAATTTCTTTCAATAAAAATTAGACATATAAATATCACTTAGCATATTTCAAATATTACGCGAGCAAAGCCGCGAGGTTTGCTAGTTAATAAATAATTATGTATATTTCTGTATGTATTAATTACTTTAAAAAAATTGGACATTTTTGTTTGCGTTTTCTTTTTCGGACGAAAATAGGAAGGTTACGAAAATTCGGTTTCGATCTTAAAAACCTGTTTCAGTCGATCCATAATCAGAACTACGAACGTGTAATTGAGGGAGCTGGAAAGAAAGAGATAATGCGCAAGATTAGAAAGGGTTGAGTAGGCAAAGTTGGTGATGTCGTTCTACTAGCTAACTGTCGATGCAGGCAAGGAAAAAAATATTGCATTTTTGATACATAAATACTATAATTTTTTTGGAGAAATATTATAAAACGAAACATGATTAATAACAATAAAGAATAGACAGATAACAGCAAATGAAACAACTGTATGATGGCATTCAATGCTCGAAATTATTAAATGAAAGAAAATAGAAAGTTGAAAGTTTTAAAGTATTAAAAAAATGTGTAAATTTTTTTTAGTTCAAAATAGAGCTTTTTCAAAGTTGGAACACGTATGCGAATATAAAATGTAAACGTGCACTGTTGATCTACTAGTACAAGCCATCTTAAAAAAAAATCTCTGATACCAGTTTGTGACTAACTTATTAGGTAGCTTTCATTACAAAATGCTACCTATTGCAGCCGTTCGGAGGAAAGCGATTTCAAAAAATTTTGGTATATTTTCATCGATCATGACCCCCAGACCCCGAAACAACACTCCGTTCAAAATTTATATATATATATATATATATATATATATATATATATCTGACCTATGTCACACTGTAACTCTCGTAATTATGAACCGATTTCGATGTAATTCGGTGTGTACATAGTACATACCAATGCGGCCATTTAAAATTTTTAAAAAAATTTAAAATTTGAAATGTGGTACTAAAAAATTAAAAATGGAAAAATATTTTTTTTATGTATTTGACCTTTATACAAAGATTCCGGAGCAGTTTTTGTTTTGCCTATATCTTAAAAAATGGCTGAGTTATAGCATTTTGAATTTCTAGCGTGGCTGACACTTTGAAACGTCCTGAATTTTGTCACGCGATAAAAGGCGTATTTATGAACCGATTTCGATGTAATTCGGTGTGTACATAGTACATATAAATATCTCGACCGAGTTCGTTGGCCATCTTCATCCGCCATCTTGTTTCAAAATGGCGGCCATTTAAAAAATTTAAAAAATAAAAAAATTAAAATGAGATACCAAAAAATTGGAAAATGAAAAAGATTTTTTTGTATGTGTTTGACTTTAATACAAAGATTCCGGAACAGTTTTTGTTTCGTCTATATCTAAAAAAATGGCTGAGTAATAGCATTTTGAATTTCTATTGTGGCTGACATTTTAAAACGACCTGATTTTTGTCACGCGATAACAGGCGTATTTATGAACCGATTTGGATGTAACTTGGTCTGTACATAGTACATACCAATGTCTCGACCGAGTTCGTTGGCGAGCTTCATTTGCCATCTTGTTTCAAAAGGGTTGCCATTTAAAAAAAAAATTAAATTGAAAATTGAAAATGAGGTATTAAAAAATTGGAAAATGAAAAAGATTTTTTATGTGTTTGGCCTTGATACAAAGATTCCGGGGCAGTTTTTGTTTCTGAAAATTTGTTCTTTTGTTTATATCTTAAAAAATGGTTCAATTATAGCACTTTGAATTTCTAGCATGGCTAACATTTTGAAACGATCTTGTATTTGTCACGCGATAACACACGTATTCGCCTATTTCGATGTAAGAAGGCACGTGGATAGTATACATCAATACCTCGACCAAGTTCGCTGGCCAGATTCATCAGCCATCTTGTTTCAAAATGGCGGCCATTAAATTAAAAAATATATATATATTTAAAGTTAGGTGCAAAAAAATTAGAAATTGAAAAAGGTTTCTTTCTTAAGTATTTGACCTTGATATAAGGATTCAGGAGCATTTTTTGTTTGTCTTTACCTTAAAAAATGGCTCAGATATAGCAATTTCAATTTCTATTGTGGGTGACATTTTGAAAAGTCTGATTTTTTGCATGCGACAGCACTCGTATATATCAACCGATTCCGATGTGAGTGAGCATGTGCACAGCAATTACTAAGGTCTCGACCAAGTTCACTGGTTAGCCTCATCCACCATGTTGTCTTAAAATGGCAGGCACTTTAAGAAATCGCCGAATTTGGTAGCCAAATATAAGTTACTTTAAAGAAAAGCAGCTTGGATAAAGCTGACTAATTTCGCGAAATCCTCAATCATTATATTGATAAAAATTAGTATTGAATCTCCTATATTCGGTTTCCACTAAATTGAGCTTCGTGTGTTTGAATGATATAAGGTGGCTTTTTTAAAATAAGGAATATGAAAGCTACCTCTTCCTCCTGGCACTGGCCGGAAGGACTTTTTTCCCTTTCAACAGTTTGTTTTCGCAAAATACCTACAGAAATCTTTTGTTTTACCCCCCTCGTCGACGTGGTAAAGCTATTTATAGGTTCGCGAATTTGCACCGTTTGTAATGGGTTGTTGCATAATTCCTCAGTCTGAAGTTCCATTGTATTAATATATAATATTATATAATTATATATTAATACAATAATATATTATACTAGCAAACCCCACGGCTTTGCTCGCGTAATAGTTGAAATATGCCAAAGAATATTTGCATGATTATTTTTTATTAGAAGAACACTTTTTGGAATAATTCAAAAATTACAAATTAAGCCACAGTTTGACTAAACTTCATTACAAAACTGCAATTGACAGAAATGGGATTTTACTTAATAAGAAGAACTAAAACTAATTCCAAATAAATGATAATTGAGAAAGTATTGTGAGACTTTTATGCTCATTTCATACGCTCATTTCAGTATTCATTTGATGTTTGAATTTTTTAGAAACCGTTTTAACTCATTCACATCTTAAAATTAAGCATCATGTCAAATTCCAAGTTTCTTGTCTAACAGTCTACCACCTCTCTGGTGTTAATAGAACCAACATAAAATGCCGAAACAGAGTTGAAATAGAATGTCTCGAAAAATGTTCAAACAGAGAGTGTCACTATTATAATTTGCCAATATTAACCATGAAATCGGTTGGTTTCCTAATATTCTATAGACAACAGCATTTAGATGTTTTTAAAGGCTGTTTGTTGTTTCTGCTAACCAGATGGTAGTGACACCGACATAAAATATAGCCCGTATAGGATCAAGGACTATCACTCTTGATTCGCAACCAGTAACTTCAATAATCGGTTTATTATTTCCTGAGATTCCATAGAAATCGTAATTTAGGACTCTTTTAGAATGCTTTTCGTTCCTTCCCTTCGCTTCACCCCTTTTTAATTTCGAATTTGTTTTCGACTGTTCTTAGAGGGCATTTATATTTTATCAGCAACTACCCTGCTATATTTAAATATTCTTAGCCTCTTCAGTACCGCAGAAATGGCAATTTAGAAAGTGTTTTGCTCCTGCAACCCTCTAGGGGTTGTGGCACAGACATAAAATATAGCTTATGTTTGAGTAGGTTGTATCCCCATTAATATGCAACCATTATGTTTAAAATCGTTTTCGTATTTCATACGAGTGCATAAAAATCGTAATTTAGAACGCTTATGGAACGCTTTTCGCTCACTTCATCCTCTTAAATTTAGAATTTTCTTTCGCCAATTCTTAGAAAGCATTTGCATATTTGAAGTAATAACTATTATTCCAAATTAAAAATGTCAGGCACCCTCAGTAACACAAAAAAACGCAATTTAGAGTATTGTTTGCTCCTGTAACCCCCAGGTGGTAGTGACAACAACGTAAAATATAGTCTATGTTGGAGCGGAGAGTGCCAGCATTAATTTGAAACAATTACGTCTGAAATCGGTTTATATTTCCTGAGATTGCGTAGAAATCGCTATTTAGAACGTTTTTAGAACGCTTTTCGTTCATTTTGACCCCTTTTACATTACAAATTTTTTAGGAACTCTTCTCAGAGTGCATTTACATCTCATAAGTAATTACCATGCCGAATTTCAAGTTGCTAGCCCCTACAGTATCACAAAAATCACAATTTAGAATGTTTTTAAAATGCAACCGCAAGGTGGTAGTGACGCCCTTATAAAATAGAGCCTATGTATGAGCAAGGGTTGTCATGACCAATTTCCAACCATTACTTTGAAATAGTTTGGGTACTTTCTGAGATTGCGTAGAAATCGCCATTTATAACGTTTTTTAAAACGCTTTTCGCGCATTTTCACCCCTTTTAAATTTCGAATTTTTTATGAAATGTTCTTAGAGATCATTTATATCTTATAAGTAACTACCATTCCAAATTTTTTGTTTCTAGGACCTTCAGTAACACAAAAATCGCATTTATGAACGTTTTTTTGCTCCTGCACCCCATTTGGGGTAATGGCACCGACATAAAATGTAGCCTATGTTGGAGCAAGGGTTGTCACCATCATTTTGATACCATTATTTTTTAAATCGGTTTGCTACAGCTTGAGATTGCGTAAAAATCGCCATTTAGAATGTTTTTTAGAACTTTTTTCTCGCATTTTCACCCCTTTTAAATTTCGATTTTTTTTTAAGAAATGTACTTAGAGATCATTTATAAATGATAAGTACTACCATGCCAAATTCCATGTATATGGGCCCTTCAGTAACACACAAATCGCAGTTTCGAACGTTTTTATGCTCCTGCACCCCCTTTAGGGGTAGTTGTACGGACATAAAATGTAGCCTATGTTGAAGCAACGGTTGGCACCATCATTTTGACGCCATTATTTTTTAAATCGGTTTGGTTTTTCTTGAGATTGCGTAAAAATCACTATTTAGAATGTTTTTAGAACGCTTTTTGCGCATTTTCACCCGTTTTAAATTTCGAATTTTAATAAAAATGTTCTTAGAGGTCATTTATAAATAATAAGTAACTACCATGCCAAATTCCATGTATCTGGGCCCTTCAGTAATACAAAACTCGCAATTTCGAACTATTTTTACTCCTGCACCCCCTTTAGGGGTAGTTGCACCGATATAAACTGTAGCCTATGTTGGAGCAAGGGTTGTCACCATCATTTTGACACCATTATTTTTGAAATTAGTTTGGTACTTCCTGAAATAGCGTAAAAATCGCCATTTAGAACGTTTTTTAGAACGCTTTTCGCGCATTTTCACTCCTTTTAAATTTCGAATTGTTTAGAAAATGTTCTTAGATATCATTCATATCTAATAAGTAACTGCCATACCAAATTTCAAGTTTCTAGGCCCTTCAGTAACACAAAAATCGCATTTTTAGAACGTTTTTTGTTCCTGCACCCCCTTTTGTCCAGTGGCACAGACATAAGATATAGCCTATGTTCTCAGTTGGACTAACACCATCATTTTGATACCATTACTTTTGGAATCGATTCGGTAGTTCCAGAGCTTACTTCCTACAAATAAACAATTTTTACCTCTTTATAATATTAGTATAGATTAGTATAGATAATATATATTAATATATAAAATATCAGGAGTGATTAAACTAGGAATACTATTTTTTTCCGAAAATCGTGCTGGATTAGCCAGCATGCCGGACCTTAGGATGCTGGATTTGAGGATGTTTACTGTACTACTGAGTTCTTATAAATTACATTTTTTAGCACGCATCTTTTTCTTTTCTATTTTTTTTTTAAAAAAATCGGGTAATCCGAATATTTTTTTATCCGAACAGGCACCAGTCCCAATTAGTTCGGATTAGCGGGTTCTACTGTACTATTAAATAATGTTCGTACGGTCACACTATACCGCAACTTTCAGATTAGCAACTTTGGCTTTTTTTATAATGTGTGTGTGTTTGTGTTTTACAGTTGAAAAACTGAACGCAAAAGTTTATTTGAAGAAAATATTGCAAAACAATTATGTAGCTATGCATAACATCGAACGATTCCAATGATTTTTAATGGACTTTTCTAATGGTTTTTATTTCTTTTATTTAAAAAATGTATTTATAAATTAAATAAAATTATGTTTATAATAAACTAAAATTACATGCCTCTTTCGTACGGAGTGATTTACTTTCAAATAATCTACAGAATACTAATTTCGTGATATGTTTAAATCCCCGTAAATAATCGCATTTAGTTAAGTTCATAAATGTTTTTTTCTATCTAAAATACCTTTACCTAATGTCTGGAAATAATCTGCGATAAATAATCTATTCAAATAAAAATCTTCTGACTTCATAAATTTCCCCTAGAACATAGTCTACCTAAGGCGAAAATCTCATCAAACTTTTTCTTCCACTTATTTGAATGCACGCCAAAAGGTTATTAAGTAAATTATAGCCTAAAGAAAATTTCAGAGTGCTTTCTAGTGCGGAATTACGTGGAAGGTATGCAAATCCTTCAACTCTTTAAAAAAGTATTACATATTATCAAAACAGTGCGCTTGAAATCTATTAACTAACGAAATCGGATTTTATGCGAGAAGTTAGATACAGACTTATACTGCCAAAAAGGATTAAGAGAGAATCCTAAATTTGATACTCCCTCTTTTTCTTTAGTTAGTTTGATAAAATTTTGCTTATTTTAGAATTAAATGTTTAATGTGCGATTTATAATTTAATTAAAGAATCCTTAAAGAAGAAATATAAATTTTCCATATCTAAGTTTTACTATAGAATGTCGGTTTTTAAAAATGTATATAACAGGTAGTTTACTTTATTCCAAATTAAAACTAGACAAATTATCCAAAAGAAAAGATAATATATATATATATATATGTGGAGAATTTCGCAAGTAACACCTGCATCAGACTGAGTGTCCCCGTATTTTCCGCTTCGAGATTAAAAAGGAAACGAGCCTTAACGAAGCTGTGTGAAGTGGAAATGCGGAAGAAGTAAAGAGAACGAAATGAGTTTTTACGACGCAGGGTTTTTGTTAAAAAAGAACAGAACATATTTCGGTGAAATAAGATTGAATATTTACACGACGTAAGAAAATCTCTGAAATATTCAACGGCGTCCTGAATTATAGACTTTAAGCTAATTAAAGAACGAGAAGAGTGTTTATATCTGTATTTTTTGTTTATGTATTCGTCTCAATAAATGTCAGTGTTCGTCCAAAAAGTGAGTTGTGAGTTATGTATGGAGTCTCACCCCCATAAATTGGCGTCAGAAGTGACAGTTAACCCACCAATATGATTAATTAGAGTTATTCATCCTACATATTCAAGCCGGATATTCTTCTAACGGTGAGTTCATTGCTATTATTTTATTATGAAGTTAGTTGAAATACCAGAACTGGAAGTTGCGTTTAAAAACGAACGAACGCATAAAATTAAATTGCTGCATAAATTCCTATTTGATGCTGACGGTGATCGCTCTAATAGAAAGAGAATACGTGATTTTACTGGTTTCGGTTTTCAAACCGACAGCACCGAATCCAAAAATAAAATAACTAAAGTTCAAACTGATTTTTCATTAAATGATCTGATTACAGTGTGCAATCTACTTTGTATTGATAATGAGGGATCTTTAAACGATCTCGCAACCCGATTAGTTACATACCTTTCAGACTTGACCTTACTACAAAATAATATTATACAAAATGAAAGTGACACTGACTCGGAACCCGAACTGCCTTCAAATAATATGACTTCCAGTAATAACACTGAATTATCAAATTTTGACAAACAACAGCAATTTCCAGTTCAAAGTTTTATGCCATCGTCTATGAATTTTACTGATATTGAAAGTGTAATACCTCCTTTCGATGGTAGTTCTTTTAGTGATATAAACGTATGGTTTAATAATTTTGAGGATGTTACTAATATGTTTAATTTATCTGACTTTCATAAATTCATATTTTGTAAAAGATCATTACGAGGAAAAGCCCAGTTATTAGCACAAACAGAATTTCATATCAATTCATATGATAAACTTAAACAACTCTTAATATCAGAATTTAGCACCACTTATAATTCTGCCGAGTTACATGATATATTAAATAAACGAAAATTGCAAGAAAATGAATCAATAGAAGAATATTTTCTTATCATGAAACAAATATGCTCGCGTGGTAAAATCGAGGATTCCGCATTAATGCAATACATCATAAACGGTATACCCGACCCCGTTTTCAGAAAATCAATGTTATATAAATGCCAATCCATTGTAGAATTCAAGCAAAAGCTCAAAATTTATGACAAAATTCGACATGACTTTGAGAACACTAAATTTCGTAAAGTCAAACCTGAAATGCCAGTGAAAGAGAAATCCTTTCGACCAAAATCTGATCTTTTTTGCTTTAATTGTGGTTTGTCGAATCATAAAAGTAGCCAATGCAGACATAAAGATAAAGGCCCTCGTTGTTTTAATTGTTCGAATTTTGGCCATAAATCGGCTCAATGCGATCAACCAAGGATGCCTAGAGTTAAGTCAGAGCCCTCCAATGTTTCCACTGTCACGTCGAACACTTTCATGACCAAACAAGTCATTATTTTGTCTGTAAATGTTACATCATTGGTAGACACAGGTAGTGAAAGAAGTTTACTAAAGGAAAGTATTTATCTCAAACTCCCTACAATTTCGAACCTTCAACATTGAACTATCACATTAACTGGATTAGGAAATACTATAATCAAACCCCTAGGTTTTTTCTCTACGAACATTATGATAGATGATTTTAATTATACAACTAATGTTTATGTAGTCCCAGATTATTCCATATCTTTTGATCTTATTATTGGTACAGATATCATTCAACAAAGTATTTTAACAATTTCTGGAAATAATATTTCGATGCAAAAAATCGAGAAAAATGACGATACGTCCAATAATTTTTTGATTAATATTGCTCATGTGTTAGACGATCTTAATCTTGATTTATCTCATATTACCGATGAAACAATACGTTCAAAAATTTCAGAACTTATTCAAAATTATTCCCCTAAAAAAATAAAGACAACTGATGTTAAATTATCAATTCATCTGGAAAACGAAGAACCTGTTACTTGTCCTACCAGGCGCTTGGCGCAAATAGAGAAAAACTTCGTCGAAAAACAAATTTCTGAGTGGCTCGAAAAAGGAATTATTCGTAAAAGCACTAGTAATTTTTCATCACCTATTGTCCTAGTAAAAAAGAAAGATGGTTCATATAGATTGTGTGTTGACTATAGGAAGTTAAATTCTAAAACACATAAACAACGTTTCCCCCTCCCAGTAATTGATGACATTATTGATCAGTTGCATTCTGCAAAAGTATTTACTACTCTTGACCTTAAAAATGCTTTTTTCATGTCGAAGTAGAAGAAAATAGTAGAAAATATACTTCTTTCGTAACACATTCTGGTCAATTTGAATTCTTATATATGAATTATGGCCTTAGCGATGCACCCTTAGTGTTTCAAAGATATATTTATAACGTTTTTCGAGACCTCATTAATGAAAAAGTACTTATTGTCTATATGGATGACTTCATAATACCAGCTGAAAACGAAGTCGAAGGACTCCAGAAATTACAACGCGTCCTTACAACTGCATCCGAATATGGTTTAGAACTGAATCTCAAAAAATGCCACTTTTTACAACGAGAAATTGATTTTTTGGGTTACCACATTAAAAATAGTCAACTGCACCCATCCCCCTTAAAAACTAAAGCTGTCCTTAATTTCCCAGAACCTAAAAGTATAAAAGATGTACATTCATTTGTCGGATTAACTTCATATTTTCGTAAATTCATTCAAGATTACTCTTTAATAGCTAAGCCTTTAACAGATCTTCTTAGAAAGGACACTAAATTTCACTTTGGCGACCAGCAACGAAATGCATTTAATCAGCTGAAACACATCCTTTCTTCAGGTCCTGTTTTAAGCACTTATAACCCTAGTAACGAAACAGAAGTTCACTGTGATGCATCTATTGACGGTTACGGAGCAGTCCTCCTTCAAAAGTCTTCTATTGACAATCAATTTCACCCTGTCTATTTTATGAGCAAAAAAACCACAGATGCCGAACGTAAATATTCGAGTTATGAATTAGAAGTTTTAGCTGTCATAGAAGCCCTTAAAAAATTTCGCGTTTACATTCTAGGTATTCCTTTCAAGATAGTCACAGATTGCAACGCATTCGCCCTTACTATGAATAAAAAAGATCTTTGCACCAAGATTGCTCGATGGGCTTTAATGTTAGCTGACTATAACTATACAATCGAACACAGACAAGGTACACGCATGCGCCATGTCGACGCTTTAAGTAGAAATCCAATATGTATGGTCATTCAAGATAGTTTTACTACCAAAATCATACAATCACAGAACACTGACGAACATATACAGGCCATCAAAGAAATTTTGAAAACAAAGCCATATGACAACTATTTCCTTAAAAATAACGTTCTCTATAAAAATCATAAAGGTATCGATCTGATAGTTGTGCCGGATGAAATGCAGCTAAATGTCATTAAACACGTTCATGACAAAGGACATTTTGGCCGTAAACGCTGTGAAGAACTCCTTAACGAAGAATTTCTCATCCCTAATATGTCAAATAAAATTGATAAAATTATAGCAAATTGTGTAACATGCCTTTTGTATAATCGCAAACGTGGCAAACTAGAAGGTGAATTACATCCCTTACCTAAAGAAGAGACTCCTCTCCAAACCTACCACATTGATCATTTAGGCCCTCTTGAAACAACCAACAAAAATTATAAACATATTTTGTCTTTAATAGACGCATTTACTAAATTCGTCTGGTTGTATCCATGTAAAAGTACTTCTGCTACCGAAGTTATATCAAAACTACGACAACAAAGTCATACTTTTGGCAATCCTTCCATTATCATTAGCGATAAAGGTCCTGCCTTTACAAGCAAAGAATTTGCTGATTATTGTCAAGATGAAAATATAAAGCACGAGACAGTTACAACTGGCCTTCCCCGTGCCAATGGTCAAGTAGAGCGACTTAATTCCACCATAATTTCTGTAATCTCTAAAATGTCCAAAGACGAACCGACCAAATGGTTTAAACATGTTCCTTAAGTTCAACAAGTCATTAATTCAACTTACCAAAGAAGCATTAAGAGAACACCGTTTGAAATATTATTTGGTACAAAAATGAAACAGAAAGAAGATGTACAAATTATTGACCTCTTAAGCAGTGCAGTCGAAGAACAATTCATGAAAGACAGAGAAGAGCTCTGCAAAGAAGCCAAGAAGAATATTGTGTACTCATGTATGTAAAAAAGATCGGTAAAAATATAGCGGTCGAATCGCAGTAGAAAATCTGTAAAAAAAATTTTTTTCGAGTATTTGGCGCGAACAGACGAACGCTCGACGCTCTTTGCGAACCAATGGGTTTCCTCGCCAAATGCAAGAGATTGAAATGCATTTATAAATTCCTTGTTGAATAAGTAATTAAATGCCTAATGCTCAATGAATTTAAACTTAAACTGTGGATTAGTTTACTATTTTTGCTGTAAACTTATATAATCTATGCAAATTGCGTGTTACTTGTATTGAGCTATTTAATTTTATACGGTGTCACCGGCTGGATAAGTTTTAAGGGTATTTTAATTAAGAATGCTATCATTAAACATTTCGATATTAAATTGTTGTTTCCATGGCAATAAAACTCTCTTGTTGTCTCTGACACTAACAATATCGAAGTCAAATTGCCAATGCTCAGAATCGGATCTTAATTTGAGTTTGAAACACTTTTAATCCATTTAAATTTCATTGTAAACGGCATAAATACGATCGATAAATTTCATTGTTACATATATAAATGTATATGACAAAACTGCAGTTATAAATATGTATTTATTTAAGTTAAACTTACTTAAACTAACTTCGTATCGAGAGTTGAAAAAGTTTTTCTTAAAAATATTTATCATAGTATTATTCAAAATTTTATCGTGTCGCCATCCAGCGCTAAATCGCAAAAAATGAAATTTTCATTATTTTTTTAGGAATGCTAAATAGAGGTTCTGCCGATTTTTGTATGGATATATATATATTTATGAGAAGAATATTCTATAATTTTTTTCAAATAATGCTGAGCATGCGCTTATGGGGAACTTCCTTGATATCATTTTATCAATTTTCAGATGCATTTTTCTTAACCTGATGCAAAAGATAAATAGCCAAATATTATTTCAATTGCAATATTACAACTGAGTAATTCTTTAAGTATTACGAACATTCTCTTTCATGTTTAAATTAAATATATTCGTTTTTTAATATTATCACTCATTAAAATGAATTTCTTTTTTTTTTCTTTTTTAAAGATTTTAAATAAAATTAGTAACAGTTTTTTGTCTTTTATTTTTCTAGGTGTAATAGCCGTTTCAATTTTTTCGACAACAAAAAACTTCGCCAAGAAATAAAATGGTAACCTTATCGTCCAAAATAACAGAACTTTCCGTCATACTTCTATAACTAATCTAGGTAGAATGATGTGTTATAGCTTAAAACCTTCCCTGAAACGATACCTATCTAACGGTATAAGTTCCGTAAAAATCCATGCAGTAGAACTCGAAATCTAGGCGTTTGGAACGAAATTTCCGTTTGGATTTTATATATATATAATAGATAATAGAATAGATAATAGATTATATATATATATAATAGAATAGATAATAGATTATGTGTTATGAACTATCTCAAAGTTTAAAACAGATCGCATTGTTAGATTTCATAATTTTAACAATATCGCGTTACATTAGTTCCACATTCCACCACCAGGGAGCGCACTCTATTCTTAACGAAAGCGTATCTGAACGAAACTCCTTCATGCAACCTTTCCGTAGATACATGAATCGGGAGTAGTGGCGGTCTTAACCAATAATTTGAGATAATTGCTGAAATTACTACGAAAAATATTTTAAAGGGGCCCTATGCGGGCCCCTAATAGAGTTAGAGGAAATAGGAAGACGCCAAAATAATCGCGGGGAAAAGTTTGCTTGGGTGCTCTGGAGCTACTTTTGGCGCGAGATCTAAGCTCTACGACCAATAGGAGACCAGATATTTAAGGAAATATGAAGTAACAAAGTCCAAAATAACAGAATTTTCCGCAATAATTCTATAACTAATCTAGGTAGAATGATGTGTTATAGCTTAAAACCTTCCCTGAAACGATATCTATCTAACGGTATAAGTTCCGTCAAAATCCATGCAGTAGAACTGGAAATCTCGGCGTTCGGAACGAAATTTCCGTTTGGATTTTATATATGTAATAGATATATACACTGATGAAAACAATTAAAGGGACAAACGATTAAAAAAAAATAAGTTATCCCCATACGCAAATAAAGTATCAGATGATAGTTAAGCTCCTCGCGGACACACCTGCCACGCAGTGGTCTGTGTCGTCATAAGGTAGTAGCGCTGTGATCGCGTTTGTGCAGATGTACCTCATTTGACCGCCGAAGCTTGTAGCGTAAGGACGTTTTGAAACATCGTAGCAAAACCCAATCCTTGTTTTTTGAATTTCTTTGTTTACCCATTGTTAGTATGGCTAGTTGTCATCGTCTAGATGATGCCACAAGATGGCGAATTGTTGGAAGACTCGAGGCAGGCCAATCACAGGCTAACTGTTGTAATGACCTCGGTGTTTCGAGAAATGTGGTGTCCACTCTGTGGAAACAGATCAGTGAGACAGGAACAGTGGTCCGCCGACCTGGTCAAGGCCACAAAAGGGCAACAACGTCGGCTGAAGATCGTTATTTGAGACTTCTAGCCAAAATAGATAGGTCCGCGACAGAAACACAACTGTCTCGTCACCTGTATAATGCAACAAGAACTTCCATTTCACAAATAACAGTCACCCAGAAACTTAATGCAGGTGGCCTGTATGACAGGTGCCCTGTAGTCTGCATCCCTTTGACTGTGAACCACAAAAACGCCGTCTAACATGGTGCCGAGAATACCTGTCCTGGACAGAGGATAGTTGGGGGCGGGTTCTCTTCAGTGATGAGTCGCTATTCAGTCTGGACAGTGACTCGAGACGTGCTCTCATCTGGAGAGAACCCGGGAGTCGATATCGGCCCTCTAAGAATGTCGAAAAGGATCACTATGTAACAGGTGGCCTGATGGTCTGGGTAGGTATCATGGCAGACGGGCATACCGACCTTCATGGGTTTGATAGAGGTACTCTGACAGGTCAGCGGTACAGGGACGGGATCCTTGCACCCTATGTGAGACTTTTGCACGGGCATATGAACCAAATTTCGTCTTTATGGACGATAACGCCCGTCCATGTAGGGCTCAGTTGGTGAGCGAATATCTCTAATCGGAGGATGTTCAACGAATGGAGTGGCCTGCGATGTCCAATGACCTTAATCCTATCAAACACGCATGGGAAGCCCTTGGACGATCAATTGCAGCTCGAACACCAGCTCCAATGCCCATCGATGAGCCCTATGGTGCCTTGGTGCAAGAGTGGGTGCAGTTGCAACAGGGATTGATAAGGAACCTGGTAAACAGTATGAAACGCCGATGCGAGAGTTGTGTAGCTGTTACAGGCGATCATACATCCTATTAGACATGTTTTTCTCTGACTGACAGGGTGTCGGTCGGCTGCTGTGCTGGACACGTGACCACTTTCCTTATTTAGGGTACAGGTTGTGTCCATTTTTCTATTCCCATATATTGATCTTATATCGAATGATATTTTGGCCAAGTTTGGTTTTATTTGCTTTGTTAGTTTTTGTTTAATTGCAAATTCTAAAAAAAAGTAACTACCGCTGTCACCGACGCCGGTTTTTAATTTTTTGTGACTGGAGATCTTTCTTTGTTAATATTAAGGAAAATAATGCATACAGAAATATGAAAATCGGTAGTATTATACAGAAATGTTTGATAAACACGCTGATGCAAACAGTTTTCAAATCTAAGAATTATTTTAAGAGATATATTTAATGCTAAAGTTGGACAAAATCGTTCTACAAAAAAGTTTTATAGGAGCAAAAACGTTTCATGGGAATTTAATCATTTTTAGATCAATTTATACGTTATAATTTCCCGGTGTGCAGAATTAATTTATTTTTTTAATTTGACTCATTTTTCGAGGTTTTATTTCTATTTTAAATTCAAATTTTCAGCATTTCGAGAGATATTTTTTACTTATTTTAGAAAATTGTACTAATTTAACCTGTTGCCAACTGTATAAACAACGGAAACAATAATGTTTGTTTCAAATTAAAAAATTATTTACAAGTGACTATTATAAATAGAAAAGATACTTTCAAATTAAAATTAAATAATTGCGTATAAAAGGCAGGAACTTATTGAAAATTACGTCATAAAAATTATATACGTGAATTTTAAAAGAGAAAGGACATTGTAAAATAATAAATTCATTAACATGCGTTAGAAGTCTAAAATACGAGAAATTACGTCATATTTATGTCACATTACAGTTATTACATAAAATGAACACAAAATAACATTACAAAACAGTTTAAATTTAGAAATTGCGCTTGACATTTATTTGATATTTTGAGAGGATCCTTTCAACTATTTTTGTTAGGAAAGTGCCAATAATATTTCATTTCTAACACAAGTATTTTCACGTGAATATTTAAAAGAGAAAGAATAGCTTGCTCAAAATTACGTCAGATTAAAAACGATTAATTTAAAATGTCTCATTTAAAAGAACTTTCTTTTCGCTTTGTTAAAAAATACCCGGAGACAAAGACTCTGTTTACTAAATTCCTTTTATATTAGTTTATTTTGAAATGTTGTTACACGTGTCTACGTCATCAAGTTATTTTTATTTCGACGTTTTATTTGTATTTTTATTAATGTTGTACTAATTTATTTGTTCTTTCGTTATTTAAAATAAAAATTATGTCAATTTGTCTAATTTGGCGAGTGGTTTGACGATTTATATAATTTGGCGAAATTGGTCGACTGAATAATCAAGTAGTACCGCAGCAGATTTGCCGTTAAAATTCCCCAATCAAAGAGAAATGAATAGAAATCCGTTTATAGGGAGATCGCCACTGTTTTTTAAATTATAATTTAATCTTTCGAAATCTTTTTAAAGCCGATCAAATTAGCGTGCATTTAGAGTCTATGGTGTCTGGACGGGGGTTGGCGAGCATAGCTCGTAGGGGGCCGAGCCCCCTAGTAATTGCAAAAAGAACATTTGTCCCTTTAATTGTTTTCACCAGTGTATATATATATATATATATATATGTATATTCTTTGTCAAACATATATATATTATTTATTTAAATAAATGCATTTTTGTAAAAGACTATTATTTATAAGCAAAATTGTGTTGTGTACCTTAAGAACATATTTATATTTCGTGACAATTGGCCTTTTTTTTTTCTTTTTTCTTTTTTTTTTTTTTTTTTTTAATTCGACCGTTACACTGCACTCATATTAGCCAACAATGTATTTTTGGATCTGAATAAAAATTATATGGGACTCACTTATTGATATTCATTTTAAAGTTTCGGGTACTTTTTAAAGTGTCTAAAAATCGATATTTAAAAAAAATATATTGGAACTAAATATGATTCTTTAGAAACATTCAAAAACAAACCCCATTCAAAAACTCGCATTAGAAGAGAAGTTATGTCTAAAAAACTTTGTGCTATTTTTATATAATCAAGGAGATATTACATCATTTACGTCAATTTTTTCAAAACGTCGATTTTGGTCATTGCGCGTATGATTTCTTAAAAATGGTTGCCTAGAATTTCACGAATTTTTCACTGAATGTATTAAATGTTTAGAGGCATAAAATAAACTAGTATTATGTTTCTCGAGTAAGAAGTTTAGAATTCACGACTAGTGTTGTATATATATCCTTCTATATATAAAAAAAAGTTTTGATTTGGAAATGGACCAATGAAAATCTGCGTAGACCATCCGCGTATACTCCTACTAGATCGGCATCCATATTTTTTATGACCGGGGGTCTTTCTTCGTTAATATTAAGAAAACTGTTTCATACAAAAATATGAAAATCGGTGGTATTATAGAGACATGTTTGATAAACACGCTGATGCAGACAGTTTTTAAATCGAATAATTATTTTAAGAGATATTTAATGTTAAAGATGGTCAAAATCGTTCCATACAAAAAGTTTTATAGGAGAGAAACTATACATAGGAAATTAAACATTTTTAGATCATTTTATACATTGGAAGTTCCAGATGTGCAGACAGCAATTATCTTTTTAATTTGACTCATTTTTTGAGGTTTTATTTCCATTTTAAATTCAAATTTTCAGCATTTCGAGAGATATTTTTTACACATTTTAGAAAAGGGCAATTATTTTAAACTGTTGCCAATTTTAAAAACAGCGCAACGAATAATATTGCCTTCAAATAAAAAAATTATTTATACGTGGCTATTATAAACAGAAAAAAAACTTTCAAATTAGAATTAAGTGATTACGTGTTAAAAATCAGGAAAATATTGAAAATTACATCATAAAAACTACAGTTACACGGGAATTTTAAAAGGGAAAGAAAATTTTTAAATACTAAATTCATTATTATGCATTAAAAGTCACAAATGAAGTAAATTACGTCATATTTAAAAATGCCAAATAAATAAAAGTTGACAAAACACTTTAAATTAAAAAATATATTTGCACCAGACGTTTATTTCCTATTTCTAGATAATCTTTTCAACTACTATCGTGAATTCTAAGACAGCGCAAATAATATTTCCCTTCTAACGACAAAAGAATTTTCATGTGAATTTTAAAAAGAGAAAGGAAACTTTGGTGAAAATTACGTCAGATTTTAAACGATACATTTAAACGAACTTTCTCATAGCGGTGTTAAAAATTACCGAGAGGCAAAGACTCTGTGTACTTAATTCATTTTACATTAGCTTACTTTCAAATTTTTAACTAATTTTTAACACTTTCCAACAAAGTTGAAAAGTGTTATTGATTTCGGTTTGTCTGTTCGCGCTCTAACTCTCGTAAATATACTCGGACCGCACTGAATTTTTTGGTTATTGACATTTATCCTAGCACGAACCCTATTTCAAATGAAGTTTGTAGCATGTTTAGCTCATTTATAGGGACAGTCAAAAGTATTCCGTTACATTACGGCCAATGGGAAAAAATCATTTAAAATGAATTTTAAAGATGTTACACCCTTTCAAAACATAATAAAAAATGTATGCATTTACGAAGAGCGGTAAAAATGCAGAATATTCTGTAGCATATGCGGTGCAACGAATAGTTACTATTCAGTTACAGGGCTACACAAAAGAATTCCATTACAAATGGTATAGGGGGAAATTGTTTGCGGCGTATTTTAATTATACAAATTCATATATAATAAAATTGATATACGTCGGTGATGCTTACTTAAGTTATTTCATGTATACATCTTCGAAGTGCATAGCATTTACAAGAAAACATACAGAACATTTCAGACAAGTATTTTCTATCCGAAGTACTGTATATTAGCATGATGGCAGGGAATGCATTTTTAATTATGATATGCGCTTTTAAGTTTCACTATATATATGCATACTATATGGTGTGTGTAAATGTTATAGTTGATATACAGGGCTACGCAAAAGAATTCGTAAAGGTTACAAACTATGACAGTAAATTGCTCAAAGGTGGGTTTAAAATGTGTTATGCTCAACGTCATGTAGTTTTCTATGAAATGTTTGTAGAATATAGATAAAATGATATACAGGGCCACGCAAAGAATTGGATACATGGCCGCCTATAGATGATAAATTCTGTAAATGCGATTTCAGTAGTTTTAAGAGTGATTTAGTTTGAATTAAAGTTTAGCTAAATAGTGGCATGTAATAAAGGTACTAGGTAAACAACAGGACTGTACAAAAGTATTGATGTATGTTTCCATCTATTAGTCTAAATTGCTGAAAGAGAAATTTCAACCTGTTATGCGTTTTCTTGATAAACTAAATTTTCTATTATATAGTATATATATCAGCCTACAGATCAAATACACGGCTGTTCGGAAGAATTGGAATAAATGTTTGGCTATGGATGGTGACTGCTGAAATCAGTTTTTTAAATGTTTAGTTAGTTATCTTATTTACCTTATTTTCCTAAATAACGAAGTTTTGTCAAAGCTTTCAGGGAGTGTTGGAAAGTGTTTCATAATCTATGCCGTACGCATGATTTTTCTTTCTTGTTTTTAATCAAAGACGAAAACAGCCATTGTATCTCTTAGCAGCGGCTGATTTCGTCTTAAAGATCTCCAATCAAAGGAAAATGAATGAAAACCCGTTTACAGGGAGACTGTCACTTTTTTTTTAAATTATAATTCAAACTTTTTAAGGCCGATGAAATTAGCATGCTTTTAGAATCTGGGGTGTCTGAACGGGGGTTGACGAGCGTAGCTTGTAGGGGTCAGAGCCCCCTAGTATATATATATAAAACTCGCCAATTGGATTTCTTTTGAAAAAAATAGTTTTCGCAGGATCTACACATTTTATTTGTTTCACTGTAGGTCATTTCGTGAACACGTTGTATCTATCTCATTAAAAAAATCTTGTCTGGATGTAACATTTCATGCATGAAAAATCATGCGCGCATGCATGCAAGAATGTTTACTTTGTAAAAATTATATTTCATTTAAAAATAAATTTAAAACTTCAGATTTAAGTATACATTTTTTAAGAACTTTAATTGATAAAATAAATACTTCTTTAAGTTTTATAACTAAAAATGAATTATTTTTAGAGTGAATGAAATTCTTATAGAGGTTACGTTTTCATGTATGTTGTTTTTTCAAAGGGTACCTGACCTCATCTATTTTAGAAGAAATTAATGATGGTAAAACATCATTAAAAATTCATTAATGTTAATTATAACACATGCATATGGCCAATTCATCGTAACTGACGTAACACTTTATCATCGAATTTTGTTTTCAAAACTGTGTAGAAAATTTACTAATAAAGCTAGAAAATATTTTTACAATTTAAAATATTTCTTACTAAGGACTTAATACCCAAATACTTGCAGATTATTTCAATCTCTCTTTTTGTCCCAAAAATTGCAATTCAAAATTCTGTAATTGATGTAACATAAAATAGACAAACATTTTTTCTGCTTTCATTGAAGTGTAAAAATTATCAAAACTATCCCGTTAAAAAAGTGATATAATGTTTTCAACCACACTAAATAATAACAAATTAAAAGAGTAACTTGTTTAATTAATTTCTGAAGTATAAAAAAGAAAAAAATGGCATTTACACATGTAACAGACGTAATTTTTATTGCATAACTGACGTAACATTATGACTTTACAAAGACAATAATGTTACTTAACTTAGTTTGTAAACAGTAATTTACAATACCTTTTATTAGGATTTTATTATAGAACATAAAAATATCAAGCATTCAAATTATAACCTTAATTTAAACCTATTATAAATTTCATCCTCCCCCCCAAAAAAAGAGAATTTTCTGTGGAATTGCCCATATAACATGTATAAAATATGAAACAAAATTTAAAAGTAATTTACAAAATATCAGCAAAAATGTGGCATACGAATTACTGGTAATTAAATGTCCAGGTTTAATGCTTATCAAAAATGCATTTATGTCTAAAAAATTTTTGAAGCAAAAAAAAAAAAACAAAACAAAAAAAAAAACAATTACGGGAAATACAACTAATCCCTGACACAGTTAAAAACAAGAATAATAAAAAAAAAGTTAAGTAATTGGCATACAAGAATGCAGTTTCGACGAAAATGCTTTTCAAGTTTAAAAGTTTTTAAAAGCAAATTTATAGCTTTTAGTTATAAGCATTGCTCATATATAGTTCTGTACCTTGAAAACTGCAAATTAATCAGGAAAAGCTTAAGGCGCGGCAGTTGCAGATCATATATTTGGTATAATCTACCACCATATTTCAACTTAACTTTCATTTGTAGCTCAATGCACAACCAAACAGCATTTCTTCATTCCACGATATGAAACATTCTGGTACATTTTAGAAATAAATTGTATATAGTTGATTATCATATGAATTTTTAGTGTTTTCTTGCAGCTTTGTAGATATAGCGCCACCTTAGAATAAAATTGTAATTAAATCTTTAGTTTTCGCAAACAAAACTTTCGATTTTGAGAAGCATTTTCGTTAAAACTGCACCCAAAGTTCGTCTAATATTTGATTTTTTCATTTATCAAGGGATTTTGACACGTTCTGTGTAATAGTATAATAATAATAGTAAATTTTGAAAATATTTTTCCAAACATCTATTATAGCATGTCTGTTCTGACACACTAGGATATTCTCTTTTATTCTGAATCACGTCCTGAGTAAGAAATGCTTTTATGGCCAAATTATGCTTATAGAACATATTTAGTGCATTTTTACATGAAAGCATTATTTTATGTGCTTTACGATTATGGTAATTTAAAAATGAAATGCTGATGTCTAAAATGTGAACAGTTTAATGGCATGCTTGTATATATTGCATTATACAAACGCTGATAGAAATTATTTTTCAACAAAAACATGATCGGATAAAAACTGATGTAACTCGTATATTAATGAAACAAAAAATGTTAAAAGATTAAAAAAACTAAATATATGATGTGAATTTTCTCGTTTTAAAATTAGTTGCTAAAGACTGTAAAATATTATTTTTTAAATTGTCTATTTGCATACATTTACTGAATTTGGTTTCATGTTTGATAAAGCTTAGTGAGTAGTATACTGGCCATAAAATAAGAAGCTTGGGAATATGTCTTCAGTTCAATACCAACGTGCTTTCAACGAGGTAATGTTATAACGTTTTAATGCATTTCTTTGTACGAAAATGATAATTGATATTCGAATGATAATTTTTCTTTCAAGAGGCCTGCCCTGAAATCATACTTCCTACAGCAACATGACAAAAACTGGCAGATGCTTAACATCTCTCCAACCCCCATATTTGTTCTTTCATTAAAATAGTCATTTAAATAAGTATAATGTGCAAAAAATAATAAAAATAATCAACGTTGGTACCTTTTCAGGTAGCATTAACAACAACAGCAAAAAATTACATAGCACGTAATTAGGTAGTAATAGCAACGTATTAGATATTTGAAAAAAATGATTTCAAAATGTGCTGTTGTACATTACACAAGAATTAAAATATAAATAAATACTTTAATGCTCTGATGAATGTAGAATGAGAACTATAGTGTGTCGCCAAAAATGGTTTCCTTTAAAGTTTTATTTTTCACCTCCCAAATTACGGTTCGACGCATATTTTACAGGATGTAAAAATGGCGCAAAGGAATTCTGCCATCAAAGAATATGACCGAGAGAACATCAGCAACTGATGGGTCGAACTTACCAAGTGTATTTTGGAGTCAAAATTGTCTCAGGAAATCATGCATTTCCAAACAAAGAGATACATAATGAGTAGGATAGGTTTTATTCTAAATGAACTGTAGTTTGGAGTTTTGTAAAATAAATCCTTTCAAAATGTGGGAAAACGTTACAATTTTGTTAGTTACTGTGTTTCTGTCTGAGTCAGCTTAGGCTTTAAAATTCATTTATAACACTTATGTCCAAGGGTGAGGAATTATAGTATTCTATTTGCCACTGGCGACTAGATTTTCTTACATGCAGAGTGAATTGTTTGGTAATATGTTAAAAACTATAAAATATAGAAATATACTAAAAGATTTTTATATATCACTTTATTAGTCATATTTGGTAGCTCTCCCAATTGTGACGATATAAACAAGGCGCTAAAGAGTCCTATACTAAACTTTTCACTGTTGTATAGCCCCACCAGTGGCCAAGAGGTTCTGCTCTCGAAGCTGGTAGATGGGAGGTTCTGGGTTCGAACCCAATCGCGCCCGTCGGCCTAATCGTTCGGAATTTTCGTTGTTTTCTTCGAACCATGTACTTCCATGCCTAAATATGGGTTATGTTCCCTTAGAAAGACCCCAATTAGGGCACTCTCCTCTTTTAGCGCCTATATCCCTCGTGTTGATAATTGGCCGTCAAAAATAAACCCAACTCATTGTTGCATATCTGCCCTATATATATAAAATCCTAATGAAACGGATATTTTGAAACGAATTTATGCAACGATTCTATGAAACGACTGATTAAACAACTGATTATGTTTCACGGCGATTTCTCCTAAAATACGGAATACTTTGCGATGAAATTAACAACAAAAATCTGTATTGATCTGCAGATTTCAAAACTGGAATTAGAATTTTTAAATTCGAATTAGTTTTCGAAATATTAATTTTTTTTCTAATTTTATATACTTTTCTCTAATGATGGCAACTCAAATTTTAATCATAACACATATTTTTTTTTCATATTTTAGAAAAGGTTACGATTTAAAAGTAATTTGGCGAGAAGTTTGGCCTCCCTTATATGTATGCTAAGAAATGTATCATGTTACTTTTCTTCATAATTCAATTTGTATTTCATTATCATTTTATTTAATACAAACTGAAACATTTAAAATAAATGGCTTTCATTTCTTTATTTTTTTAAAACCAAATGAAAAGAAAAATATTAGGCACAGATGTCATATACGCACCGGGGTACCTAATTGGCGCCAAAATGGCATTATTTTGGTTGACATGGTAACCCGGCTATTGTTGTTTATTTAATAATAAATGTTTATTTACTTTATTTTCTTTTTTAAATTACATAAATTGTTTTGTTCAATAGTTAATTATTTTTTTGGTTATTTTCCTTTAAAAATAATAGAAAATAATTAAAAAATACGGCACTACTTAATTATTCCGTCGACCCATTTCGCCAAATCGTACAAATCGCCTGTCAAATTTCGCAAACCTCTTGTTTTTTCAGCCAGACTGATTAGGCGCCAGTGATCCCAGGTCACGTGGTCTGAAGATAGAAAATTAATATTAAAAAACATTTTTTCTTTCTTGTTCCTTTTTTAGTTTAGTTTTTATTGTGAATGTGAATCTTGAACGTAGCAGGTAATAAGCTGCGTATAGGTTTTTTATCGTGGTCTTCTATTAGAAGAAATGATGTTTAATTTAAAAAAAAGGGGGAATTTATTTCCGAATATGAAATCATGCTTGGCTTCTTTTTAGAAAAAATAGTTGCTGAAGTATTAATTGTTTTAAAAGCATTTCTCTTGTTTTTAGTTCAGTTTGAATGTGAATCTCGAAAGCAGCATGCTGGCTGTGTATTTCTTGATCTTCCGAAAAGGGAGAAATAAATATTCTTGAACATATAAAAGAAATTATCTGGAATTCCTAGTGAGGAATAACAAATATTATTCAAATGTTTTCGTTGTAAATATTGTACATATTAAAAGTGTAAATATAGAATTAACAAAGTTTTTAATCATCTTGTGCTATTTTATACTGAACAACACCTGCGCCATTTTCAGTTGTGAAATATGTTTGTTTACATTAATATTATTTAAAAACAGACCGTGAATTCTTGAACTTAGCTCTCCCAAATATGATTTAAAACGAATCGTAAATTCTACAACTATGCTCTCCCAATAAAAATATCTTGAATCGTGATAACGTGAAATTTCGTGGAATATATGAAGATTATTCTTCATGTTTTGGTGCCTCAAGACCCGGAAAAAATGTAAGAAATACCTTTATTATTCTGCATGACTGTTGATTTCTTGAAAATATACATTTTTCATGATCCTTTATTTTGAAAATTGGATTTAATTTTAAACATGGATAAGACAGATAAACTTAAAAGTAAAAGAGCTACTGTTCGTGC
The DNA here is from genome assembly GCA_963932465.1 of Maratus speciosus. Lineage (NCBI taxonomy): Eukaryota > Metazoa > Arthropoda > Arachnida > Araneae > Salticidae > Maratus > Maratus speciosus. Next base: position 854,708 of record CAWVRF010001261.1, on the reverse strand, counting down.
AGCAGTTACAAAATTAATCACAAAATGTGATACATTATTATCTGTTGATATTGATAAGACTGATTGCGATTCTTTAATCGAATCGTTAGAGCTCGTAAATGAAAAGGAAGCTCAACTAAAGGAGTTAGATTCCGAAATGGATGAGCTAATTCAGGAAAAAACTGAATATGAAAAAGAACTAAAATCGGTAGAAGAATATTCTGAAAAAATATCAAGTTTGAAATTTAAAATTAAGATGAGGCTTAAAAAATGTAAAATCGAAACTGAACCAAAAGTTTTACTAGAATCAAGTAACGGTTCAAAAATCAGTAGTAAACCAGTTTCGGCAGTGAAGATTCCTAAACTTAACATAGAAAAATTTTCTGGTGATGCAAGCCAGTTCTTAGAATTTTTTAATTTATTTACTAGTGCGATAGATTCAAACGAATCGTTATCAAAAATTGAAAAATTCCAATATCTCAAATCCTTGTTGTCTGGTCCTGCATATAATATTGTATCTGGTTTTGAACTGACAGATCAAAATTATTCTACTTGTTTAAAATTGTTAGAAGAAAGGTATGGGAAGCGGGAAAATATAATAAACTGTTACATGAACAAATTCTGAATCTTGAACCAGTGAAATCCACTAACAATGTTATTTCTTTAAGAAAGTTGTATGATAATATCGAAACTTGTATGAGAAATCTTGATACGTTAGGAGTGACATCAGGCTCCTACGGCCATTTATTACTACCAATATTATTAAGATTGTTACCCGAAAATTTGATACTAGATTTCCATCGAAAACGTGATCCCGATAAGGACTGTGAAGTCACCGATTTAATATATTTTATTAAAACGGAATTAAGATGTCGTGAAGCTACTAATTTAGTAAACAATTCCCAAAGCAAAGCTTATGAAAATTCTAAAACTAAATATGAAAATTCTTCAAGTAAATATCAAAATTTTCCTCAAAAGAAAAATATACCTTCATCTGCGGCTTTAAATACATCTACAAAACAGTTTTGCATATTTTGCAAATCTTCTGATCATGTAGGACTAAATTGTTCGAAATTCACTGATGAACAAAAACGATATAAATTAAAGAAAGAAGGCCGCTGTTACAAATGCACAAATAAGTCACATTTATCTGTAAACTGTAGAACAAAAATTAACCCTTGTTCCAAATGTGGTAACACTACCCATGGTCCTTTGTTTTGTTTTAAAGAAACAGCAAAAGAAAATACTGAAAAAGAAATGAAAGGTGCAATTGTATCTATGATGTTGGAACAAAAATATAAACAAAATAAATCTACATTATTGCAGACTTGTACAATTTTTGTGTCTGTTGGTAAGGAATGCTTGTTGGCTCGCGTTTTATGTGATAGTGGTTCAGAAAAATGCTTCGTGAAGAGATCGCTAGTACAAAAATTAAAATTGAAGCCATTGCGAAGAGAAAATTTATTAGTTTATCCTTTTGGGCGGAGACGCCCTTATGAATCTTATTATGAAGTTGTTGCTCTAGAATTATCCAGTGTTGTGCAACCTACTAACTCAATAAATATCCAAGCACTAGTGGTTGATAATATAACTGGAGCTTCTGTGAAAACTCTAGAACCAGAACTTCTAGAGATAATGAGAACAAGAGGCTTTAAGCCTGCTGATACAGGTCTTGAACAGGAAATAAATATTTTGCTAGGGTCTGACTTTTTGTGGAAAATATTAAAGGGAATCGAGGGAAAATTGACAAAAGAATTATGCGTTGCAGAAACTATTTTCGGCCATACGGTGCAAGGGCAGATAGAGTCGAATAAAAAAGAAGTAGCTTGTTTGCGTGTTTCAGTTGAAAATATAAATACTCAGCTGAAAGCATTTTGGGATCTAGAAGCTATTGGCATTGCTGAAAGCAATGAAAAGAACATTACCGATCATGAGGTAATAAAAGAATTTAAAGAAAATTAAAAATTCGTAAATGGGCGTTATGAAGCAAAATTATTGTGGAAAAATTCTCGTGAATTGCTTAGAAATAATCTTGAAGTAGCAAAGAAGCGGTTTTCTAGTTTAGAAAATAAATTCTTGAAAAACGATTCTTTAATTAAGGAATATAACTCCATTTTGCTAGAGCAGTTTAATGAGGGTGTGATAGAATTGTGCATCGAGAAACATTCTAATAATTCCTATTACATGCCACACAGACCTGTTATCCGTGACGACAAAACTACAACAAAAATGCGCATAGTCTATGATGCTTCTTCCAAATATGGTGATTCTCTATCATTAAACGAATGTTTGAATCACGGCCCTAATTTAAATCCTAATGTTTTAGACATAATTTTGAAATTCCGTTTACATAAAATTGCCTTTTCGGCTGATATTGAAAAAGCTTTTCTGCAAATATCTGTAGCCGAGGAAGATCGCGATTATCTTAGATTCTTATATTATGAAGATTTTAATAAGAATAAAAACATAGTACCCTATAGAATGACCAGAGCTACTTTTGGTGTCACCTGCAGTCCCTATATCCTTGCTTGTACTATTAAGCACCATATTAATAAATATAAAAGCTCTCATAATAAAACATTTGAAATCCTAAATTCTTCTTTTTATTTTGATGATTTGTTTTCAGGAGAAAACGATGATCTAAAACCCTTTAATTTAACTAAAGAAGCTGTTGATATTTTGAAAGAAGGGGGGATGAAGTTAAGAAAATTTGAAAGCAATTCTCAGGAACTTAGGAAAAAATGGGTTGACGAAAACATTCCTGTTTCGAGTTTCGAACCTCCAAATACTTTCTTGAAACTTTTAGGATTGATCTGTAACAATACAGAAGATAAATTAGAACTAGAATTACGACCCTTGTTAGAAAAATTAAATAATGATTCTTGTACAAAACGGAATGTTTTGAAAATTGCAGCTACGTTGTTTGATCCAGCCGGATTTATTGCCCCTTTTGTTATTCGTGTCAAATGCCTTTTACAGCAATTGTGGATAATGGGAATATCGTGGAATGAAAGTTTTTGTGGTGAACTAGAAAATGATTGGCAAAATTGGCTTTCAGAAATCCCTGATCTCGCTCACTTGAAAATTCCCTGGCAGTATTTTAGCAACCTGATCATGGAAAAGGAGCATCTCCAATTACATATTTTTCCTGATGCTAACCCTAATGTGTATGTTCCTCAATTTCTTTCCTTGCCCGAAGATCAGTGGTCTAGTGTTAAAATTGCTGCAACACAATTACCTGGTGTTTCTGAAGAAAAGTCTCGAAAAGCAGCAACCATTTCTTGTGCTGTTCAAACAAATAAATCTGATGAAATTCCCATTTTTATTCTTGAAAAGTATAGCTCCCTAAAGAAATTGTATCGTGTAACTGGATGGGTATTTAGGTTTATTTCTAATATAAAATTAAAGATAGAGAAAAGAGATTTTTCAGAATTATCAGCTGAGAAAATTTTACATGTTGAAAATTTTTGGTTTAAGCTAATGCAGGAAGAAAGTTTCCCTGAAGTTGTAAAATACTTGAAATGTAGCAAGAGTATCCCTAAAGAATTGAATCTTCTACAGTTAATTCCTATGTTGTCAGATGAAGGTTTGCTATTCGTACGAGGACTGTTACAAAAGTCTGACTCCTCATTTTATGAAAAATATCCCATTGTGATTCCTGCAAAACATAAATTGACTGAATTAATCGTGAAAGATGCACATGAAAAAGTTTTTCATTCAGGAGTGTCCAGTACATTAGTACAAGCTCGTGAAAAGCTTTCGATTTTAAGATCTAGGCAGTGTATAAAATCAGTCCTGAACAAACGTGCAATCTCCAAGAAATTTAGCCTTCGCCCTGGTCAACTAGTTATAGCAACTATAGAGCATATCTTGTGTTTATCTGCAACCAAGGAATCCTTAGTGAAACGCTTCCGTTTGCGCGAGACTCTTCTGAATCATTTTTGGAAGCGCTTGAAAAATGATTATCTTCTCAACTTACAATCTGCTCACTACACGGACCAAAATAAGACTTCTGACTTTGAAATATATGATGTGATTCTTATGCATATGAACATGCATCAAGAACTTTCTGGAAGTTGAGTATTTGTGGACAGAGATAGAAAAAAAAAAAACTTTGATATTATTAGAGACTCAAAAATTCTCATTGACATTTGATTTTTACAACAAATCTTGAATTGCCTTTGCTATTGATTTTAAAAAAAGCTTTTTATTTTTTTCACTTAAAAAAAAAGTTTCTTGTTTGATAATATTTCTAATTTTTAGTTTATTTTTTTTGTATTGAATATTCCAGAAAAAGTTGTATAGATTTAAATTGTTCTTTCTATTTTTAGTAGCAGAAACCTGCCAACCAAATATTTTTAATTGTTTTATTATTTTGTTTGAAGTCCAGTATGTAAGTATATATTTTGATTTGTATTGTATTTATGTATAGTGTAACTGATAATTTTTTAGAATAATTTTATTTCTACTTTAATTATTTTGAATCCTATTTTGATGAACCCTTGTTCATCGGGGGGGAGTTTGTGAAATTTCGCAAACCTCTTCTTTTCTCAGCCAGTGATTAGGCGCCAGAGATCCCAGGTCACGTGGTCTGACTAGAGAATTGATATTAAAAAACATTTTTTCTTTCTTGTTCCTTTTTAGGTGCGTTCGTAATTATATAAATACGTAGCACCTATAGTCGTCGTTCAGTCCGTCCGTCAGTCCGTCTGTCCGTCTGTCCGTCCGTCTGTCTGTCCGCATGTAACAGAGCAAAACCTACCCAACCGAATGGTCTGAAATTTCAAATATATGATTGTTGCAAAATTTTGTCGAGCCCTTTCAAATTTTAGGAAAATCGGATGTATAGTTTAATTACAGGGACAGTCAAAAGTTTTTCTTTACATTACGGCCAATGGGAAAAATTATTGCAAGTGCATTTTAATGATATTAGAGCCTTCCGAATGATCTGAAATTTTAAAGATATAACTGTTGCAAATGTTTGTCGAGCCCTTTCAAATTTTAGAAAAATCGGATGTATAGTTTAATTACAGGGGCAGTCAAAAGTTTTTCTTTACATTACGGCCAATGGGAAAAATTATTGCAAGTGCATTTTAATGATATTACAGCCTTCCGAATGGTCTGAAATTTCAAAGATATAATTGTTGTAAAATTTTGTTGAGCTATTTCAAATTTTAGGAAAATCGGATGTATAGTTTAATTACAGGGACAGTCAAAAGTGTTCCGTTACATTACGGGGAATGGGAAAAAAATATTGGAAGTGCATTTTAATGATGTATCAGACTATGCGCTTTATGAAGTGCAAAAAATTATACATTCAGTACAATATGGGGTGCAAAAAATAATTATAAAACTAGTTATAGTACGAACGCACCTCATTTGCCACGTTTGACGAGCAATTTCTAACTTGTTTAGTTTAGTTTTTATTGTTAATGTGAATCTTGAACGTAGCAGGTAATAAGCTGCGTATAGGTTTTTTATCGTGGTCTTCTATTAGAAGAAATGATGTTTAATTTAAAAAAAGGGGGAATTTATTTCCGAATATGAAATCATGCTTGGCTTCTTTTTAGAAGAAATAGTTGCTGAAGTATTAATTGTTTTAAAAGCATTTCTCTTGTTTTTAGTTCAGTTTGAATGTGAATCTCGAAAGCAGCATGCTGGTTGTGTATTTCTTGATCTTCCGAAAAGGGAGAAATAAATATTCTTGAACATATAAAAGAAATTATCTGGAATTCCTAGTGAGGAATAACAAATATTATTCAAATGTTTTCGTTGTAAATATTGTACATATTAAAAGTGTAAATATAGAATTAACAAAATTTTTAATCATCTTGTGCTATTTTATACTGAACAACACCTGCGCCATTTTCAGTTGTGAAATATGTTTGTTTACATTAATATTATTTAAAATCAGATCGTGAATTCTTGAACTTAGCTCTCCCAAATATGATTTAAAACGAATCGTAAATTCTACAACTATGCTCTCCCAATAAAAATATCTTGAATCGTGATAACGTGAAATTTCGTGGAATATATGAAGATTATTCTTCATGTTTTGGTGCCTCAAGACCCGGAAAAAATGTAAGAAATACCTTTATTATTCTGCATGACTGTTGATTTCTTGAAAATATACATTTTTCATGATCCTTTATTTTGAAAATTGGATTTAATTTTAAACATGGATAAGACAGATAAACTTAAAAGTAAAAGAGCTACTGTTCGTGCAGCAGTTACAAAATTAATCACAAAATGTGATACATTATTATCTGTTGATATTGATAAGACTGATTGCGATTCTTTAATCGAATCGTTAGAGCTCGTAAATGAAAAGGAAGCTCAACTAAAGGAGTTAGATTCCGAAATGGATGAGCTAATTCAGGAAAAAACTGAATATGAAAAAGAACTAAAATCGGTAGAAGAATATTCTGAAAAAATATCAAGTTTGAAATTTAAAATTAAGATGAGGCTTAAAAAATGTAAAATCGAAACTGAACCAAAAGTTTTACTAGAATCAAGTAACGGTTCAAAAATCAGTAGTAAACCAGTTTCGGCAGTGAAGATTCCTAAACTTAACATAGAAAAATTTTCTGGTGATGCAAGCCAGTTCTTAGAATTTTTTAATTTATTTACTAGTGCGATAGATTCAAACGAATCGTTATCAAAAATTGAAAAATTCCAATATCTCAAATCCTTGTTGTCTGGTCCTGCATATAATATTGTATCTGGTTTTGAACTGACAGATCAAAATTATTCTACTTGTTTAAAATTGTTAGAAGAAAGGTATGGGAAGCGGGAAAATATAATAAACTGTTACATGAACAAATTCTGAATCTTGAACCAGTGAAATCCACTAACAATGTTATTTCTTTAAGAAAGTTGTATGATAATATCGAAACTTGTATGAGAAATCTTGATACGTTAGGAGTGACATCAGGCTCCTACGGCCATTTATTACTACCAATATTATTAAGATTGTTACCCGAAAATTTGATACTAGATTTCCATCGAAAACGTGATCCCGATAAGGACTGTGAAGTCACCGATTTAATAAATTTTATTAAAACGGAATTAAGATGTCGTGAAGCTACTAATTTAGTAAACAATTCCCAAAGCAAAGCTTATGAAAATTCTAAAACTAAATATGAAAATTCTTCAAGTAAATATCAAAATGTTCCTCAAAAGAAAAATATACCTTCATCTGCGGCTTTAAATACATCTACAAAACAGTTTTGCATATTTTGCAAATCTTCTGATCATGTAGGACTAAATTGTTCGAAATTCACTGATGAACAAAAACGATATAAATTAAAGAAAGAAGGCCGCTGTTACAAATGCACAAATAAGTCACATTTATCTGTAAACTGTAGAACAAAAATTAACCCTTGTTCCAAATGTGGTAACACTACCCATGGTCCTTTGTTTTGTTTTAAAGAAACAGCAAAAGAAAATACTGAAAAAGAAATGAAAGGTGCAATTGTATCTATGATGTTGGAACAAAAATATAAACAAAATAAATCTACATTATTGCAGACTTGTACAATTTTTGTGTCTGTTGGTAAGGAATGCTTGTTGGCTCGCGTTTTATGTGATAGTGGTTCAGAAAAATGCTTCGTGAAGAGATCGCTAGTACAAAAATTAAAATTGAAGCCATTGCGAAGAGAAAATTTATTAGTTTATCCTTTTGGGCGGAGACGCCCTTATGAATCTTATTATGAAGTTGTTGCTCTAGAATTATCCAGTGTTGTGCAACCTACTAACTCAATAAATATCCAAGCACTAGTGGTTGATAATATAACTGGAGCTTCTGTGAAAACTCTAGAACCAGAACTTCTAGAGATAATGAGAACAAGAGGCTTTAAGCCTGCTGATACAGGTCTTGAACAGGAAATAAATATTTTGCTAGGGTCTGACTTTTTGTGGAAAATATTAAAGGGAATCGAGGGAAAATTGACAAAAGAATTATGCGTTGCAGAAACTATTTTCGGCCATACGGTGCAAGGGCAGATAGAGTCGAATAAAAAAGAAGTAGCTTGTTTGCGTGTTTCAGTTGAAAATATAAATACTCAGCTGAAAGCATTTTGGGATCTAGAAGCTATTGGCATTGCTGAAAGCAATGAAAAGAACATTACCGATCATGAGGTAATAAAAGAATTTAAAGAAAATTAAAAATTCGTAAATGGGCGTTATGAAGCAAAATTATTGTGGAAAAATTCTCGTGAATTGCTCAGAAATAATCTTGAAGTAGCAAAGAAGCGGTTTTCTAGTTTAGAAAATAAATTCTTGAAAAACGATTCTTTAATTAAGGAATATAACTCCATTTTGCTAGAGCAGTTTAATGAGGGTGTGATAGAATTGTGCATCGAGAAACATTCTAATAATTCCTATTACATGCCACACAGACCTGTTATCCGTGACGACAAAACTACAACAAAAATGCGCATAGTCTATGATGCTTCTTCCAAATATGGTGATTCTCTATCATTAAACGAATGTTTGAATCACGGCCCTAATTTAAATCCTAATGTTTTAGACATAATTTTGAAATTCCGTTTACATAAAATTGCCTTTTCGGCTGATATTGAAAAAGCTTTTCTGCAAATATCTGTAGCCGAGGAAGATCGCGATTATCTTAGATTCTTATATTATGAAGATTTTAATAAGAATAAAAACATAGTACCCTATAGAATGACCAGAGCTACTTTTGGTGTCACCTGCAGTCCCTATATCCTTGCTTGTACTATTAAGCACCATATTAATAAATATAAAAGCTCTCATAATAAAACATTTGAAATCCTAAATTCTTCTTTTTATTTTGATGATTTGTTTTCAGGAGAAAACGATGATCTAAAACCCTTTAATTTAACTAAAGAAGCTGTTGATATTTTGAAAGAAGGGGGGATGAAGTTAAGAAAATTTGAAAGCAATTCTCAGGAACTTAGGAAAAAATGGGTTGACGAAAACATTCCTGTTTCGAGTTTCGAACCTCCAAATACTTTCTTGAAACTTTTAGGATTGATCTGTAACAATACAGAAGATAAATTAGAACTAGAATTACGACCCTTGTTAGAAAAATTAAATAATGATTCTTGTACAAAACGGAATGTTTTGAAAATTGCAGCTACGTTGTTTGATCCAGCCGGATTTATTGCCCCTTTTGTTATTCGTGTCAAATGCCTTTTACAGCAATTGTGGATAATGGGAATATCGTGGAATGAAAGTTTTTGTGGTGAACTAGAAAATGATTGGCAAAATTGGCTTTCAGAAATCCCTGATCTCGCTCACTTGAAAATTCCCTGGCAGTATTTTAGCAACCTGATCATGGAAAAGGAGCATCTCCAATTACATATTTTTCCTGATGCTAACCCTAATGTGTATGTTCCTCAATTTCTTTCCTTGCCCGAAGATCAGTGGTCTAGTGTTAAAATTGCTGCAACACAATTACCTGGTGTTTCTGAAGAAAAGTCTCGAAAAGCAGCAACCATTTCTTGTGCTGTTCAAACAAATAAATCTGATGAAATTCCCATTTTTATTCTTGAAAAGTATAGCTCCCTAAAGAAATTGTATCGTGTAACTGGATGGGTATTTAGGTTTATTTCTAATATAAAATTAAAGATAGAGAAAAGAGATTTTTCAGAATTATCAGCTGAGAAAATTTTACATGTTGAAAATTTTTGGTTTAAGCTAATGCAGGAAGAAAGTTTCCCTGAAGTTGTAAAATACTTGAAATGTAGCAAGAGTATCCCTAAAGAATTGAATCTTCTACAGTTAATTCCTATGTTGTCAGATGAAGGTTTGCTATTCGTACGAGGACTGTTACAAAAGTCTGACTCCTCATTTTATGAAAAATATCCCATTGTGATTCCTGCAAAACATAAATTGACTGAATTAATCGTGAAAGATGCACATGAAAAAGTTTTTCATTCAGGAGTGTCCAGTACATTAGTACAAGCTCGTGAAAAGCTTTCGATTTTAAGATCTAGGCAGTGTATAAAATCAGTCCTGAACAAACGTGCAATCTCCAAGAAATTTAGCCTTCGCCCTGGTCAACTAGTTATAGCAACTATAGAGCATATCTTGTGTTTATCTGCAACCAAGGAATCCTTAGTGAAACGCTTCCGTTTGCGCGAGACTCTTCTGAATCATTTTTGGAAGCGCTTGAAAAATGATTATCTTCTCAACTTACAATCTGCTCACTACACGGACCAAAATAAGACTTCTGACTTTGAAATATATGATGTGATTCTTATGCATATGAACATGCATCAAGAACTTTCTGGAAGTTGAGTATTTGTGGACAGAGATAGAAAAAAAAAAACTTTGATATTATTAGAGACTCAAAAATTCTCATTGACATTTGATTTTTACAACAAATCTTGAATTGCCTTTGCTATTGATTTTAAAAAAAGCTTTTTATTTTTTTCACTTAAAAAAAAAGTTTCTTGTTTGATAATATTTCTAATTTTTAGTTTATTTTTTTTGTATTGAATATTCCAGAAAAAGTTGTATAGATTTAAATTGTTCTTTCTATTTTTAGTAGCAGAAACCTGCCAACCAAATATTTTTAATTGTTTTATTATTTTGTTTGAAGTCCAGTATGTAAGTATATATTTTGATTTGTATTGTATTTATGTATAGTGTAACTGATAATTTTTTAGAATAATTTTATTTCTACTTTAATTATTTTGAATCCTATTTTGATGAACCCTTGTTCATCGGGGGGGAGTTTGTGAAATTTCGCAAACCTCTTCTTTTCTCAGCCAGTGATTAGGCGCCAGAGATCCCAGGTCACGTGGTCTGACTAGAGAATTAATATTAAAAAACATTTTTTCTTTCTTGTTCCTTTTTAGGTGCGTTCGTAATTATATAAATACGTAGCACCTATAGTCGTCGTTCAGTCCGTCCGTCAGTCCGTCTGTCCGTCTGTCCGTCCGTCTGTCTGTCCGCATGTAACAGAGCAAAACCTACCCAACCGAATGGTCTGAAATTTCAAATATATGATTGTTGCAAAATTTTGTCGAGCCCTTTCAAATTTTAGGAAAATCGGATGTATAGTTTAATTACAGGGACAGTCAAAAGTTTTTCTTTACATTACGGCCAATGGGAAAAATTATTGCAAGTGCATTTTAATGATATTAGAGCCTTCCGAATGATCTGAAATTTTAAAGATATAACTGTTGCAAATGTTTGTCGAGCCCTTTCAAATTTTAGAAAAATCGGATGTATAGTTTAATTACAGGGGCAGTCAAAAGTTTTTCTTTACATTACGGCCAATGGGAAAAATTATTGCAAGTGCATTTTAATGATATTACAGCCTTCCGAATGGTCTGAAATTTTAAAGATATAATTGTTGTAAAATTTTGTTGAGCTATTTCAAATTTTAGGAAAATCGGATGTATAGTTTAATTACAGGGACAGTCAAAAGTGTTCCGTTACATTACGGGGAATGGGAAAAAAATATTGGAAGTGCATTTTAATGATGTATCAGACTATGCGCTTTATGAAGTGCAAAAAATTATACATTCAGTACAATATGGGGTGCAAAAAATAATTATAAAACTAGTTATAGTACGAACGCACCTCATTTGCCACGTTTGACGAGCAATTTCCAACTTGTTTAGTTTAGTTTTTATTGTTAATGTGAATCTTGAACGTAGCAGGTAATAAGCTGCGTATAGGTTTTTTATCGTGATCTTCTATTAGAAGAAATGATGTTTAATTTAAAAAAAGGGGGAATTTATTTCCGAATATGAAATCATGCTTGGCTTCTTTTTAGAAGAAATAGTTGCTGAAGTATTAATTGTTTTAAAAGCATTTCTCTTGTTTTTAGTTCAGTTTGAATGTGAATCTCGAAAGCAGCATGCTGGTTGTGTATTTCTTGATCTTCCGAAAAGGGAGAAATAAATATTCTTGAACATATAAAAGAAATTATCTGGAATTCCTAGTGAGGAATAACAAATATTATTCAAATGTTTTCGTTGTAAATATTGTACATATTAAAAGTGTAAATATAGAATTAACAAAATTTTTAATCATCTTGTGCTATTTTATACTGAACAACACCTGCGCCATTTTCAGTTGTGAAATATGTTTGTTTACATTAATATTATTTAAAATCAGATCGTGAATTCTTGAACTTAGCTCTCCCAAATATGATTTAAAACGAATCGTAAATTCTACAACTATGCTCTCCCAATAAAAATATCTTGAATCGTGATAACGTGAAATTTCGTGGAATATATGAAGATTATTCTTCACCGCCAAACCACTTGCCAAATTATACAAATTGACATAATTTTTATTTTAAATAACGAAAGAAGAAAGCAAATAGTATAACATTAATAAATATACAAATAAAACGTCGAAATAAAAATCACTTGATGACGTAAAGACGTGTTACTTGCTTTAAGTCGAGTGAATGTAAGATTTACGATAAACAATTATTGGCATTTAATCTTATAGTTTGATGATAGATTTTTGGTCGACGGGATAACTAAGTAGTACCAAAAATACATATGTAACTGGTATTCGAAAACGAGGTTTTCGCCAAATTTTCGTTAAAAAAATCACGCCAAACCCGGTGCGTATATGACATCTGGCCAAATATTAAATGATGTAACAAACGATGACATTTAATTTCAACTTCAAAGCAACGTTTTAATTTACCACTTGAAAAATTAAAAAAAAATGCTTATTTTATTAAATGCTTTTGCGAGTTGAAAAATAGCTATTGGCGAGATTTGCACCTGGCTGGCGTAACAGTACCAAGAATTCTTTGCGACTATTGAAACTTTTATGTAGTCTTATTCGAAAAAGAAATTTTATTTTTTAATCAAAAGGGAAAACTTTCGGCACAGATGTCATATACGGACCCATATTGGCGCGATTTTTTTCTGACGCCAATGTCATATACGCAACGGGTACTTAACTGGTGCCATAGTATCGTTATTTTGCTTGATTTGGTAAGCCGAATGTTATTGTTTATGCTGTTGATATTTTCCCCAAATTAGCGTCGGAAAAAAATCGCGCTAATATGGGGCCGTATGTGACATCTGGGCCGAACTTTCATATGAAAAGCGAAGGGATCAGAGTGCATTTATTTATGGCAGTTATATGACTTGGACTATTATAATATAGATGAAATGATGGCGATAGAGTAATATTTGGCGACTTATCACCTGTACCTGGCTAACATTAAAGTACCAAAATGGCACCAGGAATATAAAAAGCGAAGTGGTTCGCTCGGAACTGTTGATGATAGTCACATGACTTAGGCTATTGTTATAGAAATTGTTTTAAAATACCAGGAGACAAAGACTCTGTACACTTAATTTATTTTATTTTAGCTTCTTTTCAAATGTTTAACCGATCCTCTTTAATCAAACACGAAAACAACCATTGGATGTCTTAACGGCAACTGATTCGGCCTTAAATTTTTGAAATCAAAGGAAATTGAATGGAAACCCGTTCACTGGGAGAACTGCACAGCTTTTTTTCAGTATAATTCAGTCTTCTATAATATTTTAAAAAACCAATCAGATTAGCGTGTTTTTAGATTCTGCGGTGTCTGAACGGGGGTTTGCGAGCGTAGCTTGCTGGGGGCAGAGCCCCCTAGTATATATATATATATGTGTAGGAAAAGCAACTCAATACTTACGAAAAAACCATACAAATATTAACGAAAACATTTATTGAATGTAGACGAGGACAAAACGAAGTAAACATGTACAAAAAGAAAACTCGTAACAGCAGCTTCACGTTTTACAATTTACTCAAAAAGAGCATATCAACATACTATTCTTTTTAAACATCAAAGTTTAACAATCGCTTTCATGTACACAGTGAGATGTAATAATAAATTAATGACGATTTTGCAATTATATTCGTACTAGCCGCCCTTGGCGACCAGTTTGGCCTCCCTTAAAATTTATATTTGGGAAAGCATGCTAAGCATTGTATCCTGCTACTTTTATTCAAAATTTAATTTACTTGGACTCCCTTAACCCTCTCGCTGCGCAAACCCGAGATTTCCTCGGCAACGTAAAAGTAGCAAAATTTGCGCAATCAGGAATTTCCTCGGGGATACATTTTTTCCACTGACGACTATTTTTTATTTCAACTCAGACCGCTTTTTAAATACGAAAAAATTCATATAGACTTTAACAACATCTACATGAGAAATATACTGCAAAATTGATTTTCTTACAATAGTGGTGCGAGACTATAAAAATAGTATCCATTGACAGTCCTGATTTCGCCTAATTTCTAATATCATATTCCATTTAAGATCTTGGAACTCTTATACAAAAAATGTTTACATATTTAAACTCTAAGCTATACATAGATTTGAAATATGTAATAAAAAAAATGCGTGATTTTTGAACCTATTTTGATTAAAAAAAAAACACGCAGCGAGAGGGTTAAATATAATTAATATAATCCCTTAAGCTAATATTAGTTTTTATTGCATTAAAATACCTCAATTTGTTGATTTTCTGTAAGCAAGTAAACCCTGTTGTTTTACAATGGAAGTCTATGGGAATTTGGCGAATTATTAGAGATATCGCCAAGTTCGCGTCACTTTTGGGGGCAGAATACGGTCCCCTATGGATACCCTCCTTATAGGTATAGGGATACATTAAATGCTGTTCAATAACCAATGAGATGCGTTTCATTTGGGCGTTGCCATTAAACAATTAACAAATAATTGCGATTTATGTGTAACGTACGATAGCGTAATATATATTTATATATACAGATTGTTTCTTATAAAATGTGATAAACAATTGGTTTATTATATATTTTTTTAATTATTGGAAGGGAAATGCTTTACTTAATTAATTAATTTCTTCTTTTTATGTTACGTGAACGACGTCACGGGTAACAGCTAGTATTAAATAAATATCATAAATATTGAAAATAATGCTTACATGTATATGAAAAGTTAATAGGTCGCCAGTAAATATACAAAAAATCCCTTCAATCGCTAAGGTCATTTTCTCTATCTCACCAAAGCCCATATAATAAAAATATACCAAATACTCTTCAATCTGTTGTCTGATACTAAGTAATCACAATAATGTAAATAACTGTTAGACACAGATATCATATACATACCGGGTTTGGCGCGCTTTTTTTCTTATAATTTGGCGAAAACATAGTTTTCGAATACCAGTTACATATATATGTTTAAATTATTTTCTATTATTTTAAAAGGAAAAAACAATAAATATAAAAAAGTGTAATTAATAACTATAGAACAAAACAATTTATATAATTCTAAAAAAGAAAATAAAAGAAAATAAACAATTTATTAATAAATAAACAACAATAGCTGGGTTACCATGCCAGGCAAAATAACGTCATTTTGGAACCCATTAGGTACCATGGAGCGTATATGACATCTGTGCCAACAAAACTTCCAGTAATATAGTAAATACGTCATTTGGCGGTGACTTGATTATCGAAGGTTATAAAATAATCAATAATAATAAAAATAATAACAGTTAATAAATAATAATAATAATATAGAATTTAAATTCAGACGTTAATTTATGTGCTTTTACGTATCTAAGATTAGTCCGATATCTTTTAAAATATTACTTAACAGAGTGGGAAAATATGAAGAAATAACAAATATAAAAAGATTTGTAATTTTTCTTCCAGCAAGCAATTATTATTTCAAAACGTTGATTTTTTTTTTATAGTAATAACACATAAATTTCCTTAATAATAATTTTCAGTTCCTAAATTTTGAAATTGTGAGTTTTTCGTACTACTTAGTTATCCCGTCGTCCAATTTCGCCAAATTATATAAATCACCAAACCACTCGCCACGTTATACAAATTGACGTAATTTTTATTTTAAATAATAAAAGAACAAATAAATTGGTATAACATTAATAAAAATACATATAAAAAGTCGAAATAAAAATCACTTGATGACGTAAACACGTGTAACTTGCTTAAAGTCAAATGATTGTGACATTTACGATCAACTATTATTGCCATTTAATCTTATAGTTTGGCGATAGATTTTTGGTCGACGGGATAACCAAGCAGTACCGAATTTTCCTATACGTGAAACTGGCGTTATCAAAAAAATAAACAATAATATTTTCTAAAAAAAGGAAAAAAGAAACGAAAAAAAAGGGGATAATATTCGTTGATCTGAGTTGGAATGTATAAAAATCACATGCTTCCCTAATTACGGCGAAAAACTTTTTAAAAAGTATGAAATTATTTTACAATGTGTATGTGTGGCAGAAATTCACACTAAAATTTATATATTTGATTCCATTTTTAAAATATTAACTGATATCTATATAACTTATAATTTAATACGTAAATGTACTCCAAAAATGCCAAAAATGATCTCGGTCAATTGAGAAAAACACTATTATTGCGAAAATCCTCAAGCTAATGTCACGCTTATGGATTTTTGCCTTTAAAAAAATGGCTAAACATTGTTTGGCGACAAACGCAAATTAGAAATCGTAAAGAAAGAAATAATATATAATTCACAATTATAGTAACTTTTACAATTACATCTGTTTGTTTATACTATAAATCACATGATGTGGAGTCAGATAAAAATAAAAAGAAAATAACTAAAAAAAGTATATATATTTAATTCAAAATTAGTCTAATCAAATTTTCAGATTCATTTTTTTAACGTAACGCAGGCGATAATTCGCCAAATATTGTATCAATTGTAAAATTTCACAATAAATAATATTTCAAGCATTAAAAATATTTATTTCATGTTTAAATTAAATATTTTCGTTTTATAATATTGTGTCTCATTAAAACTTTTTTTTGTCTTTTTTAATTAAATATCGATATTTTTTTTTCATTTATTTGCGAGGTATTTGTATTATTTTCTAACGGATATAGCCGTTTCAATTGTCTAATCAACAAACTTTTCGCCAAAATATAATCACTGGCAACCCTTTCCTTCAAAATAATAATAAAATACAAAATTTATTACCAAAAATCATAGTTATCCCTGTATATTTGACTCACAAACCACCGGGGGAATATTCTCCATCGAATGACACAATTTGCAAAGAATTCCATCGGGTAGTTTTTGAAAACACTCGAGCGGAACTTTCAGAGCTTACTGCTTTATAATATACTAGCAAACCCCGCGGCTTTGCTCGCGTAATATTTGAAATATTGCAAGTGATATTTATATGTCTAATTTTTATTAAAAGGTACTAACTAAATTTTTACTTATTACTTTTAAGAATAATTCAAAAATTACTATTTAAAACACAGTTTGATTAAACATAACTATTACACTGCATTAGGCAGAAATGAGACTTAAATTAATAAAACTAAATAAATGATAATTTAGAAAATATTTTGAAACTTTTATGCTCATTTAATACGCTCATTTCAGTATTCATTTGAAGTTTTGATTTTTTTAGAAACTATCTTCTTACATCTTAAAATTAACTATCATGTCAAATTCCAAGTCCTACCATCTCTCTCAACAGAAAGGGCTGTGTTGAATTAGGAACTATCACCATTAATTTGCCAACATTAATTTTGAAATCGGTTTGTTATTTTTAATATTCCACAGAAACTTAATTTAGAAAGCTTTTTAAGGCTTTTTATAGAGCGTTTGCTGTTCCTGTAAACAGCAGGTGGTAGAATCATCGGCCTGTGTAGGATCAGAGACTGTTACCATTGATTCGCAACTATTACATTTATAATCGGTTTATATCACCTGAAATTGCATATCGTAATTTAGGACTTTCTTAGAATGCTTTTCACACCTCCCCTTTGCTTCACCCCTTTTTAATTCGAATGTATTTTCGACAGTCCTTCGAGGGCATTTATATTTTATAAGTAACTACCATGCCATATTTAAAGTTTCTAGCCTTTTCAGTATCACAGAAATCGCAATTTAGAAAGTTTTTAGCTCCTGCAACCCTCCGGTGGTAGTGGCACAGATATAAAATATAGCTTATGTTTGAGCAGGTTCTAACACCAACAATTTGTCATCCTTATATTTTTTAATCGATTTAGTATTTGATAAGATTGCATAAAAATTGTAATTTATAACGCTTTTCGCTTACTTCATCTTTTTAAATTTGGAATTATCTTTCGACTGGTCTTAGAAAGAAGTTGTAAGTAAATACCATGCCATACTTCAAAGTATTAGACCCCTCATTTGTGCAAAAAATGCAAATTAGAACATATTTTGCTTTTGGAACCCTCAGATGGTAGTGACAGCAACATAAAATATAACCTATGTTATAGCAGGGACTATCACTATTGATTTGCAACCATTATTTTTGAAATAGCTTTGGTATTTCCTGAGATTGAGTATAAATCGCAATTTAGAACGTTTTTAGAACGCTTTTCGCGCACTTTCACCCAATTTTTTCGAAACTGTACTTAAAGATCATTTATATCTAATAAATATGTACCTTGCCTAATTTTAAGTTGCTAGCCTGTACCGATCACAAAAATCGAAATTTAGAACGCTTTTTTGCTCCTGCAACGTCTAGGTGATAGTTATACCGACATAAAATAGCGTCTATGTTAGAGCAGAATCTGTCAGCATCAATTTCCTACCATTTCTATTGAAATAAGTTTGATTCTTCCAGAGATATCGCTGACAAATCGGCATTTAGAACGTTTTTAGAACGCTTTTCGCGCATTTTGCTCCTGTATCTCCTCTGGGGTAGTGGAAACAGATATAAAATATAGCCTAACTCGGAGCGAGATCTGTCAGCATAATTTTTACACCATTATATTTGAAATCGGTTCAGTACTTCCTAAGATTGCATAGAAATCGCAATTTAGAACGTTTTTTACAAAGCTTTTTGCGCATTTTGACTCCCTTTTAAATTTCGATTTTTTTAGGAAATGCCCTTAGAGATCATTGATATCTTATAACTAACTACCATTGCAAATTTCACGATTCTAGGCCCTTCCGTAACGCAAAAACCACAATTTAGAACGTTTTTTCCCCTGCACCCCATTTGGGGTAGTGTCACCGACTTAAAACATAACCAATGACGGAGCAAGGGTTGTCACCGTCATTTTGACAACATTATTTTTTAAATCGGTTTGGTATTTCCTGAGATTGTGTAGAAACTGCCATTTAGAACGTTTTTTAGAACGCTTTTCGCGCATTTTCACACCTTTTAAATTTCGAATCGTTTACGAACTGTTCTTAGAAATCCTTTATACCTAATACGTAGCTAACATTTCAAATTTCATATTTCTAGGCCCTTCAGTAACCCATAAATCGCATTTTTAGAACGTTTTTTGATCCTGCACCCCCTTTGAGGTAGTGGCACCGACATAAAACATAGCCTATCTTGGAGCAAGCGTTGTCACCATCATTTTGACACAAATATTTTTTAAATCGGTTTGGTATTTCCTGAGACTATGTAGAAACTACCATATAGAACGTTTTTTAGAACGCTTTTTGTGCATGTTCACACCTTTTAAATTTCGAATTGTTTAAGATCTGTTTTTAGACATCATTTATATCTTATAAGTAATTAATATTCCAAATTTCATATTTCTAGGCCCTTCAGTAACGCAAAAATCGCGTTTTTAGAACGTTTTTTGCTCCTGCACCCCCTTTGGGGTAGTGGCACCGACATAAAATATAGCCTATGTTCTAAGTTGGACTAACACCATCATTTTGATACCATTACTTTTGGAATCGGTTCGGTAGTTCCAGAGCTTACTTCCTACAAATAAACAATTTTTACCTCTTTATAATAGGAGTATAGATATGATGATATGATAACATTTTATACAGGGTAGCTTAAATAAACGAAATTTGAAGACACGATCTGGCGATACTAAAATTTTATCTTAAAATACAGTGGAACCCCGATTTAACGCTTCCCGCATATAACGCTTTCCCGTTTCTAACGTCGTTTCAGCTTGGCCCCACCAATTTCCTATACCAACAATGTTAAAAAATATTCGCTTTTAAAATTTCATTCTGATGTCTTTCCCGCATTTAATGTCGTTTTCTTAAATGAAAATGAACACTTTTTCGAACAATAATTGATGGTTTTCGACGAATTTTGCAACTTTTCTATCTATATTTCTGCTTTTTAGGTAGATTTCGTATGAAATACTACCTATTGGGATCGTTCCTATGTT
Organism: Maratus speciosus; assembly: GCA_963932465.1. Lineage (NCBI taxonomy): Eukaryota > Metazoa > Arthropoda > Arachnida > Araneae > Salticidae > Maratus > Maratus speciosus. Next base: position 834,587 of record CAWVRF010001261.1, on the reverse strand, counting down.
GGAATTTCTGAAAAATTTTTGCAGATCTACACCGATCATGACTCCTAGAACCCAAAACCACCCCCAGTAAAAAACTTTATATCTATCTATCTATCTATCTATCTATATATATATATATATCACTTTCTTCTGGACACGATAACTTTCGTAATACTGCATCAATCTCTTCCAAACTGATACATAAAATCAAAGGGCATAAATTCTCGGTCAAGTTCGTTAATGGGTAAAATCGGACCAAGGGGATGGAAATAGGGAGGGGTTTTGTGAAAACCGAAAACCCCCCATAACTTCTTAATTTTTGTACATATAAAATCAGTTTAAAGTTTTTATTACTTCTAAAAATAGGGCCAAAATTTTATGTATCACAGATTTTTGATATACTTAAAAATGGGTTCAAGGGGCGCAAAAAATAGGGTTTTTGGGAGAAAAAAATCAAACTTCGTCAATTCTCAAGATATCAATTCCAATTAATTTTATTATAAATCTCCTTAATATTATCTACAACTTTTATATTCACAAGTTTTTGATAGGACCAATTCGTACCGCAACAAAAAATTAAAAACGAAAACAAAAAGGGGGTTTGAAGAAGTAAAAAATCCATAACTCCGTCAATTCAAAAGATATAAAATCCCCAGGAATTTATCATATATCTTCTTAATATTGTCTACAACATCTATATAGACAAGTTTTGGATAGGACCAATTCTTACAGCAAAAACAAATTAAAAATATATAGCGGTTGAAGAAAAAACCCATCTAAGTAAGGGTGTATTCAAATCCAAACTGCGTATTTTCTGACTCATTTTACAATTCATTTTTGCTCTCAAAGGCTTCCAAACGGTACGTTTTCTTACTCAGAAACTATATAATGTACCGTAATGGTCGATGTTTTGATAGAGGCAGAATATATTTTTAAAAATGCTGTTAAAGTGGGCATTTTGAACCGAATTTCCCGAAGCGGATTGTGTTGGAAAAATCATTGCATTAAGGATGCACTCAAATCCAAACTCCTTGTTTTCTGACTCATTTTTAAATTCATTTTTGCTCTCAAACGCATTTAATTAGTAGATTCGCTTATTCAGAAACTATATAATGTTCCGCAATGATCGATTTTTTGATAGAGGCAGAATATATTTCAAAAAATTATGTCAAAGTGGGCATTTTGAACGGAATTTCCCGAAGCAATTGTGTTATCAGTTTCTTCTGGACACGATAACTTCCGCAATTCTGCACAAATGTCTTCCAAACTGATACATAAAATCAAGGGACATAAAATCTCGGTCAAGTTCGTTAATGGGCAAAAGCGGACAAAGGGGATGGAAATAGGGAGGGGTTTTGTGAAAACCGAAAAAAACCCATAACTTCTTAATTTTTGTACATATCAAATCAGTTTAAAGTTTTATTGCTTCTAAAAATAGGACCAAAAATTTATGCATCACAGATTTTTGATAAAATTTAAAATAGGCTCAAGGGGCGCAAAAATAGGGTTTTTGGGAGAAAAAAATTCCTTACTTCGTCAATTCTCAAGATATCAAATCCAATAATTTTATTATACATCTCCTTAATATTATCTACAACTTTTATATTCACAAGTTTTTGATAGGACCAATTCGTGCCAAAAAAAAAAAAAGGGGGGGGGGGTTGAAGAAGAAAAATTTTCATAACTCCGTCAATTCACAAGATATAAAATCTCCATGAATTTATCATATATCTTCTTAATATTGTCGTCAACATTTATATAGACAAGTTTTTGATATGGCCAATTCTTAAAGCAAAAACAAACTAAAAATACATAGCAGTTGAAGAAAAAAATCATTTTATTAAGGGTGCATTCAAATCCAAACTGTCTATTTTCTTACTCATTTTTAAATTCAATTTTGCTCTCAAACGCATCCAATTGCTAGATTCTCTTATTCAGAAACTATATAATGTACAGTAATGATCGATTTTTTGATAGAGGCAGAATATATTTCAAAAATGATGTCAAAGTGGTCATTTTGAACAGAATTTCCCGAAGCGATTGTGTTGGAAACGAAAAATATTGCCCTACTGAGACAATAATTGTTTATTAATCAAGTTTTAATTAATTGAAAGAAAAATAAAAACACAGGTCGCTTATAAATCTTTCCAAAAATTACGTCAGCATGTTTCATATTTTTTTTTTTTTTTTTTTAATTAATCTGAAAATGTGCCAGAAAATTTCGAGTTGTTGAGTATGGAAAAATATTTTTTTAATATCGCCTTAACATGATTCTGATAAAACCAGCTATTTTATAAAAAGGAAATAAAAACTCGTCAAAAGAGACAGATAAAACTGTTAAAGTGGATTTATATCTAATAATGATTTAGTTTTTGTTGGTGAAATTTGTATACTTAACTTCGAAATCTACCTCTGCCTGTAGGCCGGGCCGGCAGGGATTTTTTTCTTTCGAATCGATATTTACTATAATCAACGAAATCAAATCAAATTAAATACAGTAAATATCCTCTAGTCCGGCATACTAAGGTTCGGCATGCTGGATAATCCGGCACGACTTTCGGAAAAAAATAAAAATTTATATCGATCGCAAAACATCGAAGGAGCGAGGGATAGACGTCGTGCCGGACATTGAGTATCGGCATGCATGTAGAGGCACCATCTGGTCAAAGGTCGTCACAACGCGTTTGCTTACGTTTCATGTTAAGTTTCTGCTCTTCGCTCTTGCTCTGTGTCTTAGTTTACGTTTCACTGTTCAGTTACGCTCAAACTGATAGTCACATGCATCAACGTCGAATTCACGTGTTGTGTTTTGGTGTTTTTAGAGCTTGCGAGTAATTTTATAGAGAATGTCGTGTCTTAAAAAAAAAAAAAAAAAAAAAAAAAAAAAAAAAAAAATCTGACTTTTAGTTTGGCGTTTGGCTCAAAAGCTAGAAATCGTGATGAAGTTTAAAAATGGTGTAAGCAGAACATCATTATGAAAGACTATGACATAGGATCGTCTACAATTTAAGATATAAAACAAAGACAAGTTGAAACAGTTTTTGAACGAATCGGAAACTATAAAAAATCTAAGTAAAAGGCAAACTTTAAAAAATCCAAATTAGAGCGACTATATTGGGTATTGTGCAATTGGTTTTCAGCAAAAAGATCAGAGGTTAAACCTATAACTGGCCCTAAGGTTGTTGAAGAAGCTAAACAGTTCCAACGAGATTTGAACATTGATTTTGATTGCAAATTTTCTGAAGGCTGGCGAAGGAGCTTTAAGACTTGTCATGATATGAAAAAATTAGATATTTATGGCGAGCTGAAATTTGCCGATGTTGTAGGTGGTGAAGAGCTCAAAGTTAAATTCAAGTCTACTCTTTCTGAAAATGAACTTACAGCTTGTCAAATCTATTATGCAGACGAGAGCGGCATTGACGACTGTGGCGTTATCTATCAAATTCTAATATTGCTGATGGGGCTCAGAAAAGTGTAAAATTTTTAAGCAAAATAAAGATCGGTTAACAGTACTGCTGTGCTCCAATTCGTCCGGGGATCACAAATTAAAAGCTTTTGTGATAGAAAAGTCAAAGCGTGCTAGGGCTTAAAAGGCGTGAAACGCTTGCTTGTGACTTATGGAGCACAATCAAGTGCCTGGATCAATGAAGAGTTGTTAAAAAACTGGTTCTTCAAAGACTTTGTGCTAGCTGTTAAACAATTTTTTTTAAATGTCTGAAGACACTAAGGTTATTTTGTTTTTAGAAAACTGTAGGAACTGTAAAGCTCATACAAATAAAGAAGAATTAGAGTCTAGTAAAGTTTCAGCAGCCTATCTTTATCCCAATGTCACATCCTTGCTTCAATCCATGGATCAAGAGGTAATCCAGAACTTCAAGTCAAATTAGAGACGTTATTTTTTACAGAATTTATTGGCATCGGATTGCAATTTGAAAGATTTTCAAGGATAGTTTTCTATTAAAGACGCTAACTTTTCTACTACTTTGGCTTGGGGTGAGATAAAACAGGAAACTTTTGTAAAAGTCATGGGATAAACTTTGGCCAGAAGTAACGGACGCAAATGTTACGTTACGGAAAGCGATACAGTTGATGATGAAATAGAAGATGACTTAGGTTGTTTGTCTTTAGTGAGCCCCATGTCACAACTGAATCGAAAAGAAATAAAAGAGTAAGTTGAAGCATATTTTGATAAAGACGAGAGAGGAAATTTTCACAGATAAGGTTGTTGCTAATGAAGATGATATACACGAGTTAAATAACATTAGGTGGAATCAAGTATCTTATCCCTTGAATACATTTATAAAGTTTTCTAAGCGCAGCAGTTCATTTAACGATGCGGAAATTATGAAACTCCACATCATACGAAATGATTTTTTAAAAAAAGAAGAGAGAATACTAGTATACAAAACAAACTGATATTCGAGATTTGTCGAAGTTAGCTTCCATGTGTAGGCCTAACTGTGTATTGCCTGTTTTCATTTTATAGTCATGTACATATGTTCTACTTTATATTATGTAGTCTTTTTTTATTCTATTCAAGCTGTTTAAAGACAAAAAGAAATGCTTTACTGCATTTTTTAATTAATTCTAACTTCTGCACTTTTTTTTTCGACATGCATTCTGTAATCCGAAAAAAATCGTGATCTGGCATGCTTCAAGTCCCGAATGTGCCGGATCAGAGGATGTTTTCTGTAATAGTTATTTCTTCTATTTTTGGAAGACAAAGAAACCTGCAGTTTACTTGCTGCATTCAAAATTACTTCTACATAAAAACTAGAAGAACAAATAATTTTTTTTTTTGGCTAGAGGACAAGAGTGTTAGGTTTCCAATAGAAACTGAGCTGAAGAATAACATTAAAAAACTTTATTTGTTTTAATTCAGCGAGAAATAACTGAAAAACGGAAGCGACTCTGTATTGCCGATAAGGCCAGCATTATCGAAAAACCGAAGCATTTTTCAGGGACTGAAGCAGAATTGGCGAAATCCCCTGGGGATGCAACATCTACACTTAAAACAATTTTAAACCAACAAAATGCCGTTGAAACAAAATCAGTTCAATAGGAAATGCTGCAAAAAGATTAAAACCTTAAAAGGTTCTTCTTATGCTGATCTGGAAAAAATCTTAATTGAATGGCTTCACCAAGCACACTCTGCTAATATTCCCATTAATGGAATAATATAAATAGAGAAAGCTATGGACATTTCTCTTAAATTAGACATAACAGGATTTTCCGCATCAGATGGGTGTATCGACGGATTCAAAAAGAGACACAATATGGCATAAAGTTCAGTGTGTGGTGAAACCGCAAGCGTCGATGAAGCCGCTGTTGATGACTGGAAAAGGGATGCACTACCATCTCTAGTAGAAAATAATACTCAGCAGAATATTTTTAATGCTCCGCAGAATATTTTTAAATCTCCTTAAAGATAAGAGTACACATTAAAAGGAGAATCATGTAACGGACGAAAGATGTCAAAAGAACATCTAACTGTTTTACTGTGCAATACTGATGGTAGCGAAATACTAGCTCCTCTTGTTATTGGACGCTAAAAATCCTCGTTGTTTTAGAAACATTAAAACTTTTCCCACGAGTTACAAAACTAATAGAAAATCCTGGACCATTGAAGTTATTTTTAAAGATTATTTGCGGCAACTGGGTAAGAAAATACAATTGGAAAACCGTTAAATAATCTTGTTTGTAGATCAATGCACAGCTCACAAGAATGTAACAGTGAAAAATGTGCGACTAGAATTTTTTCCACCAAACTGTTCCAGTATGTTAGCGCCCTGTGACATAGAGATAATTCATTTCTTTAAAGTGGCTTGCAGACAACATCTTGTACGAAAGGCATTGTTTCAGTTGGAATTTTGTATCAATTCCAGTGACCAACCTGAATTCAAGAAGAAGATAAACGTGTTGGAATCCTTGCATTTGATATTGCCGGCATGGAAAATGGTTTCAAGAGACTGTACTCTCCCACAGCTTCAAGAAAGGTGAATTCCCGACCCAGGTCCCATCGGAACCGTCTGCCTATGATCACATACGAAATAACGATTCTACTGAATTTAATTCAGCGGGACTTGATAGGGATTTCACTGAATATGCAGAATGTGATACCGAAGTACTGACTTGGGAAACAAAAGCATTGACGATTGCCGAATTGATGGAACCGTCTTCGGATGAAAGCGTTGATGAAAAAGACCGTGCAGTCGTTGAATCAATGCTGTCTTTCAATGAAGCCCAAGCTATTTTGCAAAAACTGAGAGGTTTGTCAAAGACATTAAGCTCAAGAAAAATAATTGGATGTAATTTTAATGCTTGAGACTCCCTTGTGCGTTTTACAATCTAAAACAAACATTCAAACCAAAATCTCGGATTTTTTTACGGCAAAATAATGTAAGTTTTGATTTCTTATTAAAGTAACAAAATGTGTTAGTTACATTCAAATGCTTTATTTTATATTTTTTGTTTCATTAAATTAATTTAAACTTGATTTTATCATTTCGGCGATGTTTTAAATAACGTACATAGTGCTTTTATTATAACCCCGATTTAACGTTTTCCCGCTTTTAACGACGTTTTTGAGCAGTCCCGTGAACGTCGTTAAATCGAGGTTTCACTATATTTCAAAATTGTTTTAAGTATTTGAGAGAAAAAACCTTTAGAAAATAGATTTTATTTTCTGGAACACTTCCAAATAATACGAAATATGCAACAGTAAAATAATCAGTGAGATCACATCTCAGAGTATTTTATCAAATGATATCTCATCTTTAAACATTCAGATGAACTCGTTTCACGAGATATACAACGCTGCAGCGAAAAATCAATTTAAACATATCTGCAAAGCAAACTTAAAACTAAGTGTGTCTTTCATTTTAAAGAAAAAAGAATACAGTTATTTTATTCTGACTCACTACGAAACAATATAATATATTTCGAGAAAATGTGAGACAATTTTTCACTCGATTGATTTTGAACTGTGTTTTAGAAAACAGTTTTACGTGAGTTCTATGTTTAAATGTAATAATTAAACAAAAACATAATTTGAAGAACAAATTAAAAAAACAAAATTTATTTCCTACATTGTTTAAGCCCGAGAAGAGACAGATATTAAGTTATTTCATTCAATTAGTTCTGCATTTAATGTTAAATTTTTATAACAAATTAGTTAAGTCAATTGAAGATTAAAAAATAAAATAAAATTCATGCAACATGATACTTAAAACACCCAAAAAATTTAGATTCCTTTCAAATGAAATCGAAGTAAATCTTAGACGTCTTCCATTTTTAATTGAAAATATTTGTATTGCAGATTTTGTATTATGCTTATGACAACTGTGCATAAAATGATAAGATGCATGCAAAATACAAAACTTAAAAAAAAAGCCTAAGATTTATTTCGATTTCATTTGAACGGAATCTAATTTTTTAGGGTGTTTTAAGTACCATATTGTACGAATTTTATTTTTATTTTTTAATCTTCAAGTGACTTAACTAATTTGTTACAAAATTTTAACATTAAATGTAGAACTAATTGAATGAAATAACTTAATATCTGTCCCTTCTCGGTCTTAAACAATGTAGGAAATAAATTTTGTTTTTTTAATTTGTTCTTCAAATTATGTTTTTGTTTAATATGTCAAGTTTTTTAATAACTAATGCACTTAGACGAACGTATTTCAAAATTAATAGAGAGTATCATCATCAGGCTTTGATGTATGCGACATTGCATCACAATGTGGAATGCAGTTTACCAATGTGTAATTCAAAATGTTTCACCCCTGTAGTAATGCAGGTTGCGGTAGTTTGGACAAAAACTTCTAATCTGAACGTAAAAAATCTATAATCAAAACATAAAAAATTCACTTAAATTTAGATACCCTATTTCCCACTCAGGAGCGCTATGAATGTAAATGTAAATTGTGTTGAATCCTTACTGCTAATATTTAACAATATTATAGCTGTGATACAGTAAAAAATAAAGAATAAAAGTTTTACCTAAATTTTTAAACCTTATTCTCTCCCTAGGAGTAATGTAAACACATCATAAAATTATTACCTAAGTGTAACTTGGGGTATAAATAGTTCTCATCTCGGAAAAAAAATACATTTAAAAATTTAAGTTATGTAATTCCCCACTATGTTCGTTACCTGCGTAAAAATAGCTCTCCATTAGAAACTTTTTATTAAAATATAAACTTGACCAAAGCAAAAACTTATTCTGAAAATATCCTTTTTATTTCCACTATGACGCCATATTCACTTTTTTAATTTTTGAAAAAAAAAAAAAAAAACCCTAGCTCAGTTTAATATTTCACGTGAAAATCTTTTACTAAAAAGAAGTAAATTATTATTACGGCTTTTGAAATTTTTGCAACAATGAAGTAAAAATCTTACATTTTCTATGAAAAATACATCCGTTGATTTTCGATGATAAAAGCGAAAATTGGAATTATTAAGAAAAATAATTGAATAATGTCAACAAAAATTGGCCCATGTTTCTCTCTGGGTTATAATTCATCGATATGCAAATGTATTTTACCATTTGTTTTGATCCTGAAGTCAGGCAAACGTTTTTACACTTTAAATTTATAATATCATTAGAATTAGTAAAGAATAAAAAATGAGTGGCATCAGGGACAAAAAGGTGGGAAGAAAAAATGAAAAGTTATGATCTCCATAGGCTTTTCCATGTTAAATTAACATTGAGAAGTGACACTGGAAATAAATAAGTATTGCGCTGCCGCGCAATACTTAAATAATAACAAAGAGAATCTTGATCAAAATTTTAAATTTATACTTCTCGTAATTGGTTGAACTCGTAGATGCTTTTGTTTTTTGCCAATGGGTTTTGTTTAAATAGAAAAATAGGGAATTAAAAATATTTTTATTAGCAATTCGAGGAAAAAATAAAAAATTAAATTTAAAAAATCAAAAAACCCGACTGCGTAAAAAGCGAACTAATTAATTATTTCTCATCAATGTGAAACAATATTTGTTTTCAATTCCTACTATTAGCTCACACTCTCGCGATATATATCTTGTTCAAATTTTCAATCGTTAATAAAATACTTATTGTTCATACAATCAAGCTCAAATAATTTTTTTTTAACTTGTAGTTTATGACACTTGATGTTAATCCAGTTTTTTTCAAATATTAATTCATTAATTAAATTAAATGAATTAATTTTCAATAATCGAGAGAGCCCTCTTCTTGATCAAGGTATTTTAAGACCAAGAGAGCCCTCTTCTTGATCAAGGTATTTTAAGACCAAGATAGCTCTCTTCTTGATCAAGGTATTTTAAGCGCCACTCAAGGTGAAAGAAGAATGGGAGAAAAAAAATTATCTTATTGACCTAAGTAGGAATTGACTTAAAATATATTTTATTATATTACTTGTTTATATAACTTACCTAATTTTTTATTTACTTGTATTGTTGACTTTTAAGTTGTGTTTAATTGATAGTTCCTATCTATAAACATTGTTTTGATGAGGACTATAGATGTCTATGATGGTTAGAGTTGCAGAAAAGCTAGAGATCCTACATACACAACTTCCAGGTTGTATAATATTTTACCGGAGCTTCTGACTGCAAAATTGCCCATGAAACATCGTCTTTATTTTGAAAAATCTATCCAATGATATGACACTCAATAGGGTACATAATTGTTTCTTCGTCTCTACAGCCATTTTGTATTTTACGGCCGCCATTTTGAATTTATTAAAAAAAACCCTAGCCTATAACCATCGGTCCGTTAAGATGAATTGATAGACACCTCATTCATTAAAATCCATCCAGCCGTTGGGCTATTTCGAGGATATAAATAAATCCGCATACACAGATACGCGTGAAACACATAACCCTTCTTTTCAATCGGGTAACAAGATGCACTTTCTTGACAAACTTATACAAAGCCTCGTTAATAGAACTACAATATGAAGTATATTTCGTTACATAAAACTTGATGTTTGGGAAGTTTTGCCAATTTTTTTTCCTTATAATATTATTCATTATTAATATATTGCAATATAACAATTTTATATGAAAATTTAATTTCTATTATTTTATTCATTCACTTTTAGCTAAAGCCTTTTATGGTAATCATATAACACAAATAAATATGTGAAAAAAAGTATTTATAACATAAAATATTTAAAAATCATGAATTAAGAGAATATTTTTTGACTCAATATGTATGGTGTTCCATACCATTGGGGCGAAAGCCTAATTTATCATTCAACCGTGTTTGAGATGTATTCTTGCTCTATAGACAATGATTTGTTTGGCGCCGTACCAAACCAAGTCCTAGGTTCAAACGTAAGCAGCAGATATGATTGTGAATGGAATACAGAAGAGCTCAATAATTTTATATCTAAATATCTCTAGATCAGTGTTTTCGCTGCCGATGGCCATTGAGTCATTGAACAAAATCGTGACAAGATGCTTCGTTTTGCGAGAAAACTAAAGGTTAAAATCGACAAATTGCTAGATTTGATTTTGTTTTCTTTCCGTGATTATTGAATTATTAAAGTTTGTGTAACTTATTTGTATTTTTGGTTTTGGTTTTCAGAACATATATATATATATATATATATATATATATATATAATAAATTTGAAATCACTAATATATGAATAAATTGGTAAAGTTCTAAAGTTGAATGAACATAGGAAACCAGTATGTAAAATAAGAAACTGTGAATAAATATGTATTATAATTTAATCCATTACATGCTATTCCTAATCCCGTGTTCAGTCGGGTTTTGTGTCATAAACTATTTAGAGATAAATCGGATTAGATAGATTTGAGAAGCAACTGGAATACGTTTGTTTTATCACTTTTTATAGCCGATAGCTGAATTGAGATCAGTAAGTGCTCTAGAAATACTTACGAAGAAAATGAAACCCATATTGAAAAGGCAAGAAAAGGTGCATTAGGGAGTTTTTAGAAAGGTTTTAGAATCTGCCAAGTTTACGACAAGTCTACTGATAACATTATTTTCAGTGTCTATCATCATTTTTTATTATTGATTAGCTAATGTGTTAAGGTTATTCAAAAGCCTTTGGGATTCCTTCTATAGATAATACTTTAAGAACTTGATTAATATAACTTTGATTCTAAGATAATCCATATGCGACTGTTATACCATCTGTGGCAGATTTATCTGCAACATATCAATTTCACCCCCCATTTCTCAAAATCTACTTTAAACAAGTAAATTCATTATAGTAATTCTTTTTCCTAAAACAATTCATACTTCTACATTCATTTAGTTTTTTTTCTTTTCCTTTCACAAGGAACTTTTCTCAACACATATAAAGATTTATGGTTTCAGATATTTTGTGTCACTTATTCAAAATTCTCATTCTCGATTATTTATTTATTTATTTCCCTTCCTAACGGTTTTTTGTTATCAGCAATCGTGCGCAGTTATAATTCGTACAGCTGCACTTTCCGTTAACAGTTCATTTTTTTAACGTATTTCATTTGCGCTATAAATAAACTACTCTCATTTCCTATTAGAACTTGACGGGTAAAAAAATGAAATAAAGAAAAGATGTATTTACTGGATTTTCAGTTATAAATTATATCTTCAATTATCATTATGCTTTCTACAGTTTACATACATTGATTAAAGATTACTCAATCACATTTAACTGCAATCTGTTTTTTTAATGTAAACATAATCGAGATTTGTTGTCGGTTTTAGTCTTGAAACATGTAGGGTTGCTTCACATCCTGTGACTGCGCCGAAAGGCGGGGCTGCTACGTAATTTGTCTGCTAATCCTGTCGCCAATGCTTTGACTTTGTAATATAGGCGTATAAATCTTGATTAGTTGGCGATAATACAATATGCCAAGACATATGAGTTCAGTACGCATTATGACGAAGTTCGCCCCTGACCGCCTGACTGGAAGGTCCGTTAAAGGACCGCTGTTGTTTTCCTTTTGTTTTTCTGTTACGATGCGTAGCAGTGATGAAACGAATTTTTTATGCACATCGAGATACTTAATGTGTCCTTCTGCATTGCTTCATATCCGAAGTTCCATTTTTATGAGATGCCTTCCTTTGTTTTTGAACATAAATAAATAAGTGGTTGTACTTTCATCGATATGTTGGAGTTTTTTTAATCATCTTTTCAACAAAACCGAGAACCACCATCTGATGCGAACCCCACCAGATATAATTGGTGCATAACAGCCGAATTTTTCTCCAACTCAAAGATTAAAAAAAAAATGAAACGAATAGAGACATGATTTTACTTCTCTCTGCCTGCGAACATTTTTCTCGTCGCTACATGTCTTCGCCAGTGACCTGCGTAAGATGACGGGCAGTTCATTTGTCGCACGGAAACGAAACGGGAAATCCCCTGTTCTATTTTGGAGAGTTCTGAAGCTTTTCCAAGTGAGGGAATTCATCTCTTCGACGGACGTTTTAAGGTGCTGTGTTTTCCCCCTCCTTTCGCCGAAGTTCGTCAGTGGCTTCTTCTGTGTTTTTTTTTACTCTGGTCATCTTTTTCGTTTCTTCCGTGGGTTGGTGAATTCGCGTGAACCCTCCGACTCTTCAGTAAAAAAAAAAAAATCACCAGTGTTGTGCACAAGTTCTGTGTTGTGAAAACCGCGTTATGCGTCACTTGTGTCACCAGTGTTTTCTGTGAAATATGTTTAAAAGTGACATAAGATTCCAGCAAAAAAGTGAAATGTTGGTGCGTCAATTTTTAAGGGTGTGACAGTGTACAAAGTGTGTGACGGCTAATGTTGTGTAAAAAAAGGCTTGTGAGGTATCGAGTGTCTTCAGTTTTTGTTGTCCTTCAATGATTATACCTTTTTTTGTGAAGTTGGTGATTTAAAAAGTGATTTAAAAAAAAAAAACCTGAAGAAAATTTTCGTTTCATAGTGAAAAGTGGCTAAAAAATGCCATAATAAAACACAAATTTTTTTTTGGCAGTTGATAGTAAAAAGAAAACTGCTCATTTTTTTCCCTTACACATATATATAGAATACGAGAATTGAATATTTGTTTCAAAAATTTTTTTTTCTTTTCAGTAATTTACTGAAGTTACATTAAATGCTTGCATTGAATTATATTTAATTCAGGTTTAGTATTCATGAAAGAGTATGTTACAACATATTTATTTATATGTGATTGAAATGGTTTAGATTATTTTTGGCATCACTTTCATGCTCTTTATTGATTTACTTTTTGTTGATTAAGAAAGAGGATTATTTTCAGTATACAAGGTAAATCCCTTATTTTTTAAATTTGTGATTTTTCACAAACTTTAGGGGATATTTTGTAACTTATTTTTACATTCCTCTATAAAAAAAAGAGAAAGAGCTATTTGCATATGCATTTTTTTAGTTGATTTATTGGCATGATTTATATAGATTTTTTCTACTCTTAAAGAAGTTACATTAAGATTTTTTATTTTTATTTTTGGATTAAGTTAAAAGGAGAAAATTTTTCTTTTCTTTAAATTATCCTATATTATGTTTAATTATATTTTATAATGCTATAATTTTAAATTGCATTTTATTATTTGCTATGCTTTGGTTTTATGCAGTGATAGTATTATTATTTTATATGTGGTATTATGCAGAAACTCGGTATTTATCAGCTATCACATTACTTAAATTGATTCTATGGCGACAATGGCTAAGAACATCCCAATTGTTGTTATTGAATTTGACGGGGACCCCGAATTATTGCAATTTTTCTTTGATCAGGTCAAAGCTTTTGCTGAAATTAATAAATATAATGAGCAAACAGTTATTTCGTTCCTCATTGGTAAATTACGAGGACCGGGGCAAAAATTTTTCGCGCAGAACCCTGATTTCAAAAACGTAAAAGATTTGGAAACTTTACGTAAGGAATTCGCGGCTTTCTTTTCCCCGCCAAGTAAATGTGCAGCCAATCTCGAATTGAGTAACTTATTACTCTTGCCTGCCGAGACCATAAAGAATTTAGCTCACCGTTTAATTGTTTTGGCAGCAAAAGTATGTGAGGATATGCAGGATCCCAAAGCGCGGGATTCCATGAAATACATGAAATTTCTTGAAGCGATTCCTTCTCAAATTAGAATTAAAATTAAGGAAGAAGGAATTACTGATTATCGTGCCACGGTTGAAAGGACAAATCAGTTATACGAGATTCTGCATAATGAAAAAGTGTTACATGCTTTACCCTCTATGCCAAAACCAGAATCTAATGTTGAACAACAGTTACGCGAAATTTCTGAAAAGATAAATGCATTAATATTTAAACCTAAGGAATCAAATAAAGATGACATAAAAAATCTGTTGAGAAATCTAATCGCAACTCGAACAGTTTTCGTTACAGACAAAATTTCAAATATCAAAGACATGAGAGACATTTTTCTCCGCGTAAATTTCATAAAATAATGTTATAACTTGTCAACTATGCAACCGATCTGGCCATGACGCCCAAGTTTGTTTCAAATGGAAACGTGCAAATACTCAGAGAAGAGAAAATAATTATAAAACTAACAGTCGCCATAGTCAGGAAAACTAGAACAGAGACGCAATGTTGCTGATGGTATTGTGTTTCACATTAACAGTTCCAGATTAGCTAATTTCTTTTGTGACCCAAACTTACCCAAAATTGCTAAAGAAAGATTAGTTAACTCTGTTAGTTCTCAAACCAGAGAGCATATTACTATTGCTAGTTGCATCGCGACACAAACTGAAAACAACAACAAGACACACTTAATTTGTAATGTAAATAAAGACACCCCTTCTCTTCCACTTGTTAAAGCTACTGTGTCAAAGCAAACTGTCACTTTTCCAGCAGATTCTGGAAGTTCCATATCACTTTTGTCACAAAGGTTGTTTAACGATATTAAAACTACACTTAAATACAAACGACTATCCACTGGCATATGCATCAAAACAGTAAATTCAGATGTTGAATTTTCAAATCAAAACCTCCATTTCCCTTTCCTCAGTCTCTGCAAAAAAGATGCTCAAGAGCAATTAAATCAACTATTAGAAGCTGGTATAATTGAGCGTAACTGCTCCGAATGGGCATGTCCTATGTTACTTGTTAAGAAAAAGCTAGATGCTACTGGGGAAACAAAGGTATCGCCTAGCTCTTGATCTTCGCATTATCAATACTATAATACAAGGTTTTTCATACCCTCTGCCTAAAATTCAAACAATTATTTCCAATCTGTCATCTTTTAAATTTTTTACTGCTCTCGATTTTCATCAGGCCTACCATCAAATCGATTTACCGGAAAAATTCCAAAACCAATTAACCTTCACAACCATTTTTGGTTCGTATAAGTACAAGAGACTTGTTTTCGGATTGAAATCCAGTGCTTCTATTTTTCAAGCACTTGTGGACTCCTTATTGGATGAGTTACAGTTAGAAGGTGTTTACACCTACCAAGATGATTTCATATTAGGTGAAAATTCATTTCAGGAAATGTATACAAAACTTGACAAAATCCTGAACATCTTAACTAAATACAACTTAACACTTTCACCTAATAAATGTAGTTTTCACAAAACCAGTATCGACTATTTAGGCTTTCACATTCAAAATCACTCAGTGTCACCAATCAAGTCGAACATTGTGAAAATAACTTCATTCCCCATTCCTACAACAAAAAGGCAATTAAAAAGACTCATTGGTGTAATCACATTTTACAAATCTCTTATTTCATCCTTTTTCTGAATTGGTACAACCTTTGATAAACTTAACCACACCTAAAGCTAAATTTAAATGGACAAAGACACACCAGGATATTTTTGAAACTATACAGAAAATCTTCTTTAACTCGCCTATGGTAAGGTTACCAGATTGGAATAAAACTTTCTATATAAACACAGACGCTTCAAATGTTGCCATTTCTGCCGCCTTGTTGCAAGAACATGACAATCAGTTATTACCTGTTGCTTATTTTTCTAAATCTTTAAAATCTTCAGAAAAGAAATACCCGGCATTAAAACTACAACTTATGGCAATTTACAAATCAGTTATTGCTTTTAAATATTACCTATACAACAGGGATTTTGTAATTCTTTCTGACAGTAAGCCTTTAAAAAAATACAACAAAACAACAAATCCTGCTGATATAACTACTAGATGGCTTATTGAACTTTCTGAATATTCTTATACTTTTCAACGCATTCCTGGTGCAACAAATGCATTGGCTGACTATTTATCTCGTTGCAATTTTGAAAATAATCAGCAAACTTTGCTTACTAATCCTGAACTTCTACATGACACTCAACCATTACCTATTGTGGACTATGATACAACAGAATCTAACATCTACCTGTCAAATATCAACACTCATAATGTAAACTATCTTGTAACTGGTAATCAAACAAAACGTGATCCATTGTTAGAAATATCTAATGATACTTTATGCATGGAACAGAAAAACGACCCTAATTTGTCTTAAATTTACAATGAAATTTTAACCAAAGGATCTTCACAAAAGTTCCCTAAATATTTCAGTCACCCTGATTCGAAAGTTTTAATGATAAAGGAAGAAGACCTGAACAACAACGCCTTTTCTTATCATATTGTTGTTCCAGATACCCTAAAAATTAAAGTCCTAACTATTTCACATCTGTCTCACTTTGGTTTCCATAAGACATATGAAATTCTTTCTGTTAGATACTTTTGGAAAAACATGTATGTTGACACTTTTAATTTTGTCGCCTCATGTATCAAGTGTTTACAAGCAAAGCATCACCGCACTCCTCCAGCACCTTTACAACCCACTTACACGCCCAGATACCCTGGCCACACAATAAGCACAGATTTAGTTGGACCTTTCTCAAATGGAAAACATGTAATTACTGTCACTGATCATTTTTCACGACACGTAAAACTTTATCCATTTAGCGATACTTCTGCTTCTAAAATAGTTAAATGTCTTTTCAGTTACATTACTACTTTCGGCAGAACTGCTGTGGTTTTGTCTGACTTAGGACCCCAGTATACCGCCCATGTATATAATATTTTTAATGATACTCTTGGTATAAAGGTTCTTCACAGTTCTGTTTCACACCCCCAATCGAACAGTCTTTCGGAACGTATAAACACCTCAATTAAATACTCTGTTACTACTCTATTACAAGAGGGTCATTCTTTTGAAAATGCAATTTTTATAAACAAATCTCTTTACAATGGTTCAAGACATTCTACTACATTATTTTCCCCTAATTTGCTTCATTTTGGTCGTGAACTTTCATTAATCTTTGACACTTTTGATCATTCTTGTAATCAACCTTTTCTACATAAGCATATTGAAATTTATAAATTACTAGAAGACTTGCACAAAATTTATGAAAAAGCTTATTCTAACATTAAAACTGCTCAAGATAAAGGATATAAAACGTACAGTCGAAAAGCTAAATTAAGAAACATCTGTTTGAAAGACATTGTATACTTAAAAACAGTTGACAAATTTAAACCTAGATATACAGGACCATAGATAGTTACACATAAACATTCACCTGTTTCTTTCTCGATAAAAAGGTTACATGCTGCTGATGATACAGCATTTCGCGTGCACATAGATAGACTACTCCTTGCACCACCTCGTTATGGACATTTGGTTGATCCTTCAAGTCATGTTAATAACAGTAATTTCACTAGTAAATTTCAACCACACACTTATAATTTATGACGAAGATAATCGTTTATTATTTACAAGACTTATTGTGAATTTATGTATTGTGACACTATGTTGTTAATACCTGATCACGATTATACATGTGTTGTTTATAGGTGATCTTTGGCAATATTGTGGCTGGTCCATGAGTGTGTTGTTTCGAAGATCATGTGTGAACAATATTCCGTGTCACTTTCCATTTTTTTCTTTTTACACACTTAAGTTAAGCAATATAAGCTAACTTTAAGCGCTTTCACTTTATTACAACTTAACAGTAACAAGTCTAGCTAGATATCATTTTATCATTCATAAAAAAGAAAGGTTATAATTTTACAGGTCACTTATCTCTAAAATGTAAAAAAAAACCCCTTCAATTAAATTCTATACCTGCTTACATGACTTGAACATAATTTTACAAGATTATGACACTTCGTCTCTCACCACTTTAGGATTGTCCTTTTTGAGAAGTTTGATATTTACAACATATTTTTCCCCTTTTTATAATCATTGCCCCCAAGAAGTCGTGAACCGTTCAAAATTGTTGCCCTAAGGTTCACGCGACACTGTGATGAGAGACATCTTTCACGTGAATTGGTTTTCAAATTCAAATTAATTACAAAGAATTTATATGAGATACTGAATCGCGCTCCTTTCGCAGATCACTGTGATCTACTGGGGAGCAAGGAGGCTCAAGTTGTGCTGAACGTGAGTCGTCCTTTTTATTCCCTCTTCCTCTAGGGCTGAGGTCTTAAACCGAAGCCATAATACTTCTTGACATACAAGAATTAGGGCCACCCCTTTTTTATGGGCGTGCTTTAGGCACCTCTTTATTTTGTGATCCTGTGCCATGTGCACGAATTTTCAATTTTTACATTATCCTCCTCATGTGTACATTTAAGTTTTGGTTACAATTACTCATACTTTATAAATTTTTCAATTTTTATTTTTAGTGTACTTGAATTGTGTTTTTATTATTTCTTTTAAATGCTTGCAAATGTGTATTACATGGCTGATCCCAAATAGGATCAAAGTTAAAAAGTGAGTCTTGGTACCGAGGACAGAAAAATGATTGCTCACTGACTTTAAAGTTGCACTGGATCCAAAGACTTAAGCAATCTATTTGAATGTATGCTTTACATGCATATAACTGTTAAACACATATTTTTTCTTTACAAATTGCAGGCTCATATATAACCTTTTTTCTAATATGTTATTTTATAAAACTGTGTTTGAAGATTTACAATTTGAAGATGGACAACTTGTCTGTTTTTCTATAAAGCTGCAACGAACCGTCACAGCTTTTTCTCGGTTGCCCCGGTGAGATATGTGGCAGATTTATCTGCAACATATCAATTTCACCCCCATTTCTCAAAATGTACTTTAAACAAGTAAATTCATTATAGTAATTCTTTTTCATAAAACAATTCATACTTCTACATTCATTTAGTTTTTTTTCTTTTCCTTTCACAAGGAACTTTTCTCAACACATATAGTGATTTATGGTTTCAGATATTTTGTTTCACTTATTCAAAATTCTCATTCTCGATTATTTATTTATTTATTTCCCTTCCTAACGGTTTTTTGTTTTCAGCAATCGTGCGCAGTTATAATTCGTACAGCTGCACTTTCCGTTAACCGTTCATTTTTTTAACGTATTTCATTTGCGCTATAAATAAACTACTCTCATTTCCTATTAGAACTTGACGGGTAAAAAAATGAAATAAAGAAAAGATGTATTTACTGGAATTTCAGTTATAAATTATATCTTCAATTATCATTATGCTTTCTACAGTTCACATACATTGATTAAAGATTACTCAATCACATTTAACTGCAATCTGTTTTTTTAATGTAAACATAATCGAGACTTGTTGTCGCTCTTAGTCTTGAAACATGTAGGGTTGCTTCACACCCTGTGGCTGCGCCGAAAGGCGGGGCTGCTACGTAATTTGTCTGCTAATCCTGTCGCCAATGCTTTGACTTTGTAATATAGGCGTCAAAATCTTGATTAGTTGGCAATAATACAATATGCCAAGACATATGAGTTCAGTACGCATTATGACGAAATTCGCCCCTGACCGCCTGACTGGAAGGTCCGGTAAAGGACCGCTGTTCTTTTCCTTTTGTTTTTCTGTGACGATGCGTAGCAGTGATGAAACGAATTTTTTATGCACATCGAGATACTTAATGTGTCCTTCTGCATTGATTCATATCCGAAGTTCCATTTTTAGGAGATGCCTTTCTTTTTTTTTGAACATAAATAAATAAATGGTTGTACTTCATCGATATGTTGGAGTTTTTTTAATCATCTTTTCAACAAAACCGAGAACCACCATCTGATGCGAACCCCACGAGACCATTCTTATAAAACCAACCGAAAATCTACGTGCGACTAGATACATAGCTACCAACTCTTCCGCTTTTTTTGTACCACAAAAATTAATTGACATTTTTGACTTATTTAATCCGCTGAACAGGTCTGCAGCATTCAGAGGTTTCCTAGCTGAGATCAGTTTAACATCCAGTCTATAGATGAATTGTCTTACGTATGTGTGAGCCATTGGGGTAAGTGTAACTGTACTTTAAAACTACTTAAAAGAAAAAATAAGAAAGTTAATTTAAGCCGCAGATTACGGCGATTTAAAAAGTTAAAATTTACTAAAAAAAATTTGTGGTACAAGAAAGCGTAAGATGTTGGCAGCTATGGGCTAGGATATTCTTTACCGTAAACACATGCTGTTACACTTTTGGCCAATGTGCAGAAAAATTTAATCACCGCATTTTATTTTAGTATACACGCTTAGACAGGCATTTTGCGGACTGGTCCAGCTCTTCATTATTTCCTGGCTGGACCAGACTTCGTCTTTTACCGCCAAAGTGGGACTGTACTTCTCTCCACCTTCCGCTTCAAGCCCATGTTGAATCTTTAGATACGGTTTTAATAAATTACAAAGAAAGAAATGTGTAAAAAAAAATTATTGCCTTCTAAATCTTTTAAAATATGATTTTCGTATACCATATGTTTCTTTCATTCTACACTGTTAAAAATTTGCAGCATTCTGGCAGGTCATTGGACCGTTTTTTCCAAAAACGGTTACACAACCGTAATTTTAACACTATTCTGACCATACTATTGGCCATTTTATGGTCAGAATATAGTTAAATTATAGTTATGAAACCGATTTTTCAAAAAACGGTCGAATGACCTGCCAGAATGCTGCAAAATTTTTAACAGTGTAAACTACATTCGTTTTCTTACTGAATTATTAATTAAATGTAATTATAAATGTTTTTTTTAAATAATTTTTTAAGTAAATAGTTTCCAAAGTGCTTATTAATACTGTTGTTACTCCATATCCCAAGGACTGCTTCTAGAAATCCGAAAAAACCTTTCAGTTATGCAAAATAGGAAAAGAATACGAATCAGGCAAAACCTGCGTGTGAAGTGCTGTGTTATCCTATATAAAGACATCCCGCGTTAGCCAAGAGTTCAATAAGTAATCTGTGTTTTCCAGAATAAAGAGGAAAGAGGAGTGTCGGCTTACGAGTGTGTACAAGTTTCACGAAGGCAATATTCAACATGGGAACAAGTTCATCGTAAACTATATTTTTGCCTAAAATATCCCCAAACGAACTATGAACGATGTTCTTCAACGTTACACTGTAAAAAAATCTGTGAAGTTACTAAAATTTTTCTAGGAAACCTGGATTCCTAGAACTATTTATGTTCATGTAACAGATACTGTTACAGGGATTTTTATTGTTGCCGTTACATAAATAGTTCTAGGAATCCCAGTTTCCTAGAAAAAGTTTACTAACTTCACAGATTTTTTTACAGTTGTACTAGAAATCACACCCCACCAAAAATCAACCCCCTAAAGAAGCTCCCAAAACTCACCAAGCCAAAGTTACAGCAGTCGAAACGAGTGTTTGGCAAAAACGACGGAGTACTACTAATCCTTCCCGCGGCCGCGAAATTCAATGTTTCGCCCGGCCACCTGCATAAGACAATCAACAAGAAGCTGAATATAAAATATCACAAGAAAAGGGTCACACCATAACGAACAGAAAAGCAAATGGTTGCCGCGAAAACGAAGTGTGATTTCTTGTTCAGAAGATTCTCTGATCGAACATTCATCTTGGATGACGAATCATATTTCATGCTCACTAACTCCACTTTTAGCGATAATAGTGGCTACTACACATCTGACGTCTTCACGACACAACCTATCATCAAAATTGTTACTAAAGCAAAATTCGAAGACATGATCCTCGTTTGGATTGCAATGCGTCCGAAAGGCTTGAGTCGTCCGTTCATTCGAAAGTCTTGGTTCACTGTCAAAGGACAACGACATTTGAACAAGTGCATTCACCATCGTCGCATCCAATACATCCGTAGCAATTACGATGGCGGGGATTACGTCTTATGGCCAGACTTGGCCAGGAGTCATTAATGCAAAATTGTTCTCAGCCACTTCCATCAGCAAAACATCATTTTCGTTGAGAAGTCCTAAAACCCGGCTAAAGTTCCTGAAATTCGACCAATTGAGCGGTTTTTAACGTATCTTAAGTCCAAAGTGTATGTTAGAGGCTGGAAAGCAAAGCAGATAACATCCAGAAATTGATCACTCGAATCCAGTGCTGTCTCAAGATTATGGATCTAAATTTTGTACAACGTCTAGCAAGTACTACCAAAAGTAAAATCGATAATGTCCGACGAAACGGTTTAATTGAAACCCGATAACGGTTTTACAGAGTAATGTGGTTATTAAAATTATCTTACAGTACCCATTTATGTTCTTTGTCTCGCTTATTCATAGCTTTCCAGTCAAAAAAAGTTTGTCTGCGGAGTTCTAGGAAACAATCCCTGTGAATTGCGGACATATAATCTGAGCATAAAGTATATGCAAAGCAAGTGTGCTTTTTAAATATTGTAGGATGATGTTGTTTCAGAAAAACCGGCATGTTTTATAGAAATTGTATACAGCCGGCACAGGTGCAAATTTTAGGTTTTGTACCGAACTAATCTGGGAAAATAAATTTTTTGTATGGTTCGGGCCGGACTTTAGCCGGACTTTTTAAATTTCATAACGTGCGGGACCAAGCCGTGCCTGGACCCGGAAATTCCGGCTCGTGTATTTTCTAACTCGTACAATGCGTATGTCGTACGCACGCTAGTAGTCAATTGTTATAATCTGGTTTAGCGCTTGCAAACACATATCTGGAAAACCAAAAATAAAAGTTTCATTACCTGTTGGGCACTAGGGCTGGATTATTTATCAATATATCATCACATATTGATATTTTTAATTATCGCAATAAAAATATCCAACCCCTGAGTCTAAGAATATATCCCAATACTGATATCTAGGCTTTTACTGTAACCGATATATCCCAAGAACATTTTTTTACTGCACCGCGACTTCAAACACCGAAAAAAGCGCCGAACATTCATTACCGTTATCGCCAATATCCTCTACTATCCATCGTTTCTTTTCTGCCATCCATTCCCCGCTTCTATCAAACTACAGTATCCCCCTCCTGTGATTATATGTCTTTCATTAAGGTATGTGTCTATCTTCGGGGCTCTTTTTTGGAAAAATAAGAAATTTGTATCAAACACATGTGTTTTTAGTTAAAACAGGGAATAAAACTATGAATTCATATAAATTTTTAAAGGAATTTTTATTAACTTTTCAAATTTAGGCAATATTTAGTCAAATTTTAGTAAAAAAATGCGTTTATGCCAAACCTTCTATAACGGAATTTAATCAATATATTTCACTTTTTTTTTCAACAATATTCATACATTTAATTTAATTGTCCATTAGGATTCCAAAAAAGCTTTACTTTTGGTTCAGCGGTAATAAGAAAGAAAGTTATAGCCCAAAATATAAACCAAAAATTTACTTTCTGAAACCGGAAGTGACTTGTGACTTGGAAACCGGATTGTGTATTAATTTCCTAATGAAGCAGATGTTTGATTGTGTGGTTAAATACTAATAATCAAATAATTAGTAAACCACTTACCTGTGTTATGAAGCAAAATATTTGCAAAACCTCTTAAATATACTAACTTATGCCAAATTTTGTATACAAAACATGATTTTTTTTCTGAAAAAATGTGTACTTTTCAATAAAAATGGCTCTTAAATTAATATATATAAACTTACAAGCTATATTTTACATCTTAACATTACCTATAGATGAGCAGAATCTTTACACAAAATTTTATTTCAATATTTTAAAAACTTTTAGGAAATGATGTTTCCCGTAAACGTACACATTACACAATGAGAAATGCAGTTTTCCAGATAACGCAAATTAAGATTTTGATAGAGCACACAAAATTATGTATAAAGTTTAGAGTTTTGAAATCCACCATATTTGTAGGCAGGGCTTGAAATTCAATTTTTCCTAGGAGGGGAGTCTCCCTACCAACATTCATAAATGGAGGGGAGTTGAGCTACTTGGGAGGGAGAAAAAAATCTAAAACCCACTGTTATTTCACGTGCTATTTAAAGATTTACATTAATTATTTTGTCATGTCTGTATTAATACAGACATGACAAAATACCATTGAAGCAATTTAAATCAATAACTCAGAATAATTATGCAAAATGTTTTTTTATTTAAAAAAGTAAGAAAGTTAAGCTTTTATACAATCTATTTTTCAACTTTCAACCAAATGTCGTGGGTCCTTAGCAATGGGGTGGCTAAATGAATTTCTGAATTCAGATTATTTTTCCATTTCGGGCCCTGAATGTTATTTCACAAGATAAACTTGTGACAGACAGCACAAGCACAACATTTATAACTTTGGAAGTTATCGGAAACGTATGGTTATGCTCTCTTAAAAAAATATTAGAAACTTTGCAATATCTGATATGACTTCATTTTTAACTACTTGCATGAACACTGTATATTCAGTGATGAAATCATCAATACCCATTTCTGAACAAAATTGTTTTATTATATCCTTTATGGAATTATAGTCAAAACCTGACTGACTGGTATTTTCTTTCTTTAAAATTTGAATGCTTGTGCAATCAAAGTCAAAAGTTTGAAATGGATACTGTATATTCCTTTCTTCCACTACATGAGTTTGCCCCACCAGTGGCCGAGAGGTTCTGCTCTCGAAGCTGGTAGACGGGAGGTGCTGGGTTCGATCCCCAATCGCGCCCGTCGGCCTAATCTTTCGGAGTTTTCGTGGTTTTCTTCAAACCTTGGTTCTCCAAGCGTTAATACGGGTTAGGTTCCCTTAGAAAGACCTCCACGGAAGGCACTCCCCCCTTAGGGCCTATATCCCACGTGCAGATAATTGGCCGACATTAATACAACCAACCAACCAATCCACTACATGAGAAACGTAGGTTAACTTTAAATTGTCAAGTCCTAATTTCTGTTAATTGCAAAGATCAACTTGTTTGGCGTTTCCATATATGTTTGATTGGAGCTCGGAATTTTTCTTTTATCCACAAGATCTTTGCAGCCTCTCTATTCTTATTTTTGTTTAGTACTGAACCTAGACCCATTTGCCAGAGTGCAGTACCCGGTGACACTTAACATCCTTTTTCGGCGCACTCTTTTGGATATTTTTCTTTTTATGTCACAAGAAAAAAATATCGTGAAATATGCCAATTGGGCATAGAAAAAAAAATTGTGAATTTCCTTGATTGGTCGAGGGAAGAATATCGTGAAATTCGTCGATTGGCCGCGGTATAAAATCGCGAAATTCATCGATGGATACAACTGTGAATTTCGCCAGTCTGTCGCGAAAAGTAACCGTAAAAATTCGCGGATGTTTCTAAGTAACAACAAAACAAAACCAAAAAAAGAGTCTGAAATTGACAGCAAATTTTCTAAAAGGTTACAGCAGGGAATGGGAAGGGATTGGGAAATCCTCTCCAGGCGCTAATTATTTTTTGTTGCAGGTCGAGTAAACCTTTTTTTGGTTTGGTTTAATTTTAGGCTATTTTTTCTGCAGCCCTTTGACGAAATTCGCGTTTTATCCGCGATCTTTTGAAGAAAATCGCATTTTTTCGCGATCTTTTGACGAACATGGCGTTTTTTCGTGATTCTTTAACGAAATTTGCGGGTGTTTTTTTCATGATCGCTTGATGAAATTCGCGTTTTTTCGCGGTCGTTTGACAAAATGCGCGTTTTTTCCGCGATCCTTTTTCGAAATTTGCATTTTTTCCGCGATTCTTTGACAAAATTAGCGTTTTTTCGCGTTTCATTGATGAAATTCGCGTTTTTTTCAGCGGCCCTTTGACTGAATTCGCGTTTATTCCGCGATCCTTTGACGAAATTTGCATTTTTCCGCGATGCTTTGCCGAAACTCGCGTTTTTTCCGCGTTCCATTGCTGAAATTTACGATTTTTTTGCTACCCTTTGATGTAATTTGCGGGTTTTTTTGCGATCCTTTGATAAATTTCGAGGTTTTTTTCGCAATTTGACGAAATTCCCGTTTTTCCACGATCTTTTGACAAAACTTGCGTTTTATTCGCAATCCTTTGCGACGAAATTGGCGATTTTTTCCTCGAACGATTGACGATATTGATTTTTTCGGCAATCATTTGTCGAAATTCGCGATATTTTCTGTTGAACTGATGACCGATTTTTCATAATTTTCGGAAAATTCGGAACAGAATCACCCCTGAATTCGCCAATCGGTAGCGGACACTTGTCAACCGATCTCGAGAAAAAAATAATGAAATTTGTCTATCGGTCGCGTGAAAAATTCGTGAATTTCAACGATCTTTCGCGGTAAAAAACCCCGCAAAATGTGTCAATCGGTCGCGCTAGAATATCGGGAAATTCGCAAGGCGTTCGCAGGAGTTAATCGTAATTTGAAAATGCAAAATCTTCAGGAAAATGGTGAGATTTTTTGTCCAGGAGCCTCCCTCCCACCATATTTTTTTGGGCGGGATTTCAAAATTTTGGGAGCGAATCCCGCCATCCCGCCCTGAAATTCAAGCCCTGGTAGGGGTTTATATATTTGTGTATATGTTATGTGCTATATATTTTTGTAACGGTCGCTTCCGGTTTCAGAAAGTTCATTTTCGGTTTATATTTTGGGCTATAACTTTGCTTCTTATTATCGCTGAACCAAAAGTAAAGCTTTTTTGGAATCCTAAATGTTTCAACTTTAATTTAAAATAATAATAAAAAAAAAAATCTAAAAATTTCGCAAAAACAGCGATTTGAGGGTAGGCACATACCTAATACTATTCCAATATGTCCCAACACATTATCTACGTTCTTTTGTTTTAACAGCAAATTTCACAATTCATTCGTTACTGAATGATGAATGCTGTTATCATCTGTGTTTTAATTCTGCTGCTACTATTGGTCTAGACATATCAAGGCTTATCTAGATATATCAAGAATTCATATCATATATTTCAATAGCATGAACTAAACAAACATGAATAAAATTCGTGCTGATTATTGTGGACTCCGTAGTATTACTTATTATACCTTAGCAGCTGAAAAGTTCGGCTGTAGAGCAACCAATCAGAGTCTGCTAATGGTAAAGTTTTTCATTCTGCTTTTCTCGGTTACATTGACGAAGCCTTTTCGTTCGTTCATTGGTTGCTTTTAAGCTGAGTTTTCTAGTTAATAACGTCTACGCTACGCTTGATGGTCATTCGTATTATCTTCTCTGTAGTATTATCGGTAAATAATGAAGATTTCCAGAGTGAATTTATTGCATTCTGGCTTGGAATTTCAGCTTAAAATGATTATTTATCAAGAAAACTAAATTTTAATTAATATAAAACTATTTTCAAATGGAATTTGAAGACTCATTTTTCAAAAAAAGGTTTCAATGTTCCATTCATGTACACTGTAAAAAAAAAAAAAAAAAAAAAAAAAAAAAACTGTGTAGTTACTAAAATGTTTCTAAGAAATTGGGATTCCTAGAAATGTTTTTGTTGTTGCTGTTACATAAATAGTTCTAGGAATCCCAGTTTTCTAGAAAAAATTTAGTAACTTCACAGATTAATTTACAGTATAATTAATAAGTTGAAAGATATAAATACAGCGAAATTTGTATTATTTTTATTTATTAGCCCCCGATATGCTATTTCTTTCGGGCAATAATTAAAGTGGCGTCCCTAAAAATAGCATTACGTTACATAAACCAACTGTAAAACGAAGCAGATGTTTCATTGTGTGGTTAAATACTAATAATCTCTACTGCATTTTTAAAAATTTCTAAGCATCGCAGATATTCAATTTTTACACCTTCGTATATAGGGAGGGGAAAGCACTTTTGATTTATGAATTTAACTGCACTTTGTTTGAAAACTGCATCTCAATTTATTTTTGAGATTTATTTATTTATTTTCTGTATATTTTAATACCATTTATGTAAGGGTCGAAACTGAAGTGCTGCATTTCTGTTGAAAGTAAAGGAAAAATAGTAGATTACTATATCTTTTTGTTGCCATTTTATCATATCAACTGAAAAAAAAATTGTAATTAAAATACGTGCTATTTTGAAAAAATTATATATAAAAATTGATGATTTCTGATAAAACATGAAGCTATTATAAATTATATTTAATTTTAAGTATCCATGTTAATGTTATAAACAAATGAAGGTGTATGAATCATTAGATAGCCGGTTTTTTATGTCGAGTTTACGACATCGCTTTTTTGCTGGGTTTGTGCATAATAATTCCGCGATAGTGACGTCATATGCATACATTTCTACAGATGTTGTTTAAGACTGGATCGTAAATGTGTAATTCTTCAGCAGATACAAATAATGTCATTTTATGAAAAATAAAAGCGTGTATTTTAAGTCTTAAAACTGAAATAAGTACTGTAGAAGTGCACCATTTTCACTCCAGCGACTTTGAAATTATTCACAGGTGAAAATGCTTCATTTTGAAAATAACGCAATTGGAAACACGCAATCTGATAAAACGCAATGTTTTACAAAAATTTAGAGTGTCTT
The DNA here is from genome assembly GCA_963932465.1 of Maratus speciosus. Taxonomy (NCBI): domain Eukaryota; kingdom Metazoa; phylum Arthropoda; class Arachnida; order Araneae; family Salticidae; genus Maratus; species Maratus speciosus. The sequence goes on along the minus strand of CAWVRF010001261.1, from coordinate 805,976 downwards.
TATAGAACAGCAGTGACCTTTACGTTACAATAATGTCTATTTGAAAGTTAGACTAACCAATATATAATATGCATTTTTTTTTACTGTAACTAATTTTGCAGGTTTATTATAAAAGAATGCAACAGTTCCTTCTTAAACATTTTCTTTCGTCGAAATTCGACGGGTACCGGTACCGACTCGTAATAATAATTCTTCTTTCCCTCATCACTAACTTCCGAAAAAGCAGAATTCCCGCTTCCTGCTTGTTTATTCATTTACTTTAAGAATGCATTGATAACTTAGAAAAAGATTACAACATTTCTGCAATATCTGCCATTCAATTAATGTAATCTACTTAACGTAATGTGGGCCATCTAATTATATGTATATTAGCAATACATGTGACATTAAATCTATTTCAGTTTTTTGCTTTTGCTTTTCACTTATTTTAATAATATTGAAATATGCGACGTCCTTAAGAATATTCCATTTGAATTTTTTTAATAATATCCTCAGTCATACATGAGGAAATTAAATAGTTAAAATGTTATTAATTGATAATATATAAAATAGGAATATTGGGGAAATCTACTTTCTAAAAAGTCCTTCCGGCCAGTGCCGGGAGGAAGAGGTAGCTTTCATTTTCCTTATTTTAAAAAGCCAACTTATATTATTCAAACACACGAAGCTCAATTTAGTGGAAACCGAATATAGGAGATTCAATACTAATTTTTATCAATACTAAATCATTATGAATGAGAATTTCGCGAAATTAGTCAGCTTTATCCAAGCTGCTTTTATTTACAGTAACTTATATTCGGCTGCCAAATTCCGCGATTTCTTAAAGTTCCTGCCATTTTAAGACAACATGGTGGATGAGGCTAACCAGTGAACTTGGTCGAGACCTTAGTAATTACTCTGCACTTGCTCACTCACATCGGAATCGGTTGATATATAAAAGTGCTGTCGCAGGCAAAAAATCAGATTTTTCAAAATGTCACCCACATTAGAAATTGAAACTGCTATATCTGAGCCATTTTTTAAGATAAAGACAAACAAAAAATGCTCGTGAATGCTTATATCAATGTCAAATACTTAAGAAAGAAACTTTTTTCAATTTCTAATTTTTTTGCACCTCACTTTAAATATAATTTTTTTTTAATTTAATGGCCGCCATTTTGAAACAAGATGGCTGATGAAGCTGGCCAGCGAACTTGGTTGAGATATTGATGTATACTATCCACATACCTTCTTACATCGAAATAGGCGAATACGTGTGTTATCGCGTGACAAATACAAGATCGTTTCAAAGTGTTAGCCATGCAAGAAATTTAAAGTGCTATAATTCAACTATTTTTTAAGATATAAACAAAAGAACAAATTTTCAGAAACAAAAACTGCTCCAAAATCTTTGTATCAAGGCCAAACACACAAATTTGTTTTTTCATTTTCCAATTTTTTAATACTTCATTTTAAATTTTAAATTACTTTTTTTTTAAATGGCAACCCTTTTGAAACAAGATGGCGAATGAAGCTGGCCAACGAACTCGGTCAAGACATTGGTATGTACTATGTACAGACCAAGTTACATCCAACTCGGTTCATAAATACATCTGTTATCACGTGACAAAAATCAGGACGCTTCAAAATGTCAGCCACGCTAGAAATTCAAAATGCTATACCTCAGCCATTTTTTAAGATATAGACGAAACAAAAACTGCTCCCGAATTTTTTTATCAAGGTCAAACACATAAGAAAAAAATATTTTTTCAATTTTTAATTTTTTGGTACCACATTTCAAATTTAAATTTTTCTTAAAAATTTAAATGGCCGCCATTTTTAAACAAGATGGCGGATGATGCTGGCCAACGAACTCGGTCTAGGCATTGGTATGTACTAGGTATAAACGAAGTTACATCCAAATCGGTTCATAAATACGCCTTTTATCGCGTGACAAAATTCAGGACGTTTCAAAATGTCAGCCACGCTAGAAATTCAAAATGCTATAACTCAGCCATTTTTTAAGATATAGACGAAACAAAAACTGCTCCGGAGTCTTTGTATAAAGGTCAAATAAATAAGAAAAAAATATTTTCCTATTTTCAATTTTTTGGTACCACATTTCAAATTTTAAATTTTTAAAAAAACTTTAAATGGCCGCCATTTTGAAACAAAATGGCGGATGGAGCTGGCCAACGAACTCGGTCGAGACATTGGTGTGTACTATGTACACACCGAATTACATCCAAATCGGTTCATAAATACGAGAGTTACAGTGTGACATAGGTCAGATATATATATATATATATATATATATATATATATATATATATATATATATATATATATATATATATATATATATATATATATATATATATGGATATATATATATATATATATATATATATATATCAATTTTGAACAGAGGGTGGTTTCGGGGTCTGGGGGTCATGATCGATGAAAATATACCAAAATTTTTTGAAATCGCTTTCCTCCGAACGGCTGCAATAGGTAGCTTTTTGTAATGAAAGCTACCTAAAAGAAAAACGCTATGCAATCCATGGTATAAGTTCAAATAGGTATCGAACATTGGTTCCTTTTTCTACGATATATCTATTGTGTATAAATGCATGTGTATTTAAAAGATGTATGGGCAAATAGGTATAAATTATTTATTCGTTGCTTTCTACATTTGTTTGTACATAAATTGCTGCTACCTACGATATATCTTTCAAAATTGAACATTTTTTCTATTGCTATACACTTTAAGGTAGTCATCGCAATATATCACCAATATTGATATTAATTCATTGATATATTACGATATCAAATTTCTGATATCCTTCAGCTCTAGACCACATTGTGTAAATACAGTAAAATAAGGATAATAAAAGTTCAGCAAATAGCAACGTATTGTAAAAGAAAATAATCGTAACAAATTAATTTTGCAGTATCATGAAAACAAAATGCCCTTTATTTATTTCCTTTTTTTAAAAAAAAGATACAAATATTAACGAAAATAGTTTAGACTGTTAATTATTTGTCAAATTTTACGAGAAATAAAGTTATTATTAAGTGTTACGGCGCAGAATAATAAAATGATTAAAAGCAATGATTCTACAAGTATAACTTATTTGTCTTCGATTAAATGTATTAGATTATTCAAACATAAATATGCAGAGATTCCCAAAAAGTACACTCATAGTTTAAATTTAGTAAATTATCAACTATATTAAATATAACACGAAAGAAAAAATCATGCGCCAAACATAGATTATGAAACACTTCCAAAAACATTCAGAATAATGTAACAAAACTTCATAGTTGTTAAGTCAAAATATTCTGTCTAATTCAACCACATGGAAAGAATAATACATTTGAAAATCCCATTGCAGCTTTTCCCATCTACAATCGGAAAATTATCCGAATTCTTTGAGCAGCACTGCATATGGCAGATAGATTGGTGGGGCATTCCACATCAAATCAGGCAGTAAAATATCAATATGTAACCCACCATCAGAGATTTTAATGAAACTGCGTGTGTTTGTTCTTACTATTGAGATATGATCACCAGTATTTTTTTTTTGCTCCTTGGTGAAATAGTTTCTGAGAAAAAAATTGTCAAAATTTTGGAAAACTGCTGTCAGTTGGTATTCTTGACTGCTCGGTTTTCAAATGTAGCATGACATATATATAATCATATTTCAATATCTACTCTACAAATCATCTTCAAATAATTTATCCATAATATTTAGGGTACCCAGTTTATGAAAAATAATACTGTTCCGCTTATAACATTTTAAGTGTGTCTAAAAAAATGTTTAAACTTTGAAGTGGTGAATTTTTTATGAAAAATAATGCATTAACAAAAAAAAAAAGCACTATCAACAAAAGGCGGTATTTTTATTAAATTTATTTTTTGTGGGATATATACTTAAAGGTGTCCTTTACCTGATTCTGAAATAAAAATAGTGGGATTTTGGGTGTTTTAGTAGTATTTTCTATTTAAAAATATTTTGAGGCGCATTTCAAATCAAATCAAGCAGAGTCATTGCATGTCAGTTCCTCTAAGCCATTTAATTCACTGCCACAAATTTCAATGAAACTGGGTTTGTTTATAGCTCATTTTAAGACGTAATCACCTTTAATTTTTTTGAACCTAAGTAAAATATTTTTTAAGATAAAAAAAATATCAAAATTTTGAAAAATTGTTTTAAATTTTTTTTAATGATAGTTCTATATTCAAAGACTACATTAAAAAAAAGTCATTTCAATATAAAATCACTAAATAGGTTTCAAATAATGTATATGTGACAAATAATGTAGGCAGACTATTATTTCTTGTTTTTTGTCATGTTTAAGCACTAAGAGTGTCTTTTATCTTGGGAATTTTTAAAATCAAGAATTTTTTCAAAAATAATGTGTTAATCAAAAATTTATTATTTACCGAAGGCAGTTATTGCTTTTTTTAAAAAATTGTACGTAAAAATATCTTTTAAATGGTTATAAAATAAAAATATTGAAAATATGAGAAAAAATTATCAGAGTTTTGGAAAATTGCCACGAGTTGCCATTAATGATTGTACAATTTTCAAAGGCCTGATTTTATACATAAAATCATATTTCAATAACTAATAAAGAAATCTTCTTCAAATAATTTAAGCAAGGTAAATAAGGTATGTAGATTATGAAAAGAATATTGCTGTAATGTTAAAAAATATTTAAATGTGTCTAAAAAATTGTATAATCTTTGAAATCAAAAATATTTTACAAAAAATAATGAAATTATTAAAAAAGCTTTATCAATCAGAGGCGGAGTTTCTATGACTAATTTTTTAATTTTAAGTTGTACATAATACTACATTATAACTGGATCTGAAATAAAAATAGTGGGATTTTGGTTGGTTTTAGTAGTATTTAAATCATATTTAAAATTATCAATATTTTCAGATGTAAAATTTATCCAATCTCTGGAAATATTTTTATTTATACATTTATTTTATTTTTCAAATTATCTTTTATGTTCGTTTCTTAAGGAAAAAAAAATAAACAATATTGTTTTCTAGTAAAACTTCTGGAGCGAAGAGCAATTATCCCTTTCCAAAAAAGAGAAAAATCACTAGCTCCTCACTGCCCAACAGAAATTTTCAAAATGACACTCCTAATCTTAAAATTCATATTTGTCTGTTAATATTGAAATTTAGCATTGAGCTGCTAATATTGAAAAAAATACCAAATTTCACTCTTTTGAAGAAAATTATGACATATTGTGCTTTAAAAATATGCAAAAAATGCATAATCCATTATATTTATACCTTTCAAATAACTATAACTAAAAAATTACTTAAAACTTAATGAGATGCATTTTTGTAACTTTATTCAGTTTCTTATGATATGCAATTTGATTTATTTCATCACAATATTGCTGAAAGATGGATTTTCAACATATATATATATATGTATACATATGTGTGTATATATATCCCTGTTCTCAAACAAATTATTTAAAAATTATTCACTTATGTTTAATAAAGCATATATATTGTTTATACACTTATAGAGAATACATATGGTAAATTTTATGATATTATGTCAATAATATCTAAAAATAAAGAACTTATCTAATAGTATGTAACGAAAAATTTAACATCTGGTGTAATGACGACAAAATTTTATTATTGTTTTACTTAATTGCCGAAACGTCAGTGAAGGCTTACTGTGGAGACACGAAAAGTTTTGGTTTCTGTTAGTCTGTCTGTCTGTTAGTCTGTCTGTCTGTTCCGCGATAACTGCCGTAAAAAGCATCCGATTATCTTAAAATTAAGGATGCATGTTGGTGAAATCCCCGGATTTAGCTGTATAGTTTTTGGTTAAATTTGGTTCATTCGTTCGGAATATGTAGAACATTTTATTTTGCGACTTAATGCTTTCCTATAGCAATTCAGACGATTTTTCCATTTTTATTTGTTGAAAAGAAATGGCTCATATGATTGAAGGATTTAAATGCTAAATTAAGGATGATGAAATTTCCTAATTAGAACCATACATTATTCATATTAGTTTGAAATTTTGTGTATACATTTGTCAGAGTTTTTAAATTCGGTGTATAACTTTTATGGAGGAATTTTATGTATGTGTTTCAATAATATAAAATATTTTTTTTTATATAAATTTTCTTTTTAAGCACATATTTAATTGTTTTTATTATCCTTTAACTGTTACCTAGCAGCGAACTACACCTAAAAATATCGTAAATTTGAAAGTATGTTTAATTGTTTGAAGTTAAATCAAAGTCAAAAGGGACGAATTAATGCCTTTCTGTCTTTACATATAGATGGAATTTACCACAGAAATAAAGAAAGACTATGTTCTATTTGTTTTGTTCAAATATTTTTCTTTTAAATTAAAAAGTTCATTATTTTCATAAGGAATAAATCGACATTTTGCTATGAAATTTAACAATCATTTTTTTTTTCCGTTGCCACGAAAATTCAATCCCGGAATAAAAATTTATCCTAAACAGTTAATTTTGATTTGAAAGATTTTTATGCGCGAGAGGAAAATGAAATAAAAAATAGACATGAATACGCCTTCATATTAGAAATAAAGTGAAAATACGAAAAGAAGGTGAATTTGATCTCATATATCAAAAATAAAAGGAATACGCTTTGAGGTTGAAATAAAATGGGCTTGTGTTATGATATTAATTTTTATTATTAAAAAAAAAAATACTAATATCTCATGGTTTATCGTCTGCACACATCTAACAGAAATGTTAATTCTTAATCGAAAATTCCAATGAGAAAAAAAAAAAAAAAAAAAAAAAAAACTTTTGAAAAGCAAATATATAGTAAATATCAAAATTATGCACCGCAAAATTATCGCTGTCGAAAATGACGTCATTGTATTGGGAAATAAATATTTTCATCCTTAAAAACCAAGCATTAACTAGATTGCCTGAATTTTTTTTTTTGACGGGTGTTACTTCTTAATGCCGCCTCATTTCAGAAAAGATGAATGAAAATTATTTTATTTTTAAAGGAAATTACATTTTCATTCATAAAACCTAAACGTTTAATATAATTGCATCAATGTAAATCATTTTTTGTGTTACCAGTATTGAAAAATAAGGCTCAGAAGTGTAAAAAGAAATCTAAGATTTGCGCTAACCATTAGCGCAATCAATAAAAAGTTACGTATGTAAATTAATAAGACCACGGGGGGTTCAGGGGGGCGGAGCCCCCCTGAAGAAATCTACTTTATTATTTAAAAAATATACCAGAATTAACAGCTCATGAAAATTTCGAAATATCCTTCCATAACATTTTTAATTTAATGCTTTTAATGTCTGAAAACTTCGTATTTTTTATTCTTATAAATAATTACATAATTTGAAAACTTTAAATTGCGGTTTGCAGGAAACTGAATATTACCAAAGTGTGTCTAAAAACAATGACTTGCAGAGCTGACGTTGAGGCTCCTGATCTGCAGATTTACTAGTTTGAATCAATGAAGAAAGCGTATATGTTTATATTTTATTGAAGTACAAGTGAACATTTCACAGACATTTCTATCCCAACAACTGAGTATGTCACATTCACACTACAGCTGATATTTTTTTTTTTTTGATCTTTCGGGTTTGATGGCAAATGGTCATGAATTAATCAGTTTTGTTAGAAGTGTCATTGCAGTCAGTATATTAGGTTCACTATTTTTTTTTTAATTTATTTTGATTGACTCGATGAACAACAACTTTTAAAGCGACCATTTCATGTATTTTCAATTAAAAGCTGATTTATAAATTCATTATGTTGTTTAGTTATTATTATCGTCTTAAGATAATAAGTTGGTATTAAGATTTTTAAATGTAGTTTATTTATTATTTGACCAAATGAAAGTATTTTTCAATAAGAGTGGGCTGTTGATTTTAAGTCGGCTGTTGAGCAGTGTAGTGTTGGTAAAGGAACTGGTATTATTTAATTTAATTTTTATTGCTGTAAATAATATTTGTTATTTTATTATTGTATGTATTATATTTAAGCAAGTACACGATATCGTAGTCGTTATAGTACATCTTAGCATGAAAAGCTTCAATATTTATCATTAAACTTTCACATGTTATAAAAATTTTGTTAAAATTGCTCATACTTTCACTATTTTTATTTTATTTTAAAAGATATTTTTACGTACAATTAAAAAAAGTAATAACACCCTGACTTCGGTTAATAATAAATTTTTGATTAACACATTATTTTTCACAAAATTCTTGATTTTAAAAATTCACAAGATTAAACACACCCTTAGTGTTTAAACATGACAAACAACAATAAATAATAATCTGCCTACATCATTTGTCACATATACATTATTTGAAATTTATTTAGTGATTTTATATTGAAATGACTTTTTTTATTCAGTCTTTAAATATAGAACTGTCATTAAAAACATTTAAGAAAAATTTTCAAAATTTAGATTTTTTTTTATCTTAAAAAATATTTTACTTAGAAGAAAATCAAGAAAATTAAAGGTGATTACGTCTTAAAATGAGCTATAAACATACCCAGTTTCATTGAAATTTGTGACGGTGAATTAAATGGCTTAGGGGAACTAACATGGAATGACTATGCTTGATTTGATTTGAAATACGCCTCAAAATATTTTTAAATAGTAAATACTACTAAAAACCCCCAAAATCACACAATTTTTATTTCAGAATCAGGTAAAGGACACATTTAAGTATATCTCCCACAAAAAATAAATTTAATAAAAATACCGTCTTTTGTTGATAATGCTTTTTTGTTAATGCATTATTTTTCATAAAAAATTCACCACTTCAAAGTTTAAACATTTTTTTAGACACATTTAAAATGTTATAAGCGTAACAGTATTTTTTTTCATAAACTGGGTACGCTAAATATTATGCATAAATTATTTGAAGATGATTTGTAGAGTAGATATTGAAATATGATTATATTTATGTCATGCTACATTTGAAAACCGAGCAGTCAAGAATGCCAACTGACAGCAGTTTTTCAAAATTTTGATAATTTTTTTTCTCAGAAACTATTTCACCAAGGAGTAAAAAAAAATACTGGTGATCATATCTTAATAATAGGAACAAACACACGCAGTTTCATCAAAATCTGTGATGGTGGGTTACATGCCTGCCTGAACTGACTTGGACATCTATGGTATCTATCCTGGTATCTATTAACTACGTACATGCCAAAATTTAGTTCAGTTAAGAAATACATATACACTTTAGTTGAAAATTCCCCTTCAGCAATTTCTGCTAATAAGGAGAATGACACGTGAATTCTTTTGTGGAACCCTGTTTATGAGGTAGATAATTTATATACAGCGAGTAAAATACAGGAAAAAAACCAATTAAATTTAAAAACGCATGCCAAAATTGAAAACACACCTCCAGCAATTATTACTCTGAGACTGTAACAGATTTCTTTTGTGTGTCCCTGTAAATGAACGACAAATCCTATGAATAAACTATTCTAGCGTAATCATCTTGTAGTGAAATTCAGTAATTTAAATCAGTTTAAATACATTTGAAATAGCGTAATGTCATTAAAATAATCTGCAAACGATTTCCCCCCATATACCACAATGTAATGGAATTCTTTTGGGTGGCCCTGTAAATGAACTATTAATCCTACATACTTCATATGCAATACCAAAAATGCTTATGTGATTATAAGGTTTACCAATTGCATGAAAATTCGAGTATATTTACTGGAGTTAGAGCGCGGACGCAGACGGCCAGACGAACCGAATGCATAAACAGTTTTCAACTTTGTTGGACAGTGTTAAAAATTAAAAAAAGTGATGACATTTTATATAGTAGTCCATAAATTTATTAAAGAAAATTTAGCACAAATTAATATCATTAGAAGGAACAAAGCAGCCACAACTGTAAAAATGCAAAAACCTAACGTCTAAAACTGGATCAAAGTTTAATCAGTTTTAACTCTTTATTCTGTATAGCTGCACAGCTATTTAATATTTAAAAATATCTATTTGAATTTATTGTTTACAAATTAATCGTGGTATGTTTTTAATTTTTTTATTTGTTACAGTTAATGAAGCATTTCATTTTTATAGCCAGGTGTTTTTTATGAGACACATAATAAGGTGCATTTGTTGTTGTTGTTGTTTTAATAGAACATTAATTTATGACACACCGTGTATATGCGAATCATAGTAACCGAAACTAGTCAGAAAAAATATTTTTTCAAGAGCGTTGATACATAGGTTTCTCTCTATTCTAAAAAAAAAAAAAAAAAAAAAAAAAAAAAAACTAACGATCGATGTCATCGCTTCCGGTTTTGAATTTTTTGTGACCGGAGGATTTTTTTCGTTAATATTAAGAAAAATATTGCATACAAAAATATGAAAATTGGTTGTATAATAGACAAATGTCTGATAAACACGTTGATGCAGACAGTTTTCAAATTGAAGGATTATTTTAAGAGATATTTAATGTTAAATTTAATTGTTGCAAAATTGTTGCCAAATTTAAAAACAGCGCAAAAAATATTTCCTTCAAATTAAAAATTTATTTACACGTGACGATTATAAACTGAAAAAACTGTCAAATGATAATTAAATGATTACGTAAATAAAGCAAGAAAATATTGATAATTACGTCATAAAAACTATATTTACACGTGAATTTTAAAAGAGAAAGAAAATTGTAAAATAGTAAGTCCATTAATATGTGTTAAAAGTTGTAAATGGAGGAAATTACGTCATATTTAAAATGGCCAAACTATAATATTGCCAAACAGTTTAAATTAAAAAAATATATTTATTTCATAGGCATTTATTTCATATTTTGAGATAATCTTTTTTAAACTATTGTTGAGAATTCTAAGACAGCGCAAATAATATTTCCTTTCTAACAACAAAAGTACTTTCACGTGAATATTAAAAAAAAAAAAAAAAAGAAAACTTTGGGAAAAATTATGTCAGAATTAAAACGATACATTTAAAATGTCTTATAAAAAACTTTCTTATAGTGTTGTTTAAAAATACCGGGAGACAGCGACTCTGTTTACTTAATTCATTCTATATTAGCTTATTTGCAGATATTTCACTGATCTTAATTAGTCAAAGACGAAAACAACCCGCTAACAGAGAGATCGTCACTGATTTTTTAGTTCCTACTATTAGTTCACACTCTCCCTATATTCAGGGGCCTCGCTAAGGGGGGACGGGGGGAGCTTCCCCCCCAAACATTCATGAAGGCTATTACACTTGGCAAATTTAAAAACATAGTTGGCAATTTTTTTCAGAACTTTAATAAAAACTATAATATATTTTCTATTTCTGATAGACTTGACAAAAATTACAAAACTAATTGGGAATATTATTAAACATTTAACAAATAAGAACTATATTTACATTTTCTAACTGTGGTACGTTGGCAAAATTATAAAACGAGTCGGCAAATACGGAAATTTGACTTGGCAATTTAAGGTTCTCTCCCCCACCAATAAAAAGTCTTAGCGATGGCGCTGCCTATATTTATTTTTCAATTCCTACTATTAGCTCACACTCTCCCTATATCTATCTTCTATCTATAATATAAAGGACAAACATATCTGTGCGTAACGCATACGTCATTTTGCGAATGGCAACACTTTGAAATTTGAAATGAAATTTTGGTTTTGCAATTTTCTCTACTGCAAACTTTTAAACTTCTAAACATCGCACATTTAAAATTTTTACACCGTCGTATAATGAAAAAAATGCTCTTTTAAATGCAATTTGGAAAGCTGTATCTCAATTAATTTTTGAGATATTAATTTTTTTACAGGTTTTAATACCATTTTTCTTATCGTGGCAACAAAAGTACCTCATTTGTATTGAAAGTTATTGAAAGTAAACGAAAAATAGTTGAAAATAGGAGATACTGTATCTTTTTGTTGCCATTTTCTCAGAAAACCCGAAAAAATAGTTGAAAATAAAATATGGGCTATGTCAAGAATATTGTCTATTATTCCGTGATAATGACGTCATATGCACACTTTTCTATAGACGAAGTTTAAGACTGGGTTGTAAAAGTAGATTGGTTTAGCGGATGCAAATGACGTCATTTTATAAGAAAACGTGTATTTTAATTGTTAAACCTGAATTATGTTTTGTAGAAGTGCGTCATTTTCACAGCCCAGCTGCTTTAAAATTCTTCACAGGTAAAAATGCATCACTTTTGAAAATAATGTAATCGAAAGCACACACTGATAAACGCAATGTTTTACAAAAATTTAGAGTGTTTTTATAAAAGAGAGGTGACATCCAAATAATAGCGATTTATATTACAGAAATTGATGATTCACGCCTGGATGGATTTGCTTCGCCGAGCTAGACAAGCAAGCAAATAATTCGTGGTTTAAAATAATATCATGTTCCTGAAGTGTTTGACGAAAATCTCTCGAACAATAAAATTTTAATGCTATTCTTTAAGACATTCTACTATAATTTTATCAAAATAACATAATTTGCTTAATTTTTCCTAATTTTATTTAATCTATAAATTTAAAACACAAGTGTGTTTTTTAGTCATCTGGCCTGATCTTTCTGCTGAACCAATTTTACTAATATATATTTTTTTTAAACTGAAAGGTCTTCCTTTGTAGATGTGATCGCACTATCTATTTTTTTTTAAATATCCCCACTTTTATATTTTAATTTTAAAAGAATTTTATGAAATTTCTTCAAAATGCTGAAAATTCGATAGCTTTCATTGCTGCAGACAAGAGAGAAATAATGAGGTATTTTAAAATTTATTCATGCAGTTTTCTGATAAATATTCAAAATTGTTGATAAAAATTGTTGTATAGGGTTTAGTGGCGCAAAATTCCATTAGGAGCAGAATATTATATTAGGGGCATAATAACGGAACATGACATACTGCTTTTGAAAACACGCATTTTTCGTCATAAATTTTCTATATTGTTTTTCCTTCTGCATGTGTACTGATACTAAGTTTCAGACACTAGGCGAAATGCTTATTTAAGTGAAAATGAAGTTATATTTAAAAGAAAACGATTATTTTCTTAGATAAAGCTAGGCCTTTTAACACAAATGCGTCTAAAAAACATAAATTACGGAAATTTTTACTCTCCAAAATTGAGATTAGAATCTCAAATAAAGAGTGCGTCTGTTCACATAAAAGCTGTTGCTGGCAATCGTGACTTCAAGTTTTGAGTTAAAATGATTTTAAAATCATCAAACATAATACAAAATTTTTAAAAATGATCAATATGGATACGAGAAGTGCGTATGTAAATTTTGAGAAGGTAAAAATTGCTGTTTTCATTCCGGAAATCCAAGCATAAGAGCCTCAATTGATAACCACATCCTAATAACTGATCTTTATTATATTTTACTGATTATGTATCTATATTATAAAGAACAAACGTATCTGTGCGTAACGCTGACGTCATTTTGCGAATGGCAATACTTCACGATCAAATTTCGGTCTTGAAATTTTCGCTACTGCAATTTTTCCATCTTCTGACCATCGTACGTTTTCAATTTTTGTCTCATAGGGAAATAAATGTACTTTCAAATGCAATTTATTTAAAAACTGTATTCATTGACTGATGTATTATATTTTCTAAAATAATTTTTAAGCATGATTTTTTTAAAAGTTTATCTTATCACGTGCCGGTTTCAATACATAAAATAATAAACATTTTGCACATAAAGCAACAAACATTTTTCAGCATTTATTTCTGACTATTTTTGCATAATGAAATTAATACTTCCTTTATAAGCAAATAAAAGAATAATATTAAAAAAACCACCAAACTAACATATTTGTGAAAGACAAATTAACGAAATTAATCCTTCTTTTATAAACAAACAAAAGAATAATATTGAAAAAATTTGTTTGCAAAGTTCATCTCAGTTTACTGATTGTCTATGGTTTTAAAAACAATTTTAAAGCATGAAATATTTTTTAATTTATCTATATCGCGCGGAGCTCGATTACGAAACATTAATCCGTTTGCCCTTAAAACAAAATAAAGAGTTCATCGTTTTCTTACGGCTAATTTCCATTAAAAAAAAAAAAAAACTTCCCTATGAATAAATAAATTAAATATTATAAATCAAACACATATTTACCAGACATGTAAAAGCTCTGAAATTATCAGAATATAAAAGGATGCCATAAGTAGTAAAATCTTCGCAAATAACTCTTAGCATGCGGCTAATAAGAAAATATCGCTTTTGATAAATTTCAAAAATGTATTTGATTGTGTAATTCGTATTTTCCATATGAAAAATGCTTTTTTAATGTAAGTGGTCAATCTAAAAAAATTATTGCATATAAAAAAATTATTAGTTTTCAAAAAAAAAAAAAAAAAAAAATGTTTTCACCTATATTATTTAACCCGCGAAGCCCGGGTACGATCCCCTAGTAATAATAAAAGAACAGATCGCTCTGTGTGTGTGTGTGTGTGTGTCGGCGATGGCTAGCAAAATCTACGACGCGTACGAGGTTCAAAATATTTCTGAAGAGAGTTCAAGGCCTCTCCTAATGCACCTGATTTTAAGAATTTTCATATTCTAATTAATAGCTGAGTAATTAATTTACAAACGCAACTCACTTTCATCAAAAATACGCTTTTTCCTCGGCTTTTTTTAATCCGCTTGCTGTCGGTTGGTTGGTTGTATAAGTTTTCTCAGAAGAAATTAAATAAACCGGGATAGCAATGGATGTGTTCAAGATGCACGCGTGCCGCGCGCGCGAGCTCAGGAAACAGGAACATGGAGCGGGTCTTTATCGTTGATGGAATAAACATTCAGCGCGTTCACGAACAAATCACGGTTTGATTAATTACGCTATTAATTATAAAGATAATTTGTTACAAGTGACGGGCGAGCTGAATGGCTGAATGGATAACGCTTTGAACTTGAGACTAGGGGCTATTGGTTCGAATCCTTCACGCCCCAAATTGTTTTATAAGGTTTTTATTTTTCTTCTTCTTCTTTTTTTTTTTTTTTTTTTTTTTTTTTTTTGCTTTATATTTTTTATAATTAATAAGATATTTTTGATAAAGATAAATTTTTATATTTATAATACAGAAGCATATGTATTTCTTTTATGATAATAAAATACTTATTTAAATACCAGAAAATGAGGTATTTCGCAGTGAAAGTTTTACATTTGAACGCCTTTTAATATTCAAAGTGATATTAAGCAAATGAAGAAATAAGTATTGCGCGAAAATATACGTTTGCGCTTAGGATAATTTCTTAATGTCTTTCTTTCCCTTTTTTTTTTTTTTTTTTTTGAGTAATTTAAGAGTGAATTTTTGTCAAGACTGGGATGCAAATCATATTTTACGATGTTAAAATCAACATGGAAAATATTATAAAAATAAAATGTAATAGATGTATAATATTTTAACTAAAAATATCTGCATATACAGTAGAACTTCGATTATCCGAAGTAATTGGGACAGATCATCTTTCGGATAATAGAAATTTTCGGATAATCGAGAATGCTTCAATTTTAAGATTAAGGAGAAATATATGCAACATTTCTTATTATGGTAACAAGTGCTTCACAAAAATAAAGCAATAGCAAAATAGAAACAAGAATAAATTACCTGAATTTTAATTTTGAAATTAAGTACCTTTTACATACATCACAAGGATTTAAAAAAATGTTTTGTTTGTCGATGTTTCGATTGATTTTGCTTTGAAGCTCTATCACGGGGTTTTGTAATATTACTTCACCAGTATCGCAGTGCTAGGCCCCCATATCTAGGGCCACTTTTTAAGCATTTACACCATTATTGCGCATTTTTAATAAATATTATTCTAATGATTATTCCATATCCTATGATTAATTTTGACAAATTGAAGATCTAAAACGCTTAATATTAAAACGGTTTAACATATTTTCATGTTAGGGCCATGTTCTCAACTATCAGTTGGCCCCTTTTGGGCTCCCTATTGTAACTCCCTTAAAAATAGTCCGATTCACTAGCTTTTTTTTTCAAACAACATCTAAGGTTCTCCAGCTATTGCACGAACGAAAAAAAAAATGCAGACTTCAGCTGCCACATATTTTGAATATTAATTGCCTTCTTGGGCCCTTAGTGAAGTTCTTTAAAAATGATCCGAATGCCTTGCAATTTTCTTTACCATTGCTCTAGCATCATCTGATTACTTTAAAAACTACTAAAAAGTATATTTATACTAAATTACATGCTTAAGTTCCTGACCCCCTGGGATCCGGTATAGGGCCCTTGAAGCTTTTGCACCATAAATTGTTAATAGATTGCCCCTCTTAATCCGATCTTCATTTTTGGAACCAATTTTTCAATTTATTTATTCTGCCGTTTCTATATTCCAGTTAAAATTATGGGGCACCCTAGGGTCCAGTAGGGCTCGATCTGGGTCCCCTTGAACTTTTTGTTTGCCATGTATTTTTCACCCCCTAATATTCTCACCTTCTCATTGCATAATTTTAAAATTGAGTTTTAGACTCTTCTCCCTGGATCAACACCTCCATATTTTTATTGGGGCCCTAGGGCCCTTTTTAAGCATTTACCCCATTTTGTGCGCATTTCTTTAAAATATTAATCTAATGATTAATTCATACCCTATGATTAATTTTGAGTAATTAAAGATCTAAAACGCCAAGTACTAAAACATTTAAACATGTTTTCGAGTTAGAGCACTGTTCTGAACTTTCAGTTGGTCCCTTTGGAGCCCCCTATTATAATTCCCTTAAAAATAGCCAGATTCACTTGCTTTTTTTCCTAACATCTTAAGTGCTCCAGCTGCTACATGAACGAAAAAAAAATTCAGACTTCAACTACCATCAATTTTGAATATTAATCGCCTTCTTGGGGCCCTTGATTCTTTAAAAATGATCCGAATTCCTTGCAAATTTGTTTACCATTGTTCTAGCGTCCTCTAATTACTTTAAAAACTACTAAAAAGTGTCTTTATACCAAACTACATACCACTTAAGTCCCTTCCCCCTTGGTGCCCGGTACAAGGCTCCTTGAAGCTTTTGCACCATAAATTATTAATAAATTGCCCCTCCTAATCCGATCTTCATTTTTACCATTTTTTAATTTAGTCATTCTCCTGTTACTATATTCCAGTTAAAATCTTGGGGCACCTTACGGTCCTGTAGGGCCCGATCCGGGGCCCTACAGGTGTGCCATGCATTTTCACCCCCTAATTTTCTCACCTTTTGATTGCATAATTTTAAAATTGAGTCTTGGACTCTTCTCTCTAGACAAACACCCTCATATTTTTATCGGGGTTCTAGGGCCCCTTTATAAGCATTTACACCATTTTTGCGCATTTCTTTAAAATATTATTCTAATGATTATTTCATACCCTATGATTAATTTTGACTAATTGAAAATCTAAAACGCTAATTACTACAACATTTAATCACGTTTTCATTTTAGGGTCCTACTCTCAACTATCAGTTGGACCCTTTTGGGCCCCCTGTTACAGCTTCTTTAAAAATGGTCCGATTCACGAACTTTTTTTTCTAACAACTTCTTAGGTTCTCCAGCTACTACATGAAAAACAACAAAAAAAAATTGCAGACTTCAGCTACCACCAATTTTGAATATTAATCGTCTTCTTGGGGCCTTTGTTGCAGCTTCTTTAAAAACTATCCTATTCTATTGCAATTTTCTTTAACTTAGGTTCTCCAGCTACTACATGAACAACAACAACAAAAAAAAATTGCAGACTTCAGCTACCACCAATTTTGAATATTAATCGTCTTCTTGGGGCCTTTGTTGCAGCTTCTTTAAAAACTATCCTATTCTATTGCAATTTTCTTTAACTTAGTTTCAGCGTCTTCAAGCTACTTTAAAACCACTACTAAATTTTCGTATACCCAACTACTTTCTAGATAACACTCTGGCCCCTAGGGGCCGATCTTTCTTTATACCTCAGCTACCACCTTTTTCGAACATTAATCTCCTTTTCCAGCATCAACTTACGTCTATTCACTATAGCCGTAAATTAAAAATCGCGTTACTTTAAAGGTATCTTTAGATAAGAGATTTCATCCATTTATTAAATATGTGTTAATGCTAACTGTAAGTCATGAAATTTACAAGGGGTGGGGTATCTTCCACCGCTTGGGGGCGCAATATTTCCTCGGGTTTAAGGGCCGAATTTCAACGAGATTTGCTTCCTTCAACTTAGATTACAATTCAGCTACTTTCTGTATTATGAAATATTATCTTGGACTTTAGTTACCAACATTTTCTAACATTAATGGAGCATTCTTTTTTTTAATTATTATTCTATGGCTTGATTCCTACGAGGTTTGTCTCACTCAACTTGGTTTTCGATTTTCTCCAGCACGTGCGGGCACTTCCGGTAAATGCTGCCATAGATAGCGGGGAACTAGATTACAGGTTCCTTAGAAAAGATTTTTCATTGGAACACACTAGATGCTGCGGAAGGAAATGGGGCCTCCGAACTTAGGTTCATTTAAAAGAATTTCCAAAGCTATAAAATCATGCAAACTTAAGTTTTGTTTAAGATTATTATTTACAAACCCCGGGCAACGCTCGGCGGGTCTGCTAGTTATCTATTATATATATAAAATCCAAACGGAAATTTCGTTCCGAACGCCGAGATTTCGAGTTCTACCGCATGGATTTTGACGGAACTTACACTGTTAGATAGATATCGTTTCAGGGCAGGTTTTAAGCTATAATGCATTGTTCTACGTAGAATAGTTATAGAATTATGATGGAAAGTTCTGTTATTTTGGACGAAAAGGTTGCCATTGGCGTACAATTTTCATCTTTGCATATTAAGCTATCGTTTTGTTAAAGAATTGAAACGTCTACATCATTTAGAAATTAAAATATACAAACAACCCGAGAAAAAAACTATTACTGATTTTATAAAAATTACAAAGAAATACAGAGAAATAATAAGGAGAAATAATAGTATAAAAAGAACATATTTCATTTAAATATGAAAGAAATATGTTTTTATGGCTTAAAAGGAGTTTCATTTTCTAGGTCGGTCCATTGAAACAATAATTGGCGATTTATCATCTTTGTGGTTTATATTTCGAACCTGGATAAGAAAATATTTATTGAACTTTTATTTAAATAAAGTAGCGTTTTTTTTCTTTTTTGTTTTTTAAGTTTGTCAGCGTTGATTTCAAAAGCACGGGATGGATTTTGTTTATCATTTACACCATTAGATAAGTTTTCGGAATCATTTGCATGCATGATTTACCTATGTAACTATTAGCCCCCGGAAAGGTATGTTATTTCTTTCTCCCAGCTTATTTTGTCTCTAAAAAATAACGTTATCTTAAGGTGCGTTTTCACTGGTCTACCCAAGGTCTAACTTAGCTAACTTTTTACCTAAGCACAAGATTTTAGGTCGTTAGAACGTGATTTTGAAGGAATGCTCTCTGTTCAATCCTAAGCACGGCTAACCTAAGCTCAGCCAATTAGAAAAGAGATTTTTGCTAAATATGGCGGTGGTTTAATATGGTATTAAAAATAATATTTATATTTCACATCGGTGTTTTTATTTAGAATTACTCTTGTTTTTGCATCAAACAAGAATCTATGTTCTGTAATTCGAGAAATATGGTACGTTTTATTAAATTGTGTTGGATATACCATCTTTTATTAATTTGTTTTCGTTTAACAAATAGTAATCGGTAAGGATTGTTGAAATGTTGCACCTTTGTAGAAGGATACATATCTATCTGTCTTTGGTAATTATTCAGATGCATTTTATTAAAATTAAAATACTAATTATATAGTTCGTTTATGGATTTTATTTCGGGTAATAATGAAGATATAATACGCTGTTCTCAAAATTTTATTGAAAGTTAACAGTACAAAGAATAAAAGTATTTTTTTTATATGAATATTTGTTTCTTAAATTTAATTACATGCTTCATTAATTATAATTGGTTATTTGATAGACTATTTCTAATCAATTTCGAATTAAATATCTCTTTGCTCACTTAAAATAATTGTGTTAAGAATTATTTGTTACTGTAGCTCATATCGGTTTTTAAATGGAAAATTAGTTAAAGGCAAGCTCCAATTCAGTTTTGTTAATAGTACTTGATTATGCATATTTATGCAAGGATGTAGAAAAGCTTATAAACTTTAAAATAAATAAGCCTCTGTATTTTGTATTCTCCTATTCTCTTTTAAGAAAGAAAGATTCAATTGCAAATGAGTTTGCTCTTTACCCATTTACTGAGATTTACTTGTGAACATTGTCATACAAAGAAAACTCTGACTGTTCTACTTTTTATTTTATTTTTAATGCATTTCCTTACTTCTTGTTCTTGGATTCATGCTGAAAATTCTATGAAGGATTATAACTTTGTATGAGATTTTAAATCAATTGAAATCATGTATAGCTTTTTTTTGTCTGGGTATTTCTAAGAATTTGTATGCATTTTCATGTGTGGTTTGTTGCTAATTGAGCAATGTTTTCGTATGTAGGCATAGTATGATAGGCATTTAAGTTTTATTCCACTAGAGTTTACCCATAAATCCTGTAACTTTGATCAGAATTAATGCTCCCTTAACTTTGTATTGAAATTGTTTGATATTCTCCAAGTGTGCTAATGAATCTGAAAGTTATACGATTGAATTTGTAATTATACACTTTGATTGGTCAATTAGAAAGTAGCTTAAAATTATAAACAAGGGTTGTTAAATTTTGATTCTTCGATTGCTTTGTAGTGTTATTGTTTTGTTAATAATTATAAATGCAGAAAAAAAGAGAAATTTAAATGTGAAGCCTTTGTTTATCTTTAGGAAAATTTTAAAACTTAGATTGAAAGCAGGGATTTTTAAAGCATGTTATTTGCAAAAGAAAAAAAAAACCTAAATAAAAATACTGTCACATTGTATAAGGTATCTAAATAAACTGGTATGTTTCAAATAATATTGAAAAAAATTAATGGAGGTAAGGTAATCTTTCATAAATTAAAATTATGTTGACAAACATTTTTATAATTAGAGGTATGTTTTATAAGTTTAATCTTTTGCAGAAAGATTTTAAAGTCCACCAAAACAATTTTAAGCATGTGCAGGTAGGATAGTCGGTACAGATGTCATATTCGTCCCATATTGGCGCAATTTTTTCTGACGCCAATGCCAAAGTATCGTTATTTTGCTTGATGTGGTAACCCGGATTATGTTGTTTATGCTGTTGATGTTTTCGCCAAATTGGCAACCGAAAAAAATCGCGCCAATATGGGGCGAATATGACATCTGTACCGAACAATCAACTTTTAAAGGATTAATATAACTGTTTTTGTATTTAAATGTAGTTTAAAGTCTCATGACAGTTGATGGAATTTAGGCCTAATCTAAGTGAAAGCATGTGTAATTTTATACTAAATCATTGCTTAGGATAAAATTCTTTTATGAGGTTTTCGTTAATGTTACACCCTATACTATTTTAACAAATACATATATAGTCAGCTGTTTTCAGTTTCCCATGTCTGATTTTGAGTAGTACTTTAACAAAAAATCAACATTTAACGTTTGAATCAAATATTTGTTTTATTACATTTTGTCTTTCATTTTTTAAATATTATATGTATGCATGTATTACATTATTTTCTCTTTTAATTTGCTAGTTGCTTTAGCTGCTACAGTTGATAGAAATGCAACAAGGATGGTGTGAATGGATGTTAAGCAGTATTATCTGTTCATCAGCAGCATCAGTTATTGTCACTAACATTTTGACGATCGGTACAGAAAGCAGCAAAGTCAACTAATTTCTAGTAGAGTTGCAGCTTGTTGGTTCCTTACTTCTGTGTTGGCCCGTTGGAATGTGCCTGGGGGACTATTAGGTTAGAAATAATCTTTAGTCCTTTGGATGCAAACTTGCAGGCTAAAACACATTTTATATTCTGCATGGATGTGGAAGCTACGCTTCTTTTTTATTTTGCTGAAGATTACCTATATTTTGCTTTATTGCCTATCTTTATGAAAAGTAAGTCACTTTTTGCTTAAATTTTTTTTTATGTTCTATTATGTACTGCAATGTAAGAGTAAATTCAATTTAATGTTTTCTGATTCAAAACATTAATTTTTAAGGGATTTAGTAATTATCAATTATGTAAATTAGAACAATCGCTTAGATTAAAATAAAGACTTTAATATAAAATTAGATTATTGGGTATTTTTTGGTTAGCCGCAGCGCCAGTGTTATATATACATATATGCATATGTTGTATATATACACACATATATATATATATATTATGCATATATAACACTGGCACCTGGCTAACCGATTATTGTTTAAGAAAACATGCTAATATAAGCAAGCATTAAAAAAAAAAATTAAAGCATCTTTTTATTAGACTACTCAAATAGAACAGAATATTTATAAATGTGGAGGTGAAAACAAATTATAAAAGCATGTGGCATTGACAGAAATATTCTGTTCTTTTCCTTTCGATGGATACCACTTTGCGCTGAATGTAAATGTTGGCTCAGAATTTGCAGACATGTATAAATGGCTGTACAATATATTAATATATCATGCATTCACCATTTTTTTACTTTTGGTTGCAGATTTTTTAATTAATTTTCTTTCACTTTAGGAACCTGTTCTAAACGTAAAAATGTCCTCATTAAAAAAAAAAAAAAACTGCAAGCAAAATTAAAAAAATAAAAATCGAATGTAGAAATTTACAGCTATCTGATGACGAAAAAAAAAAATATATATATATATATTGAAATGTAAATAATATTTTTTTAAAGAATCTTCCCATAGGTTTAACATTAGCTTGTGAGTGTCTTTGCATGAAAGGATGGAAGCCTTAACCTATTGATCATACTGATGAATTAAAAAAACTAAGAAGAATGAAATTAAATTTTGCAACTCTTAATAATTTAAAAAGAAATGGATGGAGTGCAAAGTCTTTTTTGCATATTTTTAAGTATAAGAACTGAATTTTTTTAAAACAAGACTATACTCTTCTAGAAAAATTTCCTTGAATGTAGAATTAAAACATTTCTTTCATTACAGTATTTATTTTTCATACCATTTAAAATATTTTCATATTATAGTATTTTATAAATAAGAATAATAGATATATAGATATCTAAATTATCATAACATGTTTCTTTAGATCGAAGACATCCTCTTCTTCGAAGAGGAAGTATATTATTTTTACATTAAAAAAAAATTCCTTTTTATAATCTAGAAGACAAGCAAATACAAAAGTACTATATTATTATGTTTTCCATTATTCACAAAACCAATGAATGAGGAAATACCTTTTAATTCCTCTTCTCCTTAGATTCATAAAATGTTTAGAATACACTCCCTCCCCTCCCTCATGGAAAAAAAAAAAAAAAAAAAAAGCTATACCCTGCTTCTAGCAAATTTTTCTCTTCTGATGCAGGTGAGATATTTTTCCAAGTATGAATAATACCAGTGTTGTACAGTGCTGCCATCTCTTAATTGATTTTAGCATTATTTTGAATTTTATATACTGTAGCATGTTGTTATGTACAAACTATGTCATTGAGCTGTTTTTTCCATTTTTTTTGCAAACGCAATAGATCTTTCAGAAATGAGTGTCAAAGTGGGCGTTTTGAACCGAATTTCCATGCGAAGGGAGAAAGAGCACTCAAGAGCGGGTGAAAAATGGGTTTGTCACGTGATCGAATTTGCTTATAACTCAATAGGTAATGGATGGATCCAAAAATGGAAAAACAGTTCTATTCCAAATCATTTCCATGGCCAGGCTTTCCAATTTTATATGTTTCCGTTAAAAAATGAATTTTTAACTATGTCAAAATGTTTTGTGCATGTTGAGCAGAGCAGTTAAGAACAGCCTTAAACTAAAGAAAACCAAAAGCAGAAAAGATTCTAATGAAGCTATAAATAACTTCTCTAAATTTTACAGTTTATCTTTAAATAGCTTTTATAGTAAATATTGTCTCACATAATTATCAGTTCTAGATTCTAGATTTAAAAATTCAGCTTGAAATATAAAGCTTGGAAAAGACTTTTTTACAGAAGGTGGGGAAGCTAAAAACAGCCTGCCAAAGCAAAAGTTCTTAACTACAGAATGACACAATCAATAACAGTTAAAAAATTCATTTACACTTTTTTTGACTGAAAATATCAAAAAATTCATTTACACTTGTTTTGACTGAAAATATCATATGCAGTATTTTGAAAATATCAAACTTCATGATATTTTGAAAATAAATATCAGATATATATCATGTATACATCAAGATATATATCCATCGATATATATCACCGAACCCCAGGGACCTGGAGCCGGAGCACAGGGAAAACACAACCCGGAGCGCTCCGGAGCTGTGTTTTCCCTGGAGCTGGAGCTCTAAATTTTCCCCTGCCCCACGCTCCTTTAGTTTTTAATATTCCTTTAAATCTTTTTTTTTTCAGTCTTAAAATATTTTAATTACATCGTTATTCAGTATTTTAATATCATTTTTTGAGCTTTTTGTTTTATTAGAGATGGAAAACTTCTCACAAAAACATAGTAACACTACTTCACTTCTTCTTTCTACTTGAGCTAAGTGACAAAACTATTTGAAAACAAATATGGCCGCCTGTTGTTTACAAGTGTAGTTGTACAATTTTGGTTGTTTGAAAAGTGTGGAAGAATTTTAAGATTTTTGTGTTTAAAATTCCACCAAACTTTCTAGTTTAAAAGTAAAAGCTAAAAGATGTCATATTTTCTGAACATGCATTTCAAGTTTGATGAGAAGAAAAATACATTTTGTCAGATCTTAAATGAAGGTAAAGAAGGGAGAAAGAATTTGTGAGCAAAAAATTAAATGTGTAAATTAAAATCTGTAACTCAAAAGCGCGAAGTCGGAGAAGTTGCCGGAGCCACAGTATTTTATCCAGGAGCAGAGCTGGAGCATCAAAAATTGTTCAGCTCGTCACTGCTGAACACAATTCAATATCTTTTTCTTGTTAAATCCACTGTTTACTTTAGTAGAATTCATTTGTATTTTTTTAAGAAGTGTGAGCTGTATTATCATTAAACTCTGAATTTGTCTTTTAATTATTAATTAACTTATTTAACTATTAATCTTTTTGCACTATTTTATTTAACTTGTAAATATGTCAAGCTAGAATTATATAATAGATTTTTTACTCACTTCTTGATAGTCCATAATTATAAAAAATATGTACACAAGTGTGCTTCTGACGATAATAATATTTTAAGGAACTTTATTGTAATATAAGAAATGAATTTTATGGCATTTTTGAGTTAGCCACAGGTGATAAATCATCAAACATTCTTTATGGTTACAAGTTACAACAACAACAGAGTTAATTATGCTCCAAACAACACACCAATAAAATATGCCAACTGGCTGTGAAATAGTAACAACAAAATATTTTAAAACTCTTAATGGTAGAAAATAAAATGTAAATAAAAAATAATGAGTAATATGTATTTTTTTAAAATCTGCTTTTATCAATTAATAGCTTAATGTTAAGTAAATTATAAGTTAAGAAAACAATTTAAAGATTCTGAATACATAGTTTTAAAAATGCTTTTTTCCCCTTTTCCTGTTGTCATATCTGAAAAAAAAAAAAAATATTGAGCAAGTGTAATTTTTTTAAATAAATTCGGCAATTCATGCTTTCTTATCAAGTGTAAATCAAACCGGTGAATTTTCAATAATTAGAATCATGCCAAATTCATGTATTGTAACAAGTTTTTTGGACCAACATGATTTGCAGTCTTGAAATTAGACATGATTTTTATAAATATTGAATGCTTTAGGGGTGGTGGTTAAAGAAAAAAAGCTATTTTTGATACTTGTGTATTATTCGGTCCAGGTCATACTCACTGTGCCAAAAATATTACAGTAACCTCTTATTATTATATACTTTATTTTCATTTTAAGTTCATATTATATAGTTGCCATATTAAAGGCGATGACAAAAATATTTATATACATATAACTATATAATATGATATAGCATACTATATATATACATGTATAGACATAATATATTATATTCATTCTGGTGAGCATAATTAATCGCTCAAAATAAAACTACCATCGTTAATATCATTTATTGCTAAAAACCGTCATTTTGATGTTATGGATTTAATAGATGTATACTAAATTGCTGTTTTGTATTATTCCAGTTTGCTTTTATATTATTTATTCTTTTTAACGATATTTTGTATTAAATTACCATTTTGAACAACATGGACAATTGACAATGATAAACAAAACTGGCAATTGACAACCATTTTTGGAAATCTCTTTACCTGGCCCGGATAAATAAATATCCTGGCCCGAATAAACGCAAGTACCCTATTTTTACTTTTATACTTGTCCAGTAACAACACAACAACTTTTTTCATATTTTAATTTTTAAACTAGCTGAGAGATAATAGAATGTGTTTTATTTGCATGTTATGGATGGAGAGATATTGAATAGTGTAATCCTTGTTATGCCGTTTGATCCTGTTGAGACACATTCACAACATTTTTGGGCACTTTATGTCAGCCAAGCACATCAGATAAATCATTAAATATCGTTCCTACAGGAATTATTAATTTCTTTTGAAATATAAAATTTTCATTCATTTCTTTAAAAAAAAAAGAATAAATTAAATACAACAAACCAAAATATGTATTTCATCATCAAGGCGTTGTTTCTAAGTCACACAAATGAAAAATAAAAGGGTCTATTGCTGAAAGGAAAAAATATTGCAAGATTTACACCCAACTAACATTGAAGTATCCTTTTTATGACCTACTGACAGAACCAGGGAATTGCTCAAGGCAAACATTGTGACTCCTTCACAAAATTCTCCTAAATAAAAACAAACTCTTCACAAAATTATTTTCCATAAAAGTGACTTCAAACTATACAGAAAAAATTGTAAGGATTTAAGATGAGGGTAATTTGTAAACAAAACAAACTCACAAGAAAATTAAACTTCAGAAAGAGGGGGAGGGAAAAGGAATTTTAAATGCCAGATTTTTTGTTACAAAAGTTTATTTTTCTCAAATCTATAATTAAAAAAAAAACGGGTACCTACACAAGAAAGAAAAAAAACTGCCATTGACCCCTAATGTAAAATTATAAAGTAAAATTTACAATTTTAAATATTTATTATGGTTATCTATAATTTATTTTGCCCTTTTTCTGTGAAGTTCTTTTTTTACATACAAAAAGTAGATGTGTACCTACATTGGATAATTTTAATTGTAGTAATGATATAATAAGAGAAATATCCATTGTGTTTAAATATCAGTGTCATCGCCAATCAAATTATTTGCCCCTAACACAGGATATTAATACAGCCTGATTATTTTTATAGAGTGCTAATAACTGAAGAGCTTAGATGATAAAAGCAGTGTATGGTGTATGACATTAAAAAAAAAAAAAAGGAAAAGAGTTGATCATGTGATTGAAGATAATCAATGATCCTCTACCATCTGCTAAATTACTATTCGAAAAAAACAAAAAAAACAATACTCACAGAGATTTTAATTGATAAAAGAGGCATTTGACAGTAAAAACATTGTAATTATCCAATTTATTAGTTGATTTTCTGAAAGTATCAACATCTTTATCAATCGAGCTCTTCAAATGATAAAATTAAATATTTACCCAGGGCAGGCACTACACATTTTGCTAACTCTTCTAATACGATAATGTACTTATAACATAGGAATCAACCAACACATATTTAATTAAAATGTACTTTGAAGCAGCCTCATGTACAATAATAATTTTGGGTAAAGTATTTCACTCATCACTGTATCTCTGAAGTGAAAAATTACCTCCGAGTTTTAAAATTAATCATTAAAACATTATGATTTATTAACACAGTAATTTTTAAATAAAAACAATATTTTATTTATTTCAGTGTATAACTGCACTGCCACAAAATACATATGTACAAATAATGAGCACAGCACTGAAATGAACATCAGAAACACATATTTAGGCTTTTAATTTGACATGAGAAAAGCTAAAAAATAATTTTAGATGCGAGCTATATGGTATCAAAACTACTGACAGATATAATGACCTTCTGGATTATTTCTAAATCTTTAGATTCACGAGCGTCATTATTTAAAAAATTATTGTTTGAATCCACAAGGTAATAATAAGTTTCGTTGATTTTTTATTATGCATAACAAGAGCTTGTATAGACATTGATTTGTGAGACATTATTTTCAAGACCTTTTAGCGGCGAAAACCCGTCAAAATTTGCGATTATGCTCTATACAAAGTGTTTGCTTTTGTTTTTTATTGAACACATACAACTTGTGTGCTTGACATCAAATATTTGCTACTAACATGACAAGAGGAATTATTTTTTATCTCGTGTTGTTTATAACTGAGACAGCTGATCGATCTGTAGACTGTAGACGCTTGCGCAGTAAAAACTTGCCTTTGATTGGCTGGCGTAATGGTTTATCTGTAAACCAGTGAAAACGCTCTTAGGTTAAGGTTTTGGGTAGCTGAGGTTTTTTAGGTCGTTAGAACGACCAGTGAAAACGCACCTTTAAGGTGCGTTTTCACTGGTCTACCCAAGGTCTAACTTACCTAACTTTTTACCTAAACACAAGATTTTAGGTCGTTAGAACGCGATTTTGTAGGTTTGATTCGTGATCAATCCTAAGCACGGCTTGCCTAAGCGCAGCCAATTAAAATAGAGCTTTTGATAATAATGGCGGTGTTGTCAATTTACTAAGTGATATTTATGTTTTATATCGTTTTATTTATTTATTTTGTCTTACATCAAAGAGGAATCTATTTTTTGTGATTGAAGCAAAACGGTAAGTTTTATTGACATGTTGGATAGATATCATCCTTTATTATTGTCTTTTAATTTAATAAATTGTGGGTAATCCATATGGATTCTTTAAATTGTTGTTATTTTTGGTAATCATTCTACATTTTATGAATATTAGAATACTAATTATATAGTTTGTTTAAGGATTTTGTTGCGGATATAAGGATGAAGATATGTCCAGTTCTCAAAATTATTTTATTTTTATTGAACGTTAATAGTATACAAAGATTAAAAGTATTTTTTAAGAATGTTTGTTTCTTAAGATGAATTACTTGCTTCATTGATTATACTTGGTTACTTGATAGGGTATTTCCGATCAATTTAGATTTAAATTTCCATTTACTCACTTAAAATAATCGTAATTGTTAAGAAGGATATTGTTTACTGTAGCCCATTGATTTTTAAATGGAAAATTAGTTACAGGCAAACTTTAATCCAGTTTTGCTAATAGTAGGTATTTGATTATGCATGTTTAAGCGAGCATGTAAACAAAGTTTCTATAAAATAAACAAGCCGTTGTATTTTGTATTTTCCTGTTCTCTTTTAAGCAAGAAACATCTGATTGCAAAACAGTTTGCTCTTTACTCCTTTTCAGATATTTACTTGTGAACTTTGTCATGTAAGGAAAACACTGCTAATCTATTTTTTATTTTAATTTTAATGCTTTTCACCTGCAGATGTGCTATTTTTCTTTTTGTTGTTAAGATTAATGCTGAAACTTTTATGAAGATTTATAACTTTGTATGAAATTTAAATCAACTGAGAGATATTCAGACCATGTGTAGCTTTTCTATGTGCCCATTTTGAAGAATTTGTACACATTACCATTCCAATTCGATAAGCAGTTATAAATGCATATTCAATGTATTTTAAGTTAAATCTGCATGTCTTGTTAGCAATTATTTTCATTTATTAAAAAAGTATTGCTATCAAAATAATAGGAGATTCTCCATTTGAAATGCATATTTATAAAATTTTGTTTAAATTGTTATTTAGGTGCATTTCTTTTACAAGTATGGCTACAGATTTATCTTACAGCATAGGTCATCGGTTTTAAATGTACCTATTTATCTATTAAAGTAAAGAACTATTTATTCATTTATTTATTTTTTTCAAAAATCATTACTTATTATTCTTACTATTTTTGAAAATGGAATTCATTATCAAAAAATAAAATGCTCTCTGTGGGAGATTCTTTGAGTCTATATGTTTGAGTGTATATTAAAGTTTTAGACGAATCATGAATTCATGATGTATATAAATTCAGTGGTCAAAATAGTATATTAGAAGTAATGAAACTATAGTAGGTCCTAGTTTTGTCATTGTTTGTTGTGTCATATACTGTTTTTTGGAAAATATAATTTTGCGAGTAATGTAATAAAAATAAACTTGTTTGTAAGAAGCATCAATATTTTTGATGTTACATCCAGAAATTGTATATATCAATCAATACAAAGTATACCAGTGGAGGTAAGCGTCTGGCAGATTAGCTGGTGCCGGGATACATCTTCAAATTTGAATGCTTTCAGAAAATCACAAGTGTGTAGTTTTATTGTATAAGTGACTACCATTAGTGATCGTCTGCAAGCAACTGGACTTCAGACCAAGCCCTTGGACTTCAGAAAAGAAGATTTTACAAAATCTGTGAGTACCACTTCTATGTCAAAAGAGGAGACAGTAAAGTAAGTTTATTTAAGTAACATCAAAAATAATATTTGTGCTCCCTACAAACTAGTCTTTTTTTAATTACATTACTCGTTAAATTACATTTTCCAAAAATAGCATGCTGCACTACAAACTATGAGAACACAATATATTACTCAATGAGTAAGTACAAAAATTATTTAGCTGAAAATATTTTTAAATGCCCATATTGCAAATATAATGTGAAATAAGCATTTATATGTTTCAGTCTGGGGCATAAATAAAGTCTGCTGCTAAGTAAAAAAAAAAGTGTGGGCCAGCCTTACGTATATCTTCATTTTGTTTGTTACCAGGGCAATTGCACTATTTGGTTTTATTTTAAAAGATGAAAAAAAAAAAAAAGGCGAGGGAAAGGGGAGATATGTTTTTAGATAATAAAAGTTTCTAGTGTTTTCTTTTTTAAAGTAAAAAAGTGTTCTTAAAAGATGCAAAAATAGTTTGTTGTTTATATTCATATGAGACTAAGTGTTTTTGAAAGTAAAATAATAATAATAATAAAAAAGATAGTATGTTGTTTTAAGACGACAAAGTGTCTTCTTTTTTCCTTATGTTAATTATATTTATTGTCATCAGAGCAGTTACATGATACGGTTGGTATGATTTAAAATTAAGTATCGACCGAAGCTGAAACTTGTTAAATTTTGATTCTTCGATTGCTTTTTAGTCTTATTGTTTTGTTAATAATTATGAATGCAGAAAAAAAAAGAAAAATTTAAATAAGAAATCTTTATTTTTCGTTAGGAAAATTAAAAAAATTAGATTGAAAACAGTGATTTATAAAGCATGCAACGTGCAAAAGAAAAAAAAAAACCTAAATAAACAAACTGTCAACAACATTGCATACTTAAATAAATTGTCACATTGTATTAACCTAAATAAACAAACTATCCGTTGCAAATAATGTTTAAAAAATTAATGGTAAGGTAATCTTTCAAAAATTAAAGTTATGACAGAAACATTTTTATAATTAGAGGTTGCTACCTTTATGTGTATAATAAACTTAATGTTTTGTAGAAAGATTTTAAAGTCCACCCGAACAACTTTAAGTATATGCAGGTAAGACAAATTTCTGCAACTTTTAAAATTAATATAACTGTTTTTGTATTTAAACGTAGCTTTATTAAAGTCTTCTGACAGTTGATAGAATTTAGGCCCTAATCTAAGTGGAAGCATGTGTGATTTTATAAATCATTGCTTAGGGCTAAAATTCTTTTATGAAGTTTTTCTTAATGTTAAAAGTGATATACTATTTTAATAAATATATATATAGTCAGCTATTTTCAGTTTCCCATACTTGATTTTGAGTAGTACTTTAATAAAAAATCAACATTTACCATTTGAATCAAATATTTATTTATATTTGCATTATATTTTGCCTTTCATTTTTTAAATATTAATATGTTTAAAGTGCTTTTATTTTTTTTTTAATATAATTATGTGTAAGATATTTTGATTTAAAATTTCTAAGGTGTTGAGATTTGCCTTTTGGGAATCTATATTATAACTTTATCCTAAAATTTGATGAAAATGTAATGTAAACAAAAAAACTGTTTTGCAGTATCATATCTTTTTTAAAATACCATGCAATAAATTTATTCCATAATTTATATAGTTATAATAAATTTATATTTATAAATATTTAAAGCATTTTAAAAGTGTTTTTTCATAATTAGCATTCTGTAATAAATATTTAGATAATACAGTAGCATAACTATTTCTGTTTTTGTCTATAAGTGTACTTAAATTTCTTACCCAATTAATAGTTAGTTAGGCTTAGATGCCTTATATTCCCAGGTGGCCGCTATCTTGGATGTTTTGAGATTTCTTGGTGATTTTATGTTGGCAATCTTTATCGATATGTGGAACCCCGTGTGAGTTCTGGCGTGTCGTGTTCTGGGAACCCCCGAGAAGCTCATTTTCACTTAGGATTTTGTGGATGTGTTTTGATATTATGTTGTATTATTCTGTCTTTTTATTTTTGTTAAATTTATTGGATGTATTTGATCGACTATGGTTTCTGTAGTCTGTTTAAACACTCTTGCTGAAGTAATTAATAAATTTGAGGAAATTTTGACGAAAAAAGGATGTTTGTTTATAGTGTGTCAATGCGTATTCATAAGCCTATTTTTGAAAATGATGGTGATGCTATGACAGTATTTCATGCTTGAGCTTTCTAGAAAGCAGACGTCTGTTAAGGTATGTTAATAATTTTATGTATATTTTGTTGCCTTTCGAGTTTTTTACATTTTGAGATTGCTACACAGCGAGAACTGCTGAATTTTGAGAATGCTACACAGCAAGAACTGCTGAATCCAGTGATGTTTTTTTTCAGTTAATGAGCGCGATTACTGATTGGCACTTAATGAGTTTCGTGCATTTTTGTGGTCGCGGCAGGAGTTTGCGGAATCCAGTGATTTTTTTTTCCGGTTAATGAGCGCATAGCGCTCATACAATGTTTAGTGAATGCCACTTTAACGAGTTTTGTTTATTATTTACATTTTATTTTCGTTAAGTCTAACATGCGTATAAACCGGTGTTTGGCGACATTTACTACTTGGCGGAAAAGGGGTTTTCACTCCAAGAAAAATTCCAAGATGGCGGCTCCGGGAATTTATATGACATCTGTTTCTATAGTTATGATGTCTTCATTATTGTTAAAGTAACAAACGAAAATTCAAGATTGAGTGAGATGAGATATAATGTATTTATGATGACTCAAAAAGTGGATTATGGTTTTCTGAACAAAAATTGTCTGTCTTTGTACCTATCATCAACCGCAAAAGTTTTTCCATTTTGTTAGAAACTCTTTTTTGTAAAAAAGCAAGAAACATATTATTTACTAAACAAAATTTAGAAACTTGTATTTGTACATCATTAATTCCTATGAAAATCCAAATTAATCATCATTTTAATCCTCATCATGGTTATTTTTTTAAGTTACAGCAAACAAATAATCTAAAAACATCTTATTTTATTTAAATATGAACTTGTTTCTAATTATTAAAAAGCAGTAAACCAACGTTTAAAATGCACAAATAATGGATGAAAAGCACCAAACAGCTGTTTCGAATCTACAACGAGATTCTTCTTCAGTGCAAGATAGGGAAAAAGGAACAGCGTGCTAGAAAAAGCAAGGCTGAGCAAAATGATAGACAGAGACACGCTGCCTTATATACCCTATGCGGGTATCGAAAGCGCCAGAAACAACCAATGAGAGAGAAGCAGTGGAAACGACTGCGTGGACAAGTAGCGAATCTACCGGAGAAGGAGAGAAAAAGAAACCAAAAAAGAGGAAATTAAATTAATGCTTTCCAAATACTTGGAAAATCTGGAGTACTAGATAAGTCATTGACTAAAGAGTGAGAATTTTTAATGATGTGGTAAGCTTCCCAAAAATCAAGATCAAGGTTAGAAGAACATCGTTGGATAATGGTGGCTGAGGAAAAATCGAACCTATGTTGAGAAGTCCAAGAATGTTGAGCAATAGAAGAACGTTTGAGCTCCTGATTTTTAACATAACCTTCATGCTCTTTTAAACGAAATCTAAGAGCACGTTTAGTCTGGCCAATATAAGAAAGGCCACACTGGCAAGAGATTTGGTAAATACCCCAGTTGTCAAGGCGATCAACGGGGTGTTTGAGATTTGAAAAAGTGATTTTATTAACAGGAAAAAAAATAACATTAAAATCAAACCTTCTTAGGATTTTAGCAACTTGCTGACTAATTTTAGGGAAAAATGGCAACACAACTGAAGTATTAGAGTTGGAATTAGAATGCTTTTCAGAATGGACGAATTTCGTCAATTTCTTATAAATAGAATCAATAATATTAGAGGAATAACCACGATCAACAGCAATAGCTTTGATGTAATTAAATTCAGCACTAAGTAACTGAGGAGTGGAACAAATATTGGTAGCCCGAAAAACAAAAGTATTGAAAGCAGCGAATTTCTGGTTAGGGGGGTGAGAAGAATGCCTGTGAGGTGGGAGACTGACAGCAAAAGGTTTACGAAAGATGGTAGTCTGAAAGCCATTTTCACTACGAATAACAAGGACATCGAGGAAAGAAAGACAGTTATTGGTCTCAATTTCAGAGGTAAATTGGATGCAGGGATCAATGGAATTCATAATAGAGAGAATATGATTAATATCCGAATTTATTTCAACCAGGACATAAACACCATCAACATAACGAACATAGAACGGAAATTTTAAAATTTCAAAAAGTTTGACCTCAAAATAGTGCATATAAATATCGCATAAAATTGGACTAAGAGGATTACCCATAGCCAAACCATCAATCATGCGGAAGAAATTACCATTGAAAACAAAAGTATTTTGCGACAAGCAAGCGCGAGTGAGAAGGATAAGTTCCTCGATTTCAAAATAGGAGAAATGGAATTCACAAAGCCTGTTCTTGAGGCAATCTAAAGCCCCCTCAACAGGAACGTTTGTAAATAATGATTTAACATCAAAAGAAACCATCATGTGACCCTGCGGCTTAAAATTATGAAGTTTTTTAACAAAATCAAAAGAATTCTTAACAGTGAAACAGTTACTGCTCAAAAGTGGGGAAAAAACAGAAACTAAATATTTGGCAAGCTTATAAGAAGCTGTACCGATACTAGAGACAATAGGTCTAAAAGGAATGTCAGGTTTATGGACCTTAGGTAAAGCATAAAACCTGGCACAATGCGCAATAGATGGAATAAGAGACTTCTTAAAGTTAGCAGGAATAATGGAAGAAGACTTGATAGCAGACTTAATAGAGTTAATTTCACTAGTGGAAGGGTCTTAGCGGATGCCCACATAAGGACCATCTTTAATTAATTTAAGAGATTTTTCCAAATACGAAGATTTGTCGAGAAGAACAATCTGACCACCTTTGTCAGCCTTGGTAATGATTAAGTTTGGATCAGAATGCAAATTTTTCAGACATTGTTTAACTGGATTTTTAAGATTGGGCTTATAAACATTAGAATTGAAATCAACAGTATTGGCAATGAGATGCCTGATGGACTCTTTTTGAGAAGAAGATAGAGCACTATGCTTAAAGGCCCTTTCAATAGGAGCAATTAAATTAGGTAAAGAAGGAAAAGCAGAGACAGAGAAATTGTTATTTAATTTGAGAGCATCGAGCTGATTGTCACTTAAAGAAACACTAGAAAGATTGACAACAACATTTTGGTTAACAACAGGCAAATTGCTAGAGTTGTTAACGACAGAACTTTTACAAAGTGCATTAAATTTCTTCTTTAAAACCGAACAATGAACAGAAGAAGCTGTGAGAACTCTACTCCATGACCTTCTGTCTATAGACTCAAAATCAGGTGTAGAATTAGCGAGGCTGATATGTAAGGTATATAACTCGCGTTCTATATGAGCAATTTTATGGCGAGTCTCTTGAATCAAAGCTCTTAAAAGAGCTAATTTAGAACGAAATAAGACCTTGTCAATTCTATTAGAAGAAAATAAATTACAACGTATAGAAATGAAATTAGGAATAACCTTCTTACGCCTACAGTCAAGTAGGAAATGTAAGTGTTCCAAAAACCTGTACTTTTTTAATCGTAAATTACAAAATCTATTAATTTGAGACATTGCGGAAAAAAAAAATATGTAATTATTAAGTCTATCTATTAAGTCTGTTATATCTATTAAGTCTATCTATAATTATTAAGTCTATCTAGTAAATCTATTAAGTCTGCTATCAAGTCTTCTTCCATTATTTCTGCTAACTTTAAGAAGTCTCTTATTCCATCTATTGCGCATTGTGCCAGGTTTTATGCTTTACCTAAGGTCCATAAACCTGACATTCCTTTTAGACCTATTGTCTCTAGTATCGGTACAGCTTCTTATAAGCTTGCCAAATATTTAGTTTCTGTTTTTTCCCCACTTTTGAGCAGTAACTGTTTCACTGTTAAGAATTCTTTTGATTTTGTTAAAAAACTTCATAATTTTAAGCCGCAGGGTCACATGATGGTTTCTTTTGATGTTAAATCATTATTTACAAACGTTCCTGTTGAGGGGGCTTTAGATTGCCTCAAGAACAGGCTTTGTGAATTCCATTTCTCCTATTTTGAAATCGAGGAACTTATCCTTCTCACTCGCGCTTGCTTGTCGCAAAATACTTTTGTTTTCAATGGTAATTTCTTCCGCATGATTGATGGTTTGGCTATGGGTAATCCTCTTAGTCCAATTTTATGCGATATTTATATGCACTATTTTGAGGTCAAACTTTTTGAAATTTTAAAATTTCCGTTCTATGTTCGTTATGTTGATGATGTTTATGTCCTGGTTGAAATAAATTCGGATATTAATCATATTCTCTCTATTATGAATTCCATTGATCCCTGCATCCAATTTACCTCTGAAATTGAGACCAATAACTGTCTTTCTTTCCTCGATGTCCTTGTTATTCGTAGTGAAAATGGCTTTCAGACTACCGTCTTTCGTAAACCTTTTGCTGTCAGTCTCCCACCTCACAGGCATTCTTCTCACCCCCCTAACCAGAAATTCGCTGCTTTCAATACTTTTGTTTTTCGGGCTACCAATATTTGTTCCACTCCTCAGTTACTTAGTGCTGAACTTAATTACATCAAAGCTATTGCTGTTGATCGTGGTTATTCCTCTAATATTATTGATTCTATTTATAAGAAATTGACGAAATCCGTCCATTCTGAAAAGCATTCTAATTCCAACTCTAATACTTCAGTTGTGTTGCCATTTTTCCCTAAAATTAGTCAGCAAGTTGCTAAAATCCTAAGAAGGTTTGATTTTAATGTTATTTTTTCTCCTGTTAATAAAATCACTTTTTCAAATCTCAAACACCCCGTTGATCGCCTTGACAACTGGGGTATTTACCAAATCTCTTGCCAGTGTGGCCTTTCTTATATTGGCCAGACTAAACGTGCTCTTAGATTTCGTTTAAAAGAGCATGAAGGTTATGTTAAAAATCAGGAGCTCAAACGTTCTTCTATTGCTCAACATTCTTGGACTTCTCAACATAGGTTCGATTTTTCCTCAGCCACCATTATCCAACGATGTTCTTCTAACCTTGATCTTGATTTTTGGGAAGCTTACCACATCATTAAAAATTCTCACTCTTTAGTCAATGACTTATCTAGTACTCCAGATTTTCCAAGTATTTGGAAAGCATTAATTTAATTTCCTCTTTTTTGGTTTCTTTTTCTCTCCTTCTCCGGTAGATGTCGCTACTTGTCCACGCAGTCGTTTCCACTGCTTCTCTCTCATTGGTTGTTTCTGGCGCTTTCGATACCCGCATAGGGTATATAAGGCAGCGTGTCTCTGTCTATCATTTTGCTCAACCTTGCTTTTTCTAGCACGCTGTTCCTTTTTCCCTATCTTGCACTGAAGAAGAATCTCGTTGTAGATTCGAAACAGCTGTTTGCTGCTTTTCATCCATTATTTGTGCATTTTAAACGTTGGTTTACTGCTTTTTAATATTCCTGCACAAAGGCTATAATTGCTATTTTAATTGTTTCTAATTATTTTAAATATATTTATAAGTTGACAGTTAAAGGTAGAAATTGTGAAAAGTTTTTTTAAATGTGTTTCAAAAGGTTTTTTTAAGTATTCGGTTCGGCTGAATACCTTGATATTCAGCTTAACCAGATAGTTTGATATTCGGTGCATCCCTAACCAAGAGTAGACTCGTGTTACCTAATACTCCAGAATTGTAAAAATGATGTACACCTGAGTGCTTCTTTTGGCAATAAATTTTAGTATCTTTAGGAACTTAATTATAAAGTGATAAATGAATTTTAATGCATTTTTCTGTTAGAGTCACAGGTGATAAATCTCCAAATATTCTCTATGGTTAAAATAACAGGGTTTGCATCAAATCATGTCATTAAAACATGCCAACTGGCTGTGAAACTGTAGCAGCGAAATATTAGGTAACAAATGAAATATAAATAAAAAATAAAGAGAAGTTTTAATTACAATAATAAAGAAATAATTTTTTTAATCTGCTTTTATCAAATGATAATTTAATATTAAGTAAATTATAATTAAACTTCGAAAAAATAATTTAAAAATTCTCAATACATAGTTTCAAAAATGTTTTTTTTGCCTTTTCTGTTGTCATACTTGAAAAAACGGGAGAAAAAATAATCATTTTAATAAATTCAGTAGTTCATGCTTTCTACCAAGTCGAAGTGGTGAATTTTCCATAATTAGAGTCATGCCAAATTAATGTATTGTAACAGAAGTTTTTTGAACCAACATGAATTATAGTCCTGAAATTAGGGATGATTTTTATAAACATTCAATGTTTATAAAAAAGTGGCTAAAAAAAACAAACTATTTTTACTTTTATACTTATTTAGTAGTAACTCTATCATTTTTATCATAATTTAACATTTAAACTTACAGAGAGGCAACATAATGCGTTTCATTGGCATGTTACGGTTGGAGATATATTTATTAGTGAAATCATTGTTATGCCATTTGATCCAGTGAAATTTATCAAATTCACAACATTTTTGGGTAGGTACTTTATGTCAGCCAGGCACATGAAATAAACCAGGGCTGAAACTAGCCTTTTTTGCACCCAGCACAAACATAGATTTTGCCCCCTCCCCCCCGGCCTCCGCAAAGTAAATTTACGAAGAGAATTTTAATTCTAATCGCTGACTTATTTCAAATTTAAAATATGTAATAAAAAAATATGTAATCAACTTTGTCAAATATTGATTGATTAAAACTTTGAAAACGAAATCCAAAGGAAGTCACATGAAGAAACTATGCAGATTCTCATGCTAATGTTAAACTTATAGGAGCATTCTTTTCAAATTTCTCGCTTGCACTTTAATATTTTTAAATGATTTTTTCCGTTTGGGACAGCTGAGGTTGTTTCTAACAGGATAAATGTTTACTTTTTAAATTTTGTTTGCAGTTTTTTTAAATATATATATAAAATTACTTTCACTTTTTGAACCAGTTCTGAAAGTTTAAGTAGCCTCATAAAAAAACTTGAACCAAAATCGAAAACGTACAACCTAACAATGTTAAAGATCAAACTCAGCTATCTTAAGAAAAAAAAAATATTTAAAAATATTAAAATGCAAGCGAGAAATTTGAAAAGAATGCTCCCATATTTAACATTAGCTTGCGAGTTTCTTCGTGTGACTAGTGTAGCTTCTTAAGAAATCAAAAACCAAAATTCATTTGACACCCCCTTCGTTTTCCTTATGGCGACCAGGGAACATGCCTCCTCTGCCCTCCCCCCCCCTCTAGTTTCGATCCTGAGATAAACCATTAAATAATGTCATCATTTGTATTCATTTTTTTTTAATATAAACCTCTCATTCATTTTATTTGAAATACAAAATTTTCATTTAAAATACATATATTACATACATTTAAAATAAGTGCCTTTCACTTATTTCATTAAAAAAAGGGAATAAAACAATAAGGAGAAATAATACGATGAACCAAAATTGTTATTTCAACCTCAGTACATCGTTTCTAATTTATACAAGTGAACACTAACAGGAATTATTGCTGGAAGAAAAAAAATATCCAAGATAAAAGTACCTTTTTTGTGATCTATTCACAAAAACAGGGATTGCCCCGGCAAACATTTATACCCCTTTATTCTTCTTAATAAAAGAAGCCCCTTCACAAAATTATTCTCCATAAAAGCGACTTCACACAATAAGAAAAAATTGTTGGGATTTAAAATGTGTAATTTACAAACAAAATAAGCTCAGAAGAAAAGTATAGCAGGAAGACATTTAAAAAAGGGATGATTAAATGTTTACTTTGAATTTAAACAACTGAATTTGATTTTTCTTTACAGAAATTTATTTTTCTCAATTCTGTAACAAAAACGGATCCCCCCCCCCCAAGAAAAAAAACTTTCACCCCTGATGTGAAATCATAAGGTAAAACTTACCACTTTAAGTACATTTATTTTGCATTTTACTGTTTTTTTTTTTTTTGGGGGGGGGGGTTGTCACAAAAAGTAGATTTAACTAAATAGGATAATTTTATACTGACTGTAGTGATGATATGTATAAGAGAATCTGCCAGTGTCACAGGCGTATGGTTCAGGGATGTATGGAGGGTATATGGTGGTATACGCCGTATAACTTCGGGATTTTTTTAGGAAACACCGTATACCGTCTGTTTCTCAAAAAAGCTATAGTATATACACTGTAGGGTATACTCTCTGCCTTGAGCGTATGCCTTCTGCTTTTTTTACGATTACACCACTGGTACAGTTGTATGTGCTCATGGGTCCCAAGTTCCACCATTAATTTCTAAAATATTCTTTTTCACTCTAATATAAAAAAGGTTTTATTTTAGATTTTATTTAAGTTTTAAAGATTTTTTTCACACATATTTTTTTCCCTTAAATTTTGTTATTTTTCTTTTGTTACAGAGATAAACATTATTAGGAATTTCTATTTCTCTAAATGTGCCATTTTTTAAAAAATATAATAAAATGTTAAACGTTTAAAGTTTTATAAAAAAAACTAAAATATAAAAAAAATTCCATATTTAAAAAAATAATAAAATAAAAATAAACATTCTTAAATGTTAACTTTTCTTGTGAAATATGAAAAACGATTCACAAAAAACAGTGAGAAACACTTCATAAGCGGGTCGGAACATTCAAATTTTTACATTGCCTTAATGTTTTATTTAATTTGTTGATTTATTTAACAAATATAATTCTATTCAATTTCTTTAAAAGGAAATTCAAAAAGCAACATTAAATTTATAGTCGATCTCTATTACACATGTGCCACTAACGTACGTAACGTTTTTCACACGTACTTGTGTGAAAAATAATTTATTCAGTATGTTTTTGAATATACATAAATCATGGTGACCTAGTGTTTTTATTTAATTTAGGAGTATAAATCCATAGCCACAATTTAAAGTTTGAATAAACAATGATTTGTGGGGCATTTTTTAAGACCCTTTAGTGGGGAAAACAGTCGAAACTTTCGATTAATTTCTATACAAAATATTTGCTACTACTAATTAAACTGACAACAACAAACAACAATTATTTGTTTACATTTTTTGACATCTGTTCGATCTGCAGACAGTAAAGCCGTAAAGTAGACGCTTGCGCAGTAAAAACTTGCCTTTGATTGGTTGGCGTAAAGATTTTATATGTAACCAGTGAAAACGCTCTTAGGTTAAGGTTTTGGGTCACTAGGATTTTTTAGGTCGTTAGAACGACCAGTGAAAACGCACCTTAACAGATGCTAGCAATAAACAAAGCAGATGTTTTATTGTACAATTAAATGCTCTATAGCAATTTTTTTTTTTAATTTCTAAGCATCGCACATTTTTAAGGTT
This sequence comes from Maratus speciosus, assembly GCA_963932465.1. NCBI lineage: Eukaryota > Metazoa > Arthropoda > Arachnida > Araneae > Salticidae > Maratus > Maratus speciosus. The sequence goes on along the minus strand of CAWVRF010001261.1, from coordinate 764,072 downwards.
TATACCGTCGTATTGGGAAAAAAAAGTACTTTTAAATGCAGTTTGTTTAAAAACTATATCTCCATTTATTTTTGAAATATTATTTTTTTTGTAGTTTTTAGCAACATTTGTTTAATTTTGGCAACTCAAGTACTCCAATTATATAGAAAGTAAAGGGAAAATAGTTGAAAAATAGCAATTATATCTTTTTGTTGCCATTTTCTCATAACAACCGAAAGAAGATGTAATTAAAATACGTGCTATTTTGAAAAAAAAATATAAACGAATAATTTCTACGAATAATAAAACATGGAATAAATATGGAATAATAAGCAACTATATTTAATTTTAAGTATCTGTGGACCCTTTCAGTGTGACGTCAGTCATGACGTTTTGGTTGGAAACTGATTCCAAACAAAGGATTGCTATGCGTCATTTCTTTTTAAATATAAATCGTAGAAAATGTAACCAGTACATATCAAGTATTAAAACGCTTAGATGTGAGATATAGATTATAAGATATAGCTGCAACACACAAACAGAATAGAAAATACAACATAGCAACCGTTTGTTTGGAGTCAGTTTCCAACGATAACGTCATGACTGACGTCACGACTGAAAATCATTAGATAGCCCTTTTTTTGTCCAGTTTCTTTAATGACGGCATCTTTTTGCTGCATTTGTGTATTATTTTGAGATAGTGACATCCTATGCATGCTTTACTGTAGATGTTTAAGAGTGGATCGTCAATGTGTAATTCTTAAGCGGATGCGAATGACGTCATTTTACATAAAATAAAAGTGTGTGCTTTAAGTCTTAAAATTGAAATATGTTTTGTACTATTTATAAATACATATATTTTTTTTCATCGGGGTGACACTAAATTCTGAAAAAGCAGAATTCCTGTTTTCTAGTTATTATTATTATTTAATTAAAATTTTGTGTTTCTCTTTTTTTTTCGAGTGCAAAGGTTGCTGTTGGTTATTGTTTCTCATATTGGGGACGATATGTTATGCTTTTATGGAGGAATTGAAATGGCTATATTATTTAGCAAAAAAAAAATACGAACAGCATGGGAAAACTGTTTGTAATTTTGGTAGTTAGTTATCCCGCCGACCAATTTCGCTAAATTATATAAATCACCAAAGTACTCGCCAAATATACATAATGACATAATTTTAATTTTAAATAACGAAAGAACAAAGTATAACATTAATAAAAATACAAATAAAACGACGAAATAAAAATCACTTGATGACGTAAATACGTGTAATTTGTTTAAAGTCAAGTGAATGTGACATTTACGATCAACCATTTTTGGCACCTTATCTTATAGTTTGGCGATAGATAGTTGGTCGACGGGATAACTAAGTAGTACCGTAATTTTATTTAAAATGTAATAAAAAAAACAAAAAACAAATGGGAACTTAGAAATATTCTTAAGTGATTTGTTTAATTACGCATTATTAAAAAAAATTCATGGTGAAATATATATATATATTTTTAACTTCATTACATTTTAGTATAACGGCATATGCACCCCCATTTTCCTCATAGGTGATTACAGGATTTTGAAAAATCTTCCGTAATTGAGTACCCCACACAATTGGCGTTTAAATTGTGTTATTGGAAGCATCTTTCATGTTTGAAGAGAATTTTTCAGGATAAATCCTATTACAAAAGATGAACCGATTTCGCAATTAGTGATTATTTAGAAATTTATGGTTTTTTACTTAATCAGTTTTCACATTGGCACACTCAATGCAGTAATGTACAATCTGGCTGAGAGTGAAAAATTGAGAAGCTTGGGCCGCTATTCGCGGGTTCGAATATATATATAATTATGATTTTACGTAATAAAATATGCTTTTTTTTTTCTTATGCGGGAGCAAATATTTCCTAAAATGAATTTCTTTCATCATGGCTACAACATATCTCAATATCTTTGGTTAAAAATTTTAAACTTCTAAACCAGTTAGATAAATATAGGGAACAGTTCCATATCCAGTTCCCGTTTTTATGGCGAGCTTATTTTGGCGATGAATTTTCCGATGTGGTTATTGCCATCTCCAGCATTTGGGATTGCTTTTTTTATTACTTGAATGTTACTGGAGGATAAGTAACAATTTTGAATACTTTTTTATAATTAATTTTTTTAATATTTATATTTTTTAATATATAATTTTCCATAGATTTTTTAAACGATATTTTTCTGTATATATAATATTATGTAAATATACATAAAACTAATACATATATATATTATTGTCCTTTTAAAAAGAAATAATTATAAATATTTAAAAAAACATATTTTTCCACAATCTTGAAAATTTTGGTAAGATGCCAAATAAGCCTATTGGTGCCATATTGGATTCCTTCGCCAATCGCGCCAGCCGGGACAAGATACGAAACTCTCCTTAAAATATAAAATCTCATGCCCTTTATTTTGCTTTTTCTTTTCCTTAAAATTTTTTAGTTTTATGTTAAAATTAACATCTCAGTAATTCAGAATTCAAGATTATTCTTACGGATATTTATGCAATTATGTATTAATGTCATTTTCGTAAATATTGTTATTTTGGAAAAGAAAAAATATGCTTCATTAAGAAAGCTTAGATCATATGTTTATTAGGTACTACTTGATTTTCCCGCCGACCAATTTCGCCAAATTATACAAATCGCCAAACTATTTAGCCAAATTATACAAATGGAAGTATAGAATGATTCTAAAATTTTGCTTATTATTTATTTATTATTATTATTATTTGCGTATTAAATTTTTGTAAATTAATGAATTTAAAATAATAACAGATACTAAAGAATAGGGTTACTTTAATAATGACGTTCACTTATGGCATAGCAACATACCAAATATAAAATTTGATTAATTTAAATGATTTCCAACAAAAGAATACTAATAGTTTACGTATTTAAATGCATAATTATTGAATTAAACCATATACAAAGCGATAATTTTAAGATATTGTATTTGTGAATAAAATTTAAGTAACTTAAATGTAACAATCGAATTTATTAAAAACCGCAATAAATATCAATGATACGGAAAATTGTAACGAACCTAATACTCTTTATTTTGTCAAAAAATGTAGACGGATATAGCTAAAACATGCATGTAAACATTAGATATGGAACTGAAGGAAAAAAATCGAAATTTCCAGCAATTTTAAATAACGAAAGGACAAATAAATAGGTAAAACATTAATAAAAAATGCAAATAAAACGTTTAATTAAAAAGACTTGATGACGTAACAAACACGTGTATCGTGTTTAATCTCAAGTGAATGTGGCATTTACGGTCATCCATTATTGGCATTTAATCTTACAGTTTGGCGGCAGTTTTTGGTCGACGGGATAATCAAGTATAGTACCGTTCATAGCATTCCGGGCTAATATTTCGTAGCTGGATATCAATTGACGTATTAAATGCAATTTTGAAAGCATCGTTTTTGTTTGAAGCAAAACCTTCATGATGACAGAAAATTATATCATCTTTTACCATATTCCATTTGCATTTCAAGTGAACGGTTTATATTATGTTGATAAAAATTACAATCTTAGTTTTTGGGGTTAGGTATACAATACACTGTTCTACAACGCTTAGTTATAGAACTACGGGGAAAATTCTTAATTCTGTGAACATTAAAAATTACCTTTTTTAAGAATTTCATGAATTAAAAGAAGTTTTTTTTTCTTTTTTTTTTTGAGAGAGAGCTTTTTGTGACGTATTAAAAAGAAGGCTGCATTTTAACAGATGTTGGAAGCTACATTACTATTTACTGCTATTACTGTTTTAACTGCATTCTTTTCTGCTAAAATGGAAATATGCAAAACTGTGGCAGAATTGTGTTTTAAGAAATATAACAGAACATAGGGCGATATAGCATTTAAACTATCATAATCAAACATGACGCACTAGCGAAAAGTTCGGAATTTAAAAGATAACAAATGAGAATAAATCGCGTGAACATTATTTCGATGCGACGGACAATCTCTGCTATCATTGTAATGCACTTCATTTCAGTAGTGTAGCTATTAAAGGACATTTTGATTCCTGTTGCCATAACGGCTTCATTTCCCTGCTATGTCAAACTGTAATTGATCAACTAAAATAGTAGTTGGTGCTTAATAACTCAAATTGATATTGAACTTTTTTACTAGTAAAAAAGTTCAATATCAATTTAGTAGCTAAAACAACAAATAAACTCAAAGACGTTATCCATAGCAAGATTGACCCTGTTCCTAATGAAGAGACCGCAGGCATTTACATTATTCCATTGTTAACGGAAGAACAAGAAGAAAAAGTTTATGTCGGAATGACGGGAAGAAAATTCAAAGATAGATTAAAAGAGCACATGAGTGACATTAAGTTTAATAGAGCCTCCACAGCGTTAGCAAGACTTAACTTACAGCATAATTTAAATATCCGTTTTAATGAAGCAAGAATAATTATTCCTTCATCCCATTATCATTTGTCGTTGATAAAAGAGTCCATTGAAATCTTAATATTGAATAATAAAGCTATTAATGATAATATGTCATATAACATTCCAAATATATGGTTAAATCTTTTGAAATAGATGTTGTTTTGGTTTGTAACGCTCAACTTTTTGTCCGTCTCACTTCACCCCCCCCCCTCCCTCCATTTTCGGAACTGTTTTGCTGTCTCCCCTACACTGTAAAGTTGACTTGCCCAGTTGTCCGACCGAGGATGAAAGTGCGTTAGAGACGTATCAGTTGTACTCAAAGCGGCCCAGAAGATGATCAAGGTTTTGATCGAAAGCGCTCGGCGCGTGTATTATATTTGTAAACTCTTTTTAAGTTTTTAAAAAGTGTAATATGTGTTAACATCTTTTACATTGTGACATCTGTTGTATAAAAATGCACCTTTTAAGCAAGTTTTTATTTTATTTCGATACATTTTCAAGGTGAATGTGACATTCCCAACAATATATGATTATTCATATATATATATATTTATATACAGATAATGTTATTATATAAATTGTATTTTAAAAAAGTAGATCATCTTTTTTCTTCAGATAGTGAAAATTTTAATTTCATACCGTTTAAAGTAAAAAAACAAAAAAAAAACCAAAGAATAAACAATTTTTTTATTAAAATCATTATTTAGATATTAAAAGCAAGAGAAAACGATATTTTTTATTACATAACCAGAATATAATGAGAATCTTTAAATGTTTATTTTCACTGTTAGGACGTAATTTTAAATGAGAATATTTCACATTATAAGATGCAAAAATTGTATAATTAAAATGCATGAAAGTTCGTTTTATTTCAAATAGTAAATATTGTTTAATAGAGATATTTTCCTCTGTAAAATACAAAAATGTTTCATATCGAAAGTGTAATTAATTAAAAAGTAGAATATTTTGTTTAGTTTAAAGTGAAAATATTGCTGTTATATAATCTTGCAATGAAAATAACAATTATTATTTGTAAGATTAAAAAAAGAAATATTTGTATATCAATAGTAGAAGTTGAAAGAATATAATTTTTAAATTAAATGCAATTTTATTTGCCATTCTATTATAAAATAGAAATTTAATTGTAACTTAAAATAATTGTAATTTTTATAAGTTATTTAACCCTTAACCGAAAACGTGAAAACCCCATGCACAAAGAGAACACTTAATAATTTACCAAATAGTGAACTTAAACATTTAATCTTTAATAGTAATGCATTAACAGGACCAATTCTTTAATATAACAGCATAAAAATAAGTTTTGAATGTCGGAGAGAGAAAATATTAAGGCTAGATATGTAGACGCAACCGTCTCACAGACGGTACGTTTCCGGTTTAGGGCTAAAAGCAATATTTTGACTTAAAACAAAACAAAATTTCTAACATTTTAATGAGTTGCATACTTGATATGAAAATATTTTTGCATCTTATTAGTAGAAAATATTCCCAATTAACAACATTTATTTTTTGAATTAAAACGAATTTTTTTACGTTTTAAATACTATTTTTGCATCGTACAAATTCTTCTATTCGGCATCATTAGCTAATCGGCAAAAGATCATATGATATTGCATTGTACTCGGTAAAAGATTACCAAGTGGCCAAATTATCGAAAACTAATACGCAAAGTCTTCAAAATCGATTCAATTGTAGTCGGGATGCGATGCTCGATATGTGATCTGCCTTGAGGACAAGAAGTCATATTTGCCGACCCCGGAAAATGAGATCGCCAGGACGAAATGCAGTGGAGTTAGGATTTTCGGTGGTAGTTCGGCCAAGGATTATTTGCTGTTAGGGGAGGCATCGCGTAAAGTCGCGGGAATTCAAAATGGCGTAATTTTCTGAATTTTCTTACTATCCATCATATAAATGTGTGTTTCAGGTCGATTTCGATATTTTTAACATCAAAAATTTTGTTTTTAATACTTTCCGTCATAGTTGAATGAGTTTATGAATTCCGTTTGTCTATTTGTTTGTCTGTCTGCTTGTCATTCCATGCTCTAACTCGCCTAAATATAAATGACTCGCTAAAATCACCCAGATTGTCATGTAATTTATGTATGTTATTGTTTACAATAACACGTTCCTGTTATAAAATACTCCTTTTATTTTATTTATGTAATCTAACGATTCGTATATCTCTTTTCTTTTCTGCCGCTAGAAGGCCTATCGTGTTTCCATGGAAATAGGTTTTGATAATATATAGACATTCTAAGATGTTCTATGATGTTCTTTTTAGTTGAGTGTTGATTGTGCTTTGTAACAGTGCTGTCTGCCGTTTTGTAAATATAAATGTATATATAATATGTGAAAGGTGTTGCTGTATTATTTATTTGGCGGTCATTCGTCTTTCTTTTTTCTACAAGCCGACCTGCGCTACTGAGAAAAGTAAGCATGAACTTTATTTGTTTAAACAAGTTTAATATATAATCTATATTCTGTCACTGTTTATTTTAAATGAAAGTTTGCCAAAATGCTTACAGATCACGAGACTGAAGCTCTAATATATTATTAATACTGATTTGAATTGTTTAAAATAAAATAAAACATTAAATAACATTAATTAGCTGTAGTAAAACAAAAACGCATGACAAATTATTAAACATAAGCAAAATGGCTTCCTTGAAAGAGAATAATATTACGAAATTAAGTAATGACAATTTTCCCATTTGGAAATTTAAAATGCAAATGATTCTTATAAAAGAGTATTTATTTGATGTAATTGAGGATGAATCTCCAGAAAATCCGGATGATAAATATTTAAAACGCGACAGACAAGCAAGAGCGTTAATTAGTTTATGCATAGAAGATTCTCAAATTCTTCATGTCAAATATGATACCACGGCAAAAGCCACATGGAATAAGCTTATAGCTATTCACGAACGATCTAACTTATCTAGTAAACTTTTCTTATTACCATAATTATACACTACAAAAATGCCAGAAGATGGTAACATGAATGAGCATATCGCTCAAATGTTCGAATTAGTGGATAGGTTAAAAGCCGTTGGTGAGGAAATAAAAGATGATCACATAGCGGCATTGCTTTTAGTCTCAGTTCCTAAATCTTACGATAACTTAATTGTTGCCATGGAGGCGCGACCTGAAATCGAAATAAATTCCCAATTAATAAGAAATAAACTGACAGGCGAGTACAATCGTAGAATAGAAATGAATAATGATCGTGGAGTTTCACAAGTCTTTAAAACGAATTTTTTAAACAAAATCGGCCTAAAAATGACAAATTCTGTTCACATTGCAAGACAACAAATCATTGCCGAAACGAATGTTATCATTTGAACAACAAACCTTTTCAAAATCGCAATCGAAATAAATCTTATTATCCATTACAAAGTAAAAATAACAAGAAACAAAACGTTGATCTCAGAAGATCCAATTTTATCTCCATGACAAGGAACGATGAAAATATGAATCAGAATAAAGTCTGTATGCAAAGCATCGCACAAAATTTTAATTCTAACCAAGAATGCAGACGATCTAGTGAGAGAAAAATAAAAGAAATAAAAACTCAGGATACAACAGCTCGTGATAAAAATTCATTAAATAAAAATAATCAAATGAGATGAGAATCTAATTCTGTCTTGAATAATGAAAATAAAAATATTGAAGAATACACTTTAAAACTAAACGGTAATTTAACGCAAGATTTTAAAGGAGATTTCTATATATATAGCGGGGCAACACAGCACTTAGCTAATGACATAAATATGTTTACAGATTTTAATTCGAACGTGGAACCTGTGAAAATTATTATTGCAGATGGGAAAAGTTTATTTTCTCAAGGAATCGGTAACGTTCACATTTCAACAAAATTGTCTGACGGAACTAGTCATGATGTTATTCTAATGAATGTATATTTCTTGCCTGAATTAGAGTGTAATTTAATATCGGTAAAAAGAGTTGCTGAAAAAGGATTTACAGTTACATTTAAGGAAAGTAAATGCTTCGTTACAAAGAATGAAATTACGTACTTAGAAGCAGTTTCAAGTAATAATAGTCTTTATAAGGTAACACAAAATGAATATACAGGGAACAGCAAAAACCAAACGTTCGCTTTGAAATGCAGAAATGTAAACTGCATTAATTTATGGCACAAATGCCTTGAGCACCGAAATTCAGATGCTATTAAGCAACTTGTGAGAGAAAATCTCGCTGATGGCATCGAAGTTGATAACTGCGAAAAAGTTAATAATTGCGAAAATTGTATTAAAAATAAACTTTCAGAATTTACCTATCCGAACGAATCAAAGTTCAAAGCAAAGAGTCCGCCTGAGCTTGTGCATAGTGACCTATGCGGCACCATGAAAACCACCAGCATCGGTGGGAAGCGTTACTTCCTTACTTTCGTTGACGATTTTTCCCGTTTCACTATGATTTATCTAATAACAAACAAAAATGAAGTTTACTCTAAACTAAAAGAATACGTCGCTGTGACTACGAATAAATTCAATAAGAAGCTAAAAACGCTTAGAAGCGACAATAGAGGGGAATATATAAGCAATGAAATGGAAGAATTCATGAGAAATCATGGAATTGAACACCAGTTCACAGTGCCACATTCATCACAACAGAATGGAATTGTGGAAAGCTAAAATAGAAGCTTAATGGAGATGACAAGATGCCTCCTGTCTGAAGCCAACCTGCCGCACAAATATTGGGGAGAAGCCATAATGACAGCAAACTATTTGCAGAATAGATTGCCCACTAAAGCTAAAATTAAAACACCGTATGAGTTATGGAATGGTCGGAAACCAGATTTATCAAACATCAGAGTTTTTGGATCTAAAGCATTCGCACACATTCACATAAGTAAAAGAGGAGAACTAGACGAGAAGGCTGTAGAAGGAATTATGATTGGCTATGATTACAGAAGTAAAGGATATCGGATTTTAATATCTGACCATAATCTAATTATAAGTAGAATAGTCAGATTCATTGAAGACGCAACTTCCGACAGGGAAATTACAGTAGTTCCACCAAAACAAACAGAAAATGAATAAGAAGAAGTGAACGAAGAAACATCTCAAGAAGATTCGAATATTATGAAGAAACAATCTCCTACACCAATGGAACCAAGAAGATCCCATAGAATTAATAAAGGAAAACCACCAGAAAGGGTAACTTATTTTACAGGAGAAGCAGTCACAGAATCTGCTAGTTTCAAAGAACTGAATTCTCTTAATCCTGATGAAAAGAAGAAATGGTTCGAAGCAATCGAAGAAGAGATGCAATCTCTCAAAAAGACTCGTACGTGGGATCTTGTAAAGCTACCCAAAGATAAAAAGGCAATAGCCTGTAAATGGACGTTTAAAGCCAAGTTAAACGAAAATGGTACAGTTGAATGATATAAAGCAAGACTCGTAGCAAAAGGTTTCAACCAAAAGTTCGGAACAGATTACGATCAAACTTTTGCCCCAGTAGTCATGCACACAACCATAAGAGCATTTTTAACAGCTGCAGCTCAGAAGAATATGCATGTCAAACATATTGATATCACAACAGCACTCTTGCATGGAGACCTCAAGGAAGATATCTATATGGTACAGCCAGAGGGATATGGTGAACCTGAAGTTAATCATGAGAAGAAAGTTTGCAAATTAAGAAAATCTATATATGGGCTTAAACAAGCTGCATATGCGTGGAATCAAAAGCTAGCAGAAGTTTTGCTGAAAAACAATTTCAAGCAAAGTATGGCAGATGCATGTTTATTTAGAAAAACAGATGAAAAGGAAAATATACTAATTATTATGTACGTAGATGATCTTCTTATTTCTTGTAAAGATGAAACAAAAATCAACAAAGTGATTAATATTCTGAAAGAAAACTTCGAAGTTAAAAATTAGGTGAAGTGAAACATCATCTTTTAATAAACATCCAAAGAAATATTGATGGAAGCTTTGAATTGAATCAGAAAAATAAAATTGAAGAATTACTTAAGAAGTTTAACATAGAAGAGAAGAAGCTCACATACATACCAATGGAAACTTCATACCCAAAAAATGAAGATGACAGTAATTTTCTCGACGATAATAATGAATATAGACAAGCCATTGGAGCTCTTCTTTACATAGCAACAGTGGCACGACCGGACATTGTCCTAGCAGTTAATATACTTAGCCGAAAAATTGAAAAACCATCAGAAAAAGACTGGAAATCAGTTCAAAAGATTATCTTGTATCTAAACACAACAAAGAATCTGAATCTTGTTATAAGCAGCCAAATTGACCCAATTCTCACTTGCTACTCTGATGCAGACTAGGCTGGAGATAAAGCAACCAGAAAGTCTACAAGCGGTAACATCTTTCTTTTAGAAGACAATCCAATATCATGGTTCTCAAAACGCCAAAATTGTATTGCTCTGTCCACTGCAGAATCAGAATATATAGCTGCTGCAAATGCTGCACAAGAAATACAGTGGTTGCTGACTCTACTAGAAAACTTACGTCTCAAACAATCCTTACCAATTAGGCTATATGAAGATAACAAATCTTGTATAGTACTGACACAAACTGGGAAACATAGTGCTAGGACCAAGCACATTGATGTCAAATATCATTATATTAGACATTTACAAAAACAAAATATAGTGCTTGTTGATTACTGTAGTTCAAAGGAAATGATTGCAGATATATTAACAAAGCCTATTCCCAGACCCCAATTTTTTAAATTAAGGGAAAAACTAAATTTAATTTCATTTTCGAATAGCTAGATTAAGGGGGGATGTTGTAAAATACTCCTTTTATTTTATTTATGTAATCTAACGATTCGTATATCTCTTTTCTTTTCTGCCACTAGAAGGCTTATCGTGTTTCCATGGAAATAGGTTTTGATAATATATAGACATTCTAAGATGTTCTATGATGTTATTTTTAGTTGAGTGTTGATTGTGCTTTGTAACAGTGCTGTCTGCTATTTTGTAAATATAAATGTATATATAATATGTGAAAGGTGTTGCTGTATTATTTATTTGGTGGTCATTCGTCTTTATTTTTTCTACAAGCCGACCTGCGCTACTGAGAAAAGTAAGCATGAACTTTATTTGTTTAAACAAGTTTAATATATAATCTATATTCTGTCACTGTTTAATTTAAATGAAAGTTCGCCAGAATGCTTACAGTTCCAAGAGAAAAATGAAGTGTACAGCTTTTATAGTCCATTTACAGGACCCTCAAAATAATTCCATTACGTTATTATCTATTAGTCCGAGTACTACGGTTGAGAAAACTGCAAATTTTGAGAAGAATATTCCGACTGGTGAGTATCTACTTTATATTAATACAATCCATATAAGAAGGGGAGGCATCGCATAAAGTCGTAGGAATTCAAGATGGCGACTGTCATTCAAAATGGCGTCATTTTCTGAAGTTTGTTATTATCCATCATGTAAATGTGTGTTTCAGTCGATTCCGATGTTTTTAACGTGAAAAAATTCGTTTTTAACACTTTCCGTCATAGTGGAATGAGTTTATGAATTCAGTTTGTCTATGTTTTTGTCTATCTGTCTGCTTGCAATTCCATGCTCTAACTCGCTTTAATATCGCCACTCGCTTAAATTCACTCTGAGTATCTTGTAATTTATATATGTTATTGAAGTTTACAATAACATGTTTCGAATACAAAGTGAAGTGTATACAGATGAAGTTACAGATGTTAATATTTCAATATTATTAGTTTAAAACTACACCATGTTTGATTTTCATCTTAATTTTTTTCTTAGTGAATTAATCTAAGTAGAAACGAGTTAAACTCGATCCTGATATTTATTAGAATCAAAAGTTTGCGAAATCAGCCGTTTGCGACTAGCTGGCTTAGCAGGACTCGAGATCCCGTCGCTACACGAGTCGCCGATAGGTAATAGAACTACGAAAAAAAGAGAAAATTATACAAAAATCGCTATCAAAGCATCCCCTTCCGGCGAGCTATTTTCATATTGAAGGAAGACCTGCTGGCCATACACTGTAAAAAAATGGTAACGTTCCATGTAAAATCCAGGAACGTTTCGCCTTTTCTCAGGTTTTCAGAATAATTTAGCTCTTTCCTGTGAAATTCTGGTTTTCTTATCTGAAACGTTCCTGAACAAAAGTTGGAAACAGTAAAACGCTGCGGCTGTCATTTATTATTTTTTTGCTATAATCCGTTGCTCGCGCGCGAGTGTCGAAAACGAATTCCTTAAATGAATGTAAAAAAATCAATATGGAATGCAAATAAATCAATAGACGACATAATCCTTTACGTCTCTATTGTCAAGACAATTCAGATGAAAATACAATACCTCTGTGACATCGCTAAGAGATTATCTCTCGTACTTGCCTGTGGAATGTTTAACGAGCAGACCGTGTAAAAAAAATACACCTATTATTTGGATCTCCATTAACCAAAGGACCATCAAACATGATTCTCACCGATTTTGATTAATTTAAAGTATGTTTTAGAGTTCTTATCTCTAATTATTCTTGTGAAAGGATTTCTTCAAATGGGCCTTAGATTTTCAGAAATTAGATGCCGAGGTTTAGCATACGTTTCAAATACCCATTAGTTTGCAGCTCTCAACGTGTCTTTCGTGGTGTAGACGCAGAAAGCTCGCACGCCACCCGTACGGCCCGTGTTCGATGCTACCTCTTGACTTTTTTTTCTTTTTTAATTAATTTTATATTTTAACACTTTATTACAATTTGATTTAAATTTGATATATATTTGACACTTTGAATTGCTGCAAATTTGATTTTTTTTTCGGAAAAAATATACAATTACGTTTAGGTTTTTTTTTTTCATGAAAATTTATATGTATTTTATCTAACTTGTAAACTAACATAATTACTGACGAAAATCCAAAATATTTTATGTCTAGATTTTTATTCTAATTATTATTTACATTTATATATTTTTATAATTTAAGCAAAGTTCAGAAACTGTATATCATATATATATTTACTTTATTGTATTTTAACTGAAAATTTATTTTTTCGTGTAAATTATAAATAATAATTTTGATGTCAATTTCAAAATATTTCTTCATTCTAACAAATAATGATAATAAAGCGAAAATTGTCAACTGGAAATGTTAAAATCGTCTGCGGATCCCGCATGCTGTGAAATGTCAGTAATGTTTTGCTGTCAACAGAAATATTCCTGGTATTTCGCAGGAAACTCACTGGCATTTCTGTAGAAAGTTTTTAACATATACAGTAAAGTTCCAGTTATTTTCAAAAAATGTTTCTTGGAAATAATGGGCAACTCAGCTGACCATTTTTTCCCAGGAACGTTGTGGAATTTTTTTTACAGTGTAGCCAAAAACAAACACAAAAAAATTGGTTCAGATCTATGCATAACTTACACAGTTTTGGATAGTTCAATAATGAAAATGGCACAAAAATCGCTTTTACAACACCTCCTTCCGTCAATTTTTTTTTAATTGAGGGAGGACCTGCTTTCCAAAGCCAAAAATAGGCTAAAAAAAATATGCTCAATTCTATGCATCACATTATACACTTTCCGATAGCACAATGGCGACACACGGACAGACAGACATTTTGTATAAATATGTTTTTTAGTGTCTCTGACCCCTAAAACATGTAAATTCGTAGAAAACCAGAAGTCGAAAATTTTCAGGAATCCAGTACTTTAATCTTGTAAAAGTAGAAAAAAGTAAAAAGGACATAGGTTATAAACAGTACAGTAGCCGTTTTCTGTTTTTAGCACCTGTAAATGAACGATAAATGCTATGCACATCATATTTTACAGCAAGTATATTGTACATTGATGTATATCAATTCAAATATGTTTCAAAGAGTTTAACATCATTAAAACACATTGAAATGATTTTCTCCCATAGATCATAATGGAATGGAATCCATTTGATTACGCCTGTAAACGAACTATAAATGCTACACACTTCATTTTCAATATAGAACTTTTTGTTGTATACCACATATTAAAATTACATGCAAAAATAACACATATATAAATAAAATATTTAAATCACATGGAAATCCAGGTATATTTAAGCGAATTAGAGCACTTCCAGACAGACGACCACATAAACAGGATTCATAAATACTTTTCAACAATGTTGGAATGTGTTACAAATGACATTTATAACCTTAAGCATAGAAATTTACATCAAACACAATTTTATACAATGATGAATATGAAAATTGTAAGAATTCCAGAAAAGGACTCCATTTTGAATCACAGCCAACATCTTGAATTCCTACGATTTTACGCAATGCCTCTCCCTCTTATATGAATTGTATTAATATAAAGTAGATACTCACCAATCGATATATTCTTCTCACGATTTGCAGTTTTCTCAACCGTAGCACCCGGACTAATAGACAATAACGTAATGGAATTCTTTTGAGGGTCCTGCAAACAGACTATAAAAGCTCTACTCTTCAAATTTTATTCGGAACATGTTATTGTAAACTTCAATAACATATGTTAATTACATGACAATCTGAGTTAATTTAAGCGAGTAGCGATATTTAAGCGAGTTAGAGCATGGAATGGCAAGGAGATAGACAGACAAACAAACAGACAAACTGAATTCATAAACTCATTAAATTATGAGGGAAAGTGTTAAAAGCAAAATATTTGGCGTTAAAAACATCGAAATTGACCTGAAATACAGATTTATATGATGGATTGCATAAAACTGAGAAAATGAAGCCATTTTGAATAACAGCCGCCATCTTGAATTCCTACGACTTTACGCGATGCCTCCCCTCTTATATGGATTGTATTAATATAAAGTAGTTACTCACCAATCGGTATATTCATCTCACGATTTGCAGCTTCCTCAACCGTAGCACCCGGGCTAATAGACAATAACGTAATGGAATTCTTTTGAGGACCCTGTAAACGGACTATAAATGCTATACACTTCAATTTTTATTCGAAAGAAGTTATTATAAACTTCAATAACATATATAAATTACATGACAATCTGAGTGAATATAAGCGAGTAGCGATATTTAAGCAAGTTAGAGCACGGAATGGAAACAGATAAACAAACAAACAAGCAAACAATTAAACAGACAAACTGAATTCATAAACTCATTCAATTATGACGGAAAGTATTGAAAAATAAATTTTTGACATTAAAAACATCGAAATCGACCTGAAACACACATTTATATGATAGATAGTAAGAAAATTCGGAAAATGACGCCATTTTGAATAACAGCCGACATCTTGAATTCCCACGACTTTACGCGATGCCTCCCCCTCTGAAATGCATTGTATTAATATAAAGTAAGTACTCACCAATCGTTATATTCTTATCACGATTTGCAGTTTTCACCTTATTTTGGTCGTGTAGCACTCGGACTATAGGAATTTTTTTAAAAACAAAATTTTTATATTACTTGTTTTATATATATATATTTATCATATCATCGTATCATATCATCATATATATTATAAAGCAGTAAGCTCTGAAAGTTCCGCTCGAGTGTTTTCAAAAACTACCCGGTGGATTTTTTTTCAAATTGTATCATTCGGTAGGAAATATTCCCGGGGTGGTTTATGAGAAAATATGCAGGGATAGCTATGATTTTTGATAATAAATTTCGTATTTTATTGATATTTTCAACGAAAGGGTTGCCAGTGGTCATTTTGGCGAAAATTATATTTGATAAATGAATTGAAATGGCTATACCCGTTAGAAAATAATACAAACATCTTGCAAACAAAAGAAGGAAATAATTACTAATATTTAATTTAAAAAAAAAGAAAGAAAAAACCGCTTTAATGAGGGAAAATATTATAATCGAAAATATTTAATTTAAACATACATGAAAGGAATATTCGTATTGCTTAAATATGAATTCAATATGAAATATTTCAATTGATGCAATATTTGGCGCGTTATCGCTTCCGCCAGGTTAAGAAAAATGGTTACTACTTTATTATTCCGTAGACCAATTTCGCAAAATTATACAAATTGCCAAATTATTCGCCAAATTTAACACATGGAAGAATGATGCCACTCTAAACTTTCAAGAAAGAAAAATTAATTAATTTAATTTTAAAAAATCACTACAGAACAGTGTTTCATTAATGATGACGTTCACTTATGGCTTAAAGGGATATACCAATTACAAAATTTGATTTATTTAGATAATTTCGGACAAAATAATACTAATAGTTTATGTATTTATATGCATAATTATTAAATTAAACCAGAAACAAAGGTATATTTTTTAGATATAGTATTTGTGAATAAGAAGTAAGTATTTTAAATGTAATAATCGCATTTATTAAAGAACACGCAATAAATATCAATGATAACGGAAAATTGCAAGAAACCTGATGTTCTTTATTTAGCCAAAAAACGTAGACGGATATAACTATAAAATTATGTAAACATTAGATATCAGCTTAAAGAATAAAAATTTCAAATTTTGCAGTAATGTTAAATAACGAAAGAACATGTAAATTAATAAAACAGTAATCAATTTACAAATAAAACGTCGAATTAAAAAGACTTGATGACGTAACAAACACGTTTAACGTATTCAATGTCAAGTGAATGTGACATTTACGATCATCCATTATTGGCATTTAACCTTACAGTTTGACGACAGTTTTTTTGTGGACGGGATAATCAAGGACACAGATGTCATATACGCACCACGCTGGTGCGATTTGTTTTGACGCCAATCTCATTTACGCATCGGAGTACGTAACTAGCGCCAAAGTATCGTTATTTTGATTGCTATGATAATCTGGAGGTTGTTATTTATTTATTAATAAATTGTTTATTAACTTTTATTTTCTTTTTTAAAATTATACAAATTGTTTTGTTCTATAGCTATTAATTAAACTTTTTTTATTTATTGCTATTCCCTTTTTAAAAATATATATGTAACTGATATTCGAAGACAAGGTTTTCGCCAAATTGGCGTCAGAATAAAATCGTGCCAACGTGGTGCATATATGACATCTGTGCCTAATCAAGTACTACAGAAAAATTCAACTCAAAAATTTGATTATATAAAATCTCAGTACTATTTTTTTTAAATTATTTTGTTTTTTATCTCACTCCCATTATGTGTCTTACCAGAGAAACTCGCAGAAATAGCTCTAAAAACGGCTCTACTTATGAGTTGTAGGAAGTGGTTCATTTAAAATGATATTTGTTTATTTAAAATGTTGTTTGGCACAGATGTCATATTCGCTCCATATTGGCGCGATTTTTTTTCGACGCCGATTTGGCGAAAACATCAACAGTATAAACAACAACATCCGGGTTACCATATCAAGCAAAATGACGACACTTTGGTTCCGGTTAAGTGTACATTGCGTATATGACATTGGCGTCAGAAAAAATCGCGCCAATATGGGGCGAATATGACATCTGTGCCTGTTGTTTTTACTTTTGCCGACAAACAATGCGATTTTAAGCCAAAAAGACATAAGCGTGACTCCAGACGGGGAGATAATGTTTTTTTATTTATTTTTTTTTTAAGTGTATGAGAGAGGGTAAATTTCTATTTTCCAATGTAAATTGTATAAATAGCAGTTAATATTATAAAAATGAATTCAAATATTTAAATTTCAACGTAAATGATTGTTACACATACACATATTGCAAAAAATATTTAATTTCACACATTAAAAAAACATAACAAAAACAAAACAACAACAAAAATATTGTCGCGATTTTTTCTGCCGCCAATGTCATATACGTAACGGTACTTAACTGTCGCCAAAGTGTCGTTATTTTGTGTGATATGGTAACCCGGATGTTGTTGTTTATGCTATTGATCTTTTCGCCGAATTGGCGTCGGAAAAAATCGCGCCAATATGGGTATGTATATGACATCTGTGCAGAAAATTCATGGCTTCAAAAGTTAGGAAATCGAGTTATTCTTAAGGAGGTTTTTGCAATTATGCGTTATTACTATAAAATAAACTCGACATTTAAAAAAAAAAGGCTGAAATAAATTTTCAATGTTCTTTTCCATTCGCCATTTCTTTTTAATTTTTTTTCTGCATATCTTCTATTCTTTTAAGAAGGTATTTTAAAGATATTCGGCTTATTTTCCGTAATCTGGTCACCCGCCAATTGGAGCATTTTTCTATATTTTTGGAAGATTGATTTATGATTGAAGACTGTGGATGGTGAACCCGATTACAAAATATTAGAGGGATTTTGTAATTAGCTATTATTATATTTATAATTTTTTATTGCGGAGCATACGAATAAAATTCAGTATTATATATTTTTCATCTTCTGTTATTGTAATGTCACGAAAAATGTAATAATTGCAAGCTACTGAAAAATTTTTATTACCAATGCATGGAAAAATATTTGTCAATTTATCAGTTAGCCTATATAAGAAAAAAAATGCAATTATGATTAAACAAAATTTAGATCATTATAAAGCAATTTCGTCTGACAGACTGTCCTATAAATTAATCTTAGTGACATATAAACGATTATTTTCAATATCGGGATTACTTAGGCAACATATCGAAGAATAATTTAATCTTAAATATAAAGGAAACTGTAAGTCTCTTTATCTCTCTGTGTTTTTATGCTCATTAGAAAAATGCAAAGAAAATATTCGGATGAAGTATTCACGAAAAGGATTTTTACTAAACATTTTGCATAACTAACGCTTTATCATTGCCAGTTGTATTTAAGATATGTGCTTTTGTTGGCAAAAGATGTATAATTTTGTCAATAGCAATTTGACATAATGTAATGAAAAGTAGTTTGGTGCGTAATTAACTTTGATTTTTAACTAAATGTGTTACATTTGTAACTCTAGTGTTGCAAACACTTCTAATGTTTGCGTTAACCTTATCTTAATACGATTACGGAAGATTTTATTAGATGCAAACCAAATGTTTATTTTTCTATCAGTATCAGTCATCAAGGATTTTTCCAGGTTAACGGTTACATGATTGCAACTGGTCTATAAAATGAAAAGGCAATGAAAATTATGTTCTTTTATTTTTATTCAAACAATTCAGATTTAAAAATCTACGTTTTTTATTCTTCATTTTTCTTTTGAATATGATGGTTAATAGTTTGTTACACTTTTGATTGTATTTTTGCCTTCTGGAATCTGAAGATGGAAAATTGTAATAGACCTGCCAGGAGAAGATGCATATTGCGAAATATAACATAATGCAGTGTGAAGTTTTATTCAAGCTACACACAACACATTTCGTCAAGCTGAGAAGTCTGGAGTCCAAGAACTAACAAACGAATATGAATCACCCGAAAATTATTTTAGTTTAATGGTCATTCTCTGCAATCACTGTAATGTTCAATAATTTAGTACTGCGGTGACTAAAGATATTTCAACTCCTGTTGCCATAACTGCCTCATTCCCCTACCAGACTCCACTATAACTGACAAACTAAAAGAGTTCTTCTGAATAGCCCAAATTTTGTCCAACGCATAAAGTAGTACAACAGGACATTCCAGGTGTAGGTCCATGTTGCATGTTGCTTCTGTCGCCAAATGCCGCCAAGTTTGTCGCCAACTTGGCGGTATATCGCCAAAAGTGACGCCAAATTGGCGATATCTCTAATATTTCGCCAAATTCCCATAGACTTCCATTGTAAACCAATATGGATTACTTGCTTACAGAAAATCAACAAATTGAGTTATTTTAATGCAACAAAAACTAATATTTATAATAAAACACTCATACTAAAATATATATTAAAACACACATACACACATAAATAACGCCTGCATTCAACAGTTACAGGTACATATAAATATTATACAGACATACAAACAATAAATACAATAAACCCAACTGGAGTGAAAAATTAGCCAGAGCCAGGAATCGAACCCGATACCAAAAACTAATATTAACTTAAGGAATTATATTAATTCGATTTTTCCACATTAGGAAAAAAAATGCGGTTTCTTTCTTTTAACCCAATATTGTAAATTTTGTTCTCTTTCCATAAAAGTTTATTCGGAATTCGTGCAGCGATTTTGGAATTTTTAGCGAATTTTTTATGCGATTAATGAACAGCATGTAATGCATGTCCATATATATAAGGGGGGTTACCGTAGGGGGATCCAGTTTTGTCGCCAAATAACGCCAAGTTTGTCGCCAACTTGGCGATATCTCTAATATTTCTGCAAATTCCGATAGACTTCCAATGTAAAACAATAGGGTTTACTTGCTTACAGATAATCAACAAATTGAGATATTTTAATGCAACAAAAACTAATATTAACTTAAGGGATTATGTTAATTATATTTAAGGGAGTCCAAGTAAATTAATTATGAATAAAAGTAACATGATCTAATGCTTAGCATGATTTCCAAAACATAAATTTTAAGAGAGCCCACAGGTCAAAGAAATTAGATTTGAAATTTTTATCCAATTATAGTAAATTTTGACTTTCGTGATTCTTGAACTTTTTGTGATTTTTTATGCGATTCTTACGTTTCTTCGCGATCTGCTGCAATTTTTTGACATTCCATTTTTGACCTAAAGTATATTCTGCCCTCATTTCAATAAAGTTTATTCGAATTTCGTATAGCAATTTTCGAATTTTTCGGGAATTTTGTATGTGATTTTTAGTGTATTTTAGCGATTTGCTACTGTTTTTCCACATTAGTGAAAGGAATCAACTTGCAATCTTCGAACATAATATATATATATATATTCTATTTTCAGAATTTGAGAAGCGATTAAAAATTTTTTCGCGATATCTTATTGTGATTTTCAGAGTTTTTTCGTAATTCCTGCTGTTTTTTGACGTACCCGGGGCAACGCCGGGCAAGTTCGCTAGTAACAAATAAAGTAAAATGACTTTAAAAAAATATTTTTTAAAAAATTAATTTTTTAGGGATTTTTTGTTGGAAGGTAGAGGTGCGTGTTCAAAAAGGAGACCATTTACATGATTCTTTTTAATCAGAAATTTACCAAAACACGGAAAATTATCACCTTTGTAATTACCCTTTTTACTTCTAAACTAAGCACAAAAAAGATTTTAAAAAACTTTAAAAAAATCTCAATTATAATGAGGGCCCGACTTATGCAGGGGCAGCTGCCCCGGGGCCCCTTTTTAGGGTAATAGGATTTTCATTAAAAGGGTCCAAATGACAAAAAGTGTCCAAAATTCATATATTTTCAAACATTTAGGAAGGGTGCGGTCCTATTTAGTGCGGTCTCATTCCCCTCTCTTCTTCCAGTACCCCCATGCATAAAACAAACTATATCATTATAAAACCAATGATTAAAATTTTATTATAACAACTTAGTATTCTATTGTTTTCAAAAGAAATTCTTTATCTACGTTTTCCCTTAAACGTGGCACGTTAAAACCACTAACTATGACCAATTTGGGGCATTTTCTTTCAGAAATATTATAACGTACGTAGATAGGCAAAGTAAAAGTTTGCAAACAAATACTCGTGTCACCCAACCTATCATTTTTTTCTGCTATTATCCTACTAATATATATTTTTTAAAGTTGTGATCATCTTTTTGTGATACCCTGTGTACAACTATGGGCAGTACCGGTTACAAAATTTATGCATAAATACAATATGTATGTAGTGCTAGCCACTTCCACATTATTCATAAAGAATTCTTTAGATAGATAGAAGGGAAACTCCCAGAATGAATCCCCGGGGTTATCCATAGCCTAAGTCGGGTCTTGATCCCCCTCCCAAATGTGATTGGTTTAGCTTTTGAAAAAAAAAAAAAAAAAAGATGGAGGGGGTTACAATCAGGATTTTATGTTAACTATTATTACAGGACTTACAAATTTTATTTTTTTCATTTGGAATATGTCTTTTTAATTAACAAATTCCAAAATTCTTTAAAATGTGTATTTAACTAGCGAGAAAATGGAATACAGAATTCTAATTCCTTCTGTTTTTATCAGTGAATGTTTGCCTAATTGATATAATTAAAATTATCACAAAAATAGTAGTTAATAATTTTCCCATTTACACTTAGGAATATTTCTGCAGCAGTAAATGTAATAATTCTAAATTCTTAATTTATAACTGGAATATCAATTGACCATATTCTCCCCTTAGGTTCGAGTCTACAAAAATTCGTCAACTTGGGAATAAAATTCATAACCGCGCTATTGAAAAGCATTGTGTTTAGAAAATTATTTATGCTTATATTTTATTTTATAAGGAGATTTAGACCTTTTAAGGAGCAGGTATGGATTATACATGAATTCTTTTTCTGTATTTTAAAGTAATGGCATTCACATTTTTCATTTTATTTATAAAATAAAAATTTTAAATTTTAGTTAATACTAATATATGAATTTTAATCAACATGTATATAAGTATTCTTCGAAAATAATTCGTACAAAATAAATCAGCAGTAATTTACGCATCCATTTACCTGTATTTCTGCTGCATCAAATGACGCAATAAGGTAAACAAACGCGTTAGTCGCTATTTTTACACCACGTAATTCCCACTGTGACGTCACGAGAATACTGCTCATTACATGTTTTTTTCCCCCATCATTTTTCAACACGTTCAAAAAGAACAGAGTTATTATTGGTTGCGGTTTCTTTCCTTATATATAAATACTAGCCGCCTTCGCCCGCTACGCTGGTCCGTTTTTCTAAAGAACTCTTGAATGAAACAAAATATATCTGTGAATTTGATCATGCGTTTTAAAGCAATATGGACATTTACCTGGTGTATCCAACCGAATTGCTGAAAGCAATTTGAATGTCATTACGCTATTATATCTTTTATTGAGTCATACAACATTTAGACTGTTAAGGACCAATTTCTTTAGTTGATCTATTAGTGTAGGTAAAGAACAATAGAACAATGTGTAATGTACTAAAAGCGTTCATGAAAAATTATCAATGCAAGTCTCATCAGAATCTGTTAATTGGACTTATTGAAAAGGCTGATCGTTCATAATAATTGGGCTCGCCTGATTTTAGAACTTTAATCTATAATTCTACAATCACGCAACCTAACAACCAAGCAACAGCAAATAATATGTGCTTTATACTAAAACATTCGCTGAAAAATTAACTAACCGATCAAGTTGCATCGAAATCCACTTAGCAGAATCTTTTAAACTGGAAAATATACTGAAACTTTCCCTAAAAATGATCTAATTAACAGTTTAAATCCCATAAAAATTCATGTGGAACATGTGAATGTCAGTGGAACCTTAAAAAAAGCAAATCTTTCAAAATTGGGTTCATCTTATTTAGAACTTTCCCCATAATTATTTAACTGAGCAACGTAGAACGTTATGTTTTATACTAACATCTTTTCTGAAAAATTATCTAACTAACAATGTAAGTCCCGTCAAAATCTATTCAGCAGAGCTCGAGATATAACCGGCCGGAATGGAATTTTTCTTTGCATTATATATATATTGAGATAGTTAAATATAACTTTCATAATCGCGTTAACCTGATTATAGAACTGTCTGGGAGGTAGGGGTAGGTATATATTGCGTCACTTCTGAATATTTTAAGGAACTCAGCTCAACTTCCATAACTATAGCATATATACTCTCTAGTATACCCTATCTCTGTAGCGTATATCTTCCAATTTTCTTTACTGTACCACTGAGAACTTTTTCCGCATAGCCCCGTAACTAAACAACACAGAATGATATGATAAATATTGAAAAAATCCCTGAAATATTTTCTAACTTACTGTGCATTTAATTAGTTGACTTGAAATCTTTCATAATCGAGTTCACCTAATTTTAGAACTCCCGTAGCAACTTAGAATGATGGTTTTTACATTAAACCATTTATAAACCAAATTTACTATTTAACAGTGTAAGCTCTACAAAATTCTGTTCAGTAGAATCTGAGTTATAGTCATATTTACAATATTTATTGCTCATTAAACCTTTTTTCTTTACATTTGAAATAAAATCAGTAACTGTTTTGGTATTTACCTCTTATATGCCAACACCATTGTCACCAAGCGTAATAGTTGGCAGAAAAATGAAATGATACATTTGAAAAAAATAATAATTTTGTTGATAAAAAAATGAGCATTTAAAAAATATAACTTTTGAAAATTACAGACTTTGACCTACCATTTTTTTAAATCAATAAAAATAATGGTACTACTTGGTTATCCCGTCGACCAAAAATCTATAGCGAAACTATAAGATTAAATGCCAATAATGGTTGATCGTAAATGTCATATTCACTTGACTTTAAGCAAGTTACATGTATTTACGTCATCAAGTTATGTTTATTTCGACGTTTTATTTGTATTTTTATTAATGATGTACTAATTTATTTCTTCTTTCGTTATTTAAATAAAAATTATGTCAATTTATATAATTTGGCGAAATTGGTCGACGGGTACCAAAATAAATACTTAAAATATAAGAATAAATAAATATTTTGCAAGTAATAAAATATAGTCAATTTAAACTGCAGTCTTGAAATTGTAATGTCTTTTACTACTGAAGCATGACGTACGTAATCCGTATGTCTCACATAGCAGTAAACATTTCATTCTTTCAATGAATACATTCATGGTTTTTTGAACAAAACATTTTTATATGTATAATTCCTAACTTCTGAAATAATTTTATTGTAGCTTCCTCATCATCAGATAACTGCGAAATGGTAAAATCTATATCAGTATAAGTAATAAATATTTTCTATTCAAAAAATAACAAGTTAAAAAGTTTTGCGAGACTATGATGGAATAAAATAAATTCCATCATTAAAAATTCCTGCATAAAAATATTCACGTTCAATAATTAGCAAATGTTAATGTGTAGCACGGTTTGCAATAAAAATCGTTTGCACGATTAGGGTTGAAATAAATAGCGCGATACCATACATTTTGACATGGTATCGCGACGAAAATTAGAACAAAAAAGTACCACAGTTTTTTTTTTTTTTTTTTTTAAGTTTTTGAGGCGTTTGAATTTTCTTTCTAATGGACGAAGTTGTTTTTATTTAACCAAAAGGATTGTTTAAAAAAATATTCAATTTGAATTTTTTCCCTTGCTATAGTAACAGAATGAAAAGAATCAGTTTTTAGAAATTATCACTTGAAAAATTCAGGTTTTGGCGCCAAAGATAGTGCCAAATTAGAAAAATATGAAATATCTCTCGAACTATTGGGCTTAAAAGAATTTAGTTAGTACCATTTGATTCAGCATACAAAAATACACCAAAATATGATATCAGTTGAAAAATAACTATAAAATCAGATTTTTAAGGAATTTTTTTAACGTTCGTTCTCTTTTTTACCCCTCTTAGGGGTAGAATTTTGGAAAATCCTTTCTTAGCGGCACTCTATATCATAAGAAGTATTTTTACCCCAATTTTCAAGATTTTAGGTTCAGTAGTTTTGGCTGCGCGTTGATTAATACAAAATCGAGACTTTCTTTTATATATACGAGTTGGAACCCGTCGAAATTCGACGAACTAAAAATCCCTGCCGGCCCGGCCTACAGGCAGAGGTAGATTTCGAAGTCAAATATACTAATTTCACAAACAAAAACTAAATCATGATTATAGATAAATCCACTTTAACAATTTTATCTGGCCGCTCTTGATGAGTTTTTATTTCATTTTCATATAATAGCTGGTTTTATC
Organism: Maratus speciosus; assembly: GCA_963932465.1. Taxonomy (NCBI): domain Eukaryota; kingdom Metazoa; phylum Arthropoda; class Arachnida; order Araneae; family Salticidae; genus Maratus; species Maratus speciosus. The sequence continues at coordinate 737,990 of CAWVRF010001261.1, read as the reverse complement.
AGAATCATGTTAGGACGGTATTCAAAAAAATACTTTTCGATGCTCAACAACTCGAAATTTTCTGGCGTAATTCCAGATTCATTTTTAATAAAAAAAAATATGAAACTTGCTGACGTGATTTTTGAAGAGATTTATAAGCGACCTGTGTTTTTATTTTTTGTTCAATTCATTAAAACTTGATATATAAACAATTATTTTCTCAGAAAGACAATATTTTTCGTTTCTTACACAATTGCTTCGGGAAATTCCGTTCAAAATGTCCACTTTAACATCATTTTTTGAAATATATTCTGCCTCTATCTAAAAATCGATTATTATGGTACATTATATAGTTTCTGAATAAGCGAATCTACCAATTAAATGCGTTTGAGAGCAAAAATGAATTTAAAAACCAGTCAGAAAATAAGCAGTTTGGATTTAAGCGCATCCTTAATACAATGATTTTTCCAACACAATCCGCTTCGGTAAATTCGGTTCAAAATGCCCTTTTTAACAGCATTTAAAAAAATGTATTCTGCCCCTATCAGAAAATCGACCATTACGGTACATTATATAGTTTCTGAGTAAGAAAACGTACCAATTGGAAGCCTTTGAGAGCAAAAATGAATTGTAAAATGAGTCAGAAAATAAGCAGTTTGGATTTGAATACACCCTTACTAAGATCATTTTTTACTTCAACCGGTATGTATTTTTAATTTGTTTTTGCTCTAAGAATTGGTCCTATCCAAAACTTGTCTATATAGATGTTGTAGACAATATTAAGAAGATATATGATAAATTCATGGGGATTTTATATCTTTTGAATTGACGGAGTTATGGATTTTTTTCTTCTTCAAACCCCCTTTTTGTTTTCGTTTTTAATTTTTTTTGCGGTACGAATTGGTCCTATCAAAAACTTGTGAATATAAAAGTTGTAGATAATGTTAAGGAAATTCATGTTAAAATTAATTGGATTTGATATCTTGAGAATTGACGAAGTTATGGATTTTTTTCTTCTTCAAACGCCCTTTTTGTTTTCGTTTTTAATTTTTTTTTGCGGTACGAATTGCTCCTATCAAAAACTTGTGAATATAAAAGTTTTAGATAATGTTAAGGAGATTTATAATAAAATTAATTGAATTTGATATCTTGAGAATTGACGAAGTTATGAATTTTTTTCTCACAAAAACCCTATTTTTTGCGCCCCTTGAGCCCATTTTTAACTTTATCAAAAATCTGTGATACATAAATTTTTGGCCCTATTTTTAGAAGTAATAAAAACTTTAAACTGATTTGATATGTACAAAAATTAAGAAGTTATGGGGGGGTTTTCTGTTTTCACAAAACCCCTCCCTATTTCCCTCCCCTTGGTCCGATTTTGCCCATTAACGAACTTGACCGAGATTTTATGCCCATTGATTTTATGTATCAGTTTGGAAGAGATTGGTGCAGAATTACGAAAGTTATCGTGTCCAGAAGAAAGTGATAAATATATATATATATATATATAGATAGATAGATAGATAGATAGATAAAGTTTTTTACTGAGGGTGGTTTTGGGTTCTAGGGGTCATGATCGGTGTAGATCTGCAAAAAGTTTTCAGAAATTCCAACATAGGAACGATCCCAATAGGTAGTATTTCATACGAAATCTACCTAAAACGTTAGAAAGGAACTGTCAGATCGAATTTATAATAAACCTACAAAAATAATTGCAATAAAAAATTCATCTAACATTGGTTGTCTTACTCTTAAAACAAATAATATTTTTAACCTAAAATTACTAAAATATTATTTCCACAAACTTCAACTGCTAAAATTATTGAAAAATTAAACTCTATTAGAATACGTAATGAAGATGAGTAATTATGATGAATTTATCGATTGAGACTTTATGTTTGTTTTTATGGGATGAAAAATCAGTAAAAAGGATTTCGCTTTGTTACATCATAAAATTTCCCCCCCATGAAATCTAAATTGTACGTTATTTTCAATTCCCATAATTTACATACGCACGATTCAAATTTACAATTTGAAAGTATTTTAACGCGCAATAGATTATTTATGAATGTATTTCTAAACTTCAAGTCACGTTTGTCCGATACAACTTTTCATGTGAACATTCGCACAAACTTTAAGTTCTAATCTCAATACCCGCGAAAAAAAAATTTCAGAAATTTGCCTTTAGCTGTCATAGTATTGGCTATTTAGTATTGGTCAAATATTTAGTTTTATCAAAATAAATGATCGTTTTATTTTAAATATGATATAATTTTTACTCACTGAATCATTTTGCCTAGCGTCTCAAACTCAGTATCAGCGTAATGCAAAACTATTGAAATGTAACTGATTTATGAAGAAGAATGCGTGTTTTTTTTTAATGTCTGACATCATTTTCTGTTCAAAAATTATAAAAAAGTTACTTTTATTTGTATTGTGAAAATGGCATCAATAAGGATATAATCAATAAAAATAATAAACCACAACTATTTTCCCTTTACTTTCAATATAAATAAATGGAGTACTTCAGTTGCCACAATTACAAAATTTGTATTAAAAACTACAAAAAAATTAATATCTCAAAAGTAAATTGAGATACAGCTTTCAAATAAATTGCATTTAAAAGAACATTTTTTTCCTTATACGATGGTGTTAAAATTTAAAATGTGCGATGTTTAGAAGTTAAAAAATTTACCGTAGATATAATTGCGAAACAGAAATTTTAATTCAAAGTGTTGCCATTCGCAGAATGACGTATGCGTTACGCACAGATATGTTTGTCCTTTATAATATAGATAGATATATTTTTCTGACCTTGAACCAGTAAACGGAAAAACAATATTTTTGTTAAAATAAACAAAAAAATATTAAAATCAAATATATAATCTCTATATATATAAGCCGTTCTCTGTATGTATGCCCTTTATACAAATCTTCATTTTTTGACCGATTTGCACGAAACTTCATGTACATAGGCTTTAGAATGTGGAAAAGAGCGCTATCTACTTTAAAACACCATCAGACCACTATTTATCCCTTTTTTCTACCACCTTACATTGTTCAACATTATAGAAATATTTCGTTTTTTTTTTTAAATTTTCAAATCCAATTATTACTTTCCTGTTGCCACACATCTAAAAAGCTGCTCAATAATTTAAAAAAAAAAAAAACTGATAACTCGAGTACATTGTTTTCTAAGCCAATAAAAATTCAGATTGTCTCACTATATTTTTGCTGTTTTTGACGTCATTCAAAGGAAAAAATGCTCATTTTCCATATATAAGTAAAAACTTTAACTAAGCATGTGTTAAAATGACGTAGTACCTTATTTGAATGCTTCTGAAGTTAAAAAATCTATTTTATTGAAGTCGTTTCAATATAAAGAAATCAACTTAGAAAAAAAAAAGCAATTTAACAAATTTCAACGACCATTTGGAAAACGATTTTTTCAAAGACTGAAATTTAAGACGTAAAAAATCGCACCGAGTTGATTCTACATTACGTACCCCATGAACCTGAAACTTACGGATTATCCAAGCATTTCATTGGCTGTTCGGGGAAAGGCTTTTCCATCGTCAGATTTCTTGGAAATCTGACGAGACATTTTAAATGAAATTTCATTCTTAAACTTCTAAACATCCGACAATATTACTTTTTACACCGTCGGATAGAGAAAAAAATGTACTTTTAAATGCAATTTGTTTGAAACTTGTATCTCAATTTGTTTCTGAGTTATTAATTTTTTTGTAGTTTTTATTACTTTTTTGTCATAGTGGCAACAGAAGGTATCCATCGTTGTTAAATGTAAAGGAAAATACAGATTACTGTATAGAATAGACCAATCAGAACACGAATAAAATGCTGATTAAACCAATAAAAACCTTCAGATATGCTTTTTATTTCCTATCCTGACAGTGAACAATAACCATTTTTCCAAATGGTTAAAAAAAGATAACAAAAAAATCCTTTGCTACATATGACCTCAATTTCGTCAATATGATTTCAAACTGGTTATAAAAACCGGCTTCATACAATTTATTTCCTTTTTTTGTAATGCTGTATCTTCAATTATATCATTTTTATAAACGTTTTAACACTCGAAATGCAGTGGTAACATTCTACAATTTATATCGAATACGGTTATATAAAATAAGATTTTTCTATGATTTATATTAAATAGAAATTATAACATAGCTATTATTTTTAGGGTAAGGTTTTTTCTCTTTAAGCAAAACTTCATGACTGATATTACAATTGAACGCTTTTGGAAACTACGTCATTTTCATTTTAACGGCTGTGAGTTTAAAAATTATCGGCAGTGAATCTTTGTATACATGTGTTAAAGATGTCTGATATACTGCCCGTTAATAGAACATACATGAAAATCTTTTTAAATTCGAAACACGGATATATTTTTAATCTTTAGTATATTTGTTAGATTTCTCACCAAGTACAGGGAAAAGTATTTTTGGTATATTCGTTTTAGCGATCACTTATTTATCTGAGTAGCACATTTTGCCCGCGACGGTGGTCGGTTTCTCCGAACAAATCTTGAATTAAAGGAAATATATCGGTGAATTTGATCTTCCATTTTAAAGTAATATGTATCTGGGAGCACGGCAGTGCGTCCGCCAAGTTCGCACAAGCCGTAAGCTACCTTTTCCTGAACCATTTCGGCATACTTTTCACCCCCTCATAACGTCGTTTTAGGGAGAGATATAGAAATTTTTCTTTTATACACATGTTCGTATGTTCAACTGAACTAAGGTTCCACGATTTCATGTTTCAGTATTTAGTAGTTTTCGAAATATTAAATTCCGAAAAAGCGCTTTTTTGTCACTGACTCACTTCGCATCATCAAATAACTAAGGTACTTCTAAAAGTCGTAGAATCATGAAATTTCACAAGTAAGTCGGGTTTGTAGCACAATTAACCAGAAAAATCTGAAAACACAGAATTTTCGCCTCTAAACCCTTCAAACAGGGGGTGTGCATTTGGCCGTAAACAGTTTCTTAACACATTCAATTGTGTCAATGTTGGTCGCCAAAACTCGATTACAGAGTTTTGAAGGGGTCACGTGATTTAAAAAAATAATAACATTTTATATATATGCTTTTCCAAAGATGTTCGTTAAATAGAAAAAAAATGAATATACCTAAAAATTTTAATCAGTATAGGTTATGATATATTTACGATATTAAAACAATAAAACATTTAACAAAATATAACCGCAATTCGGTACGTTTCCAATATTGTAGCCTTGGCGAAATACAGAAAATAGCCTTGACGAGAAATGAAATTTGATAATAGCGTATTTTCTGGCAACCTATTTACTGTGTCATATACCCAAGCAATTTTTTCATAAGTATACAATTTATTTAATGTAAGGAGCCCGTTTATTTATTTTTATATACCAACATAAATAATTTGTATATAAAAAATAATATTTTATACATGTATAAATAAAATGTTTATATGTATATAAAATAACATGAAAGTTCATCAAGTTTGTTTTCATAGTTGTTTATATCATTTGGCAACATATCTCAGTTTCTGAAGTCCAAATTGCGCCAAGATTTTTTTAAAATGCCAAGGTCCCTATAGCAGAAAAATATCCTAATTCCATGTGGAAGTTTAAAATTCTAATTTTAATTAAATGAAATGTGTAACTAATAAAGCTGTCTTTAACGATGTACGACAGATGCGGCGTCCGAAGTCCGCTGCTAATGTTATTATATTGTATTATTAGCCTACTTATTGTTAATTTATTGTTAATTTTAAATCTGTAAAAGAAATATTATAGTTATAGATAAGATATGTTGGTCGCGAAAACCCGATTACAGAAAATTAGCCTGAGTTATAAAGGTGTTACATGATTTCAAGCTGAAGGAATTTTTATATGCTTTTACAAAAATCTTAATAAGGCAAATCTTTCAGTTTATCTGTCCATCTTTCTATCTTTTACTTCCGTAAAACAAATTTTATTAAAGACCGGGAGGCGTTTGCACAGATCATCACCTCATCGAGTTGACGGCTGAAATTTTAGGATTAGTTAAATATCGATTAGCGTATTGAAATGTAACTAGTCTGCCAAGTCATATCTTTGTGGAAACCACCTCCAGACCCAATTTTACGGGTTAATTGGTGGATTTTCCATTGTTTTTTCCTGCACCCATTCCTCCATGTTTCCATACTTTTGGATGCAGGAAAATACAATAGTAAACCTATCAGTCAACCACTAAAATTAGGTCTTCAGGTGACCAGATTCTATCAGGTTCTACCAAGATATGACTTAACAGACCAGTTGCATTTACATATGCTAATCTAGTTTTAACTAATCCTAAAATTTCAGCTGTAAACTCGATGAGGTGATGGTGTGTGCAGACGCCTCCCGGTCTATTATAAATGTCGGAATTCTAATCTCAATAGCACTCTAGTCAATCTGGCAACTATTCCTACTATTTATGAAACACTATTCCTTTAAGTGCGTTTTAGTGATGTTAATGAACTTTATGCATATGCATCATACATATTATACATATGCATAATATGTATGCGTAAACACAGTTGAATCATACATATTATAGGTATGTGTATAATACATAATACATATGCATCATTATGACGTCAGAATAAACAAAACATTTTTTGTCGACAAATATGAGAATTGACATGATATATTACCAAATTTGGTGACACTTCGCTAAATGTCGCCAAGCTTGGCGAATATTGGATGCTGGTGGCTATTTTCCAATGAATTAATTATTAATGCGAGCTATCTATTTATATTTTTCCGCATATCATCTAAATAGTTAAAGGGTATAACGTACGAATATTTACAAAGTGCCAATAGTTTCGTCACTCCACAAAACCTGTGCTATTGTTATTATATTGTACTGTTATTATGCTTACTGTGACTATGTTGTTAATCTTTACTCTGCTAAAACTTCTGTATTATATAAAGAGAATTTGCGGAAACTATTAAAGCACCGAAACTGCCAGTTCTCCTTATGATTATTATAATTCTATAACATGTAACCCGTTAATCGATATGTACGTTAGAATGAATCTTCTATAATCCGGTTCCTCGCATTTTAGTTTACAGGTTTCGAATAAAATTAGCTAAAAATCTTAAAACCATGGCACATTGGTTAATTCTTCAACACGATTAGATGAGAAGAAGTATAGATTTTCAAATGGATCATGGCAGTGAGCCCGTAGGCCTCCTATTCTTCCGTAATGGAGTCTATTGAAAACGTTAACGTGAAACAAAAAGATATTAGCATCAGTATGTTTTTACGTAAATGCAGATATTGTCAAAGGATTTCATAAGAAGCATTTCACTTGTACCCAATCGTATCAGTTAAAATACAACAATTGGCAATGAGCCCAATTAGAAAAGATTACTTAATATGATTAAAAATTTCCGCATTAGAGAACGAATCGTAACTGATAAGGAAACATGCATAAGTGAGTTAAGAGATATTTGTCATGAAAGATGAAATGCATAACAACACAAAATATATGATGTACTTCCATGATCGTAAAGAGTTCTTCATTTCTCTATCAAAAGCTTCCGACTTGGCGAAAGAATGGGCAAGTAAATTAAATTATGAATAACAGTAACATGATGCAATGTTTAACATGCAATTAATAGAGTAAATACTGCTTGCTAGAGGCGGCTAGTTCTGTAATATAAAAAGAAAAAGTATAAATTTGTAAAGCTCAATAAAATAAATTTAGGTATTTCTATGTTAGCCGGGCGCAAGTGGCAAATCGCCAAATACTGTTCCCAACTCCATTGTTCATATTGCATTCATTTCATTTAAAAATATAAACTTTCCAGTTATCTCATTTAAAATAGATGCATTTCCCTCATTTTATTTAATAGAATATTTAACATAGAAATAAATGAATAAATAAATAAGAAATAATAACATAAACCAAAATATTTTATTTGAAAATCAAAGCAATGTTTCTAATTTACACATGTGAAAAATGAAAACTACTATTGGTGAAAAAAACAAAATGCTATATGGAGATTTGCTCTTGGCTAACATAAAAGTACCGAAATTTAAGTTTTTTTTTTATATTAATATAGTTTAGAAAAAAAATCTTGAAAAACATACAAAAAGTTTTGATATCCCAACAAAAAGTTTTCGGTAAAAAAAAAAAAAAAAAAGCGCAAAGTTCTCCTTAATGTTTCGGCCAGAAAAAGTAGTGATATCTGAAGTTCGCACAAGTTAAAAGCCAATCATCCCAAATCTTTCATTGAAAATGGCTTCCTGCGACTTGGCCGTTAATGCCTTCGAGAGGGTTTTTCAAATTCTAAAGTATGTACAAATGAGCTACATGCCAACTAATTTTTTTTATTATTTTAGGCATTTTGTGGCACAAAGTACTGAAATAAAATACACATTTGAAAAAAGCATTTAAACAACTTCAGTCTATTTAAATGCTTAGAAGTTAAAAATAACAAAATACTTGTATTCAGGAGATAATATCCCTAATTGCTAAAACATAATTAGTATCAGCTTTTAACAGCTTATAAATCGAATACCTCTTAATGTAAGCAAACAAACTATAATAAATTTTCAAACGAAAAATATCTCTTTCGTCAATACACTCGATTTCAATATTATACAATAAAATATAATGTAACATATTGTGAGATTTGAAGTAAGTAAATTTTGTTTTATTTCTTGGACTTTACGTTAATGACTTTAGCTTTAGAACGTACAAAATGACAATTAAACCACAAGTGGACTAAATGATCTGTAATCAAAACTAATTTTTGTTGAAACTGAATGGTAGTTATCAGAAAACTTTTACTTATAATGTCTTTATGTGAATTCGCCTCTTTGCATTCTAATATTACTTTTAATATTTAACTAATTCATAAATGCGTAATATTTCCAATAATTAATTTTGAAATGCTGTAGAAGGCATTAACGGCCAAGTCGCAGGAAGCCATTTTCAATGAAAGATTTGGGATGTTTGGCTTTTAACTTGTGCGAACTTCAGATATCACTACTTTTTCTGGCCGAAACATTAAGGAGAACTTTGCGCTTTTTTTTTTTTTACCGAAAACTTTTTGTTGGGATCTGTATTTCAAATGTCCTTCCGTATGGCTGAGAACAATACCATCATCACTGCGCTATTATATTTTCTAATGTGTAAGACAAAATTTCGGCTGTTAAAGACCAAATTTTTTAGTTGATCATTTACAGTAGCATTTTGTCTAAGAATGGTAGACGGATATGCAATATACTAAAACTATTCCTCAAAAAATATCCAACTTATTTAAAAGGCTAATCATTTAGAATTGGTTTCACCTGATTATAGAACATTTCAGCTAATTCTATAACAAAGCATGTACAACAAAATGTTATATACTAAAACTATTTCAGAAATTTCGTTCCAAAGTAAAGTCTAGTCCAAAGTAACAGTAAAATTCATCAAAATCTGTTCAGTAGAACTTTAAAAAAATCTTCTAATCACTTATACTCGGGCTCACCTGACTATTGAACTTTCTTCCATAATTTTATATTAAAGCGACGTAAAACTATATGCAATATTTAAAAACCATCCGTGTAAAATTATCTAACAAACAATGCAAGTTCCAATGAAATCCATTCAGAAAAGACTTATCTTTCATAATCAAGTTCCACATAATTATGGAATTTTTTCCTATAATTCTATGACAAAGCTGCTTATAACAATGTTACGCACCAAAACCTTAACTAACAAGCTAATAGTGCAAGATGAATCAAAATTATTTCAGAAGAACCCAAGTTCTAAGCAGCCGGAATGAGATTCTCACAAGAAAACAAATACTAAAGTTTGCCAATTTAGTTATATAAAAGTTCACGAAAACAAACAAATACTGAATAATTTACAATGTTTTTGAGCTATTAAGTTAGTATTTTGTAACTTTTGTAACAGGCATATTTAAAAAAATTCAAGCTCGAAAATTACTTTAAGAAAAATAAAAAATCTGTAAATTGAGATAAACTTTCCAAACAAATTACTGAATGTGTTTTTTGTTTTCTATTAGACGTTGAAATAATCGGAAGTATATTGCTTACAGATCTAATTGCAGCAAAATCGTAATTTATTGGTTAAGCGGTTAGGTTGTTGCCACCAACAATATGATGATAGGCGCTACTCATAGATATGTCTTTTCTTCGTAATATTGCATTAATAGCAAACGGATATATCTTTCTTAATTGGTATATTTTAAAAAAAGTTCCGTGATTGAAAATTAATTTAAAATGGATAAACAATCTGTAAATTGAGATAAGCTTTTAAAACAAATGTTACTGAAAGTAGTTTTTGTATTCTATTAGACGTTGGAACAATAAAATGTGCGATGTTTAAAGTTCAAATTGCAGTAAAAGTTAAATTTATTGTTGGGTTACGTTGTTGCCACCAACAATATGTTGCTAGAGTTACTCTTAACAAAGTTTTTTCTTTATGATATTGCATTAAGATCAAACAGGTATATCTTTCGTAATTGGGCTGCATGTAAATTAAAAAAATATCCATGATTGAAAATTACTTTAAAATCCATTTAAATGAGAAAATTGAGATACAAATTTCGAATGAATTTCATTTGAAAGAGCTTTTTTCTGTTCCGACAGTGTGAAAAACGAAATAGTATGATGTTCGTAAGTTAAGAAAATTTCAGTAAAGGCACAATTTATGTGTTAGGTCGTTGCTATCATCAGTATAATGTCACAATTGGCATTGTGTTGTAGTTTTTTTTTTTTTTTTTTTTTAATTCTGAAGATGACTCAATGAAAGAGTCGAAACATGTAAATTTTTAATATTTTTAATGTATTTTTTTATTGAAATGACTCCTTTTAAGCAAATAATTATATTTTAATATATGTTTTGACATTTATTTGGAAAATGTATTATTATGGTATAGGTAATAGGAGACGTAATTAAGACTAATTTAATTATATTTATATTTCCGATTGGTCTTTTTAATGATTCGTGGACGGGAATGTACCAATCTCAGTTATTGTCACGCAAGATCATTCCCGCCACTCAGTCATTGCCGTATTATTTCATTTTAATGTATTTTACCCGGAAGGATCCTTATTATTGACACGGGCGAAGCCGGGTAATTCTGCTAGTTATATTATAAAATAATAAATACATAAAAGTATGTATAAAATTTATGTAAAAGCATTATACATAAAAGTATTTCGATCTTGTATTCAAAAAGAAAAAACGGAGATTGTTTCTACATGCTGAAATGTGTGAGAGATTTTCTGAATGAGTAACATGAAAACTAGTCAGATCTTCTTAAAAAGTTTATTATTTTATCGCTTAAGAATATTCTCAGTCTATTGTGAATTAAAATCTCTAAATTTGCAGCTTGGTCAGTCTAAATATTTCAAGTATTTTATGTTTCAAAAAAGCTAAATCAGAAACCACAAATTCAAAGAACAAAACATGATCTAAAAAATTTTTATTCCATGATTATGAATGATATTTAATATAATTTGCGACACAATGTATATTTTTTCATATTTAGTGAAAAATAAAAGCAGTTAAAATAGAGGCCGAACGATCTGTATAGTGAGTATTTGTAAAAAATCAATACACATTTAGTTCTTCATAAATATATTCTCACATAAAAGAAAAAAAAAATGCTCGGAAATATCCAACTGAAACTATATTCTTTCTAAAAGCGCGAAAGTAACCGATTCTGAGGGAAAATTCCTCACCTCAGTGGAAAAATGCAAGTAATCCTAGAATTTTACGGCAACCATTCTCAGAGGGCGTGGATTGACACTTTCCAGGGAAAAGGGCAATGGATGCACCCTACTTGAGCAGTAGTAAATGGGGGAGAAAAGTTCTCCGGAACGCCGTATATTTGTTTAAAAGGCCGGCAGCTTAAGATGATTCCAGGAGGTTAATGCAAATAATTTAAAGCAATGTCATCAACAACAAGAACTGATTAGACGCCTACAAAAAGAAGCGAATTCGCATATTGAGAGAAAATGGTCTCTCATATGCTGAAATTGCAAGACAGCTTGGTGGATCAGTCACTTTATCGGACATACGAAAGTTGTGCTTACGTTACGAAGAAACTAAATCAGTGATATATAAGGCAAGATAAGGCCGAAAAAAATGCACAAATGCTTCTGGCGATAGAAAGATAAAAAGGATATGCCTCAAAGATAGAAGAATTTCATCAGATTCCGTTAGATGTGAAATAAGTGCAATGGATATTTCAGTTAGTTCAAGAACAATAAGGAGAATATTAGCAGGTTTTGGATTAAAAAGGTAGAATTCCGAGGAAAAAACCATTTTTAAATCTTCAGCAACGCAATAAATGAGTTGAGCCATCAAAAGGGTCATTGGTCAGAAAAACTGTTTAAGCAAATAATCTGGAGCGATGAGAGTAAAATATCGCTCTTTGGTAGTGATTGGCGAAAATTTGTGAGACGTAAAGTAGGGGAAGAGCTGCATCCTGATTGCATTGAAGCAACTACAAAGAACACGACAAATGTCATGATTTGGGCCTGTATGTCTGAAGATGGTGTGGGCCGCATTCGAGTGACTGATAGCATTCTGAATGAAAAAAAAAATACATCGAAACATTCCTGGAACCAAAATTGATACTTTGCATCAGGGATCTGTTGCCCAATAAAGCACCATTTATCTTTCAGCAGGATTCAGCTCCATGCCATACGGCAAAAATGTGTAAAGAATAAAAAGCATACAATTATTACCCTGGCCAGGAAACAGCCCTGATCTGAATCCTAAAAGAAAATTTGTAGCGACGCGACGTTTGAAAAGACTTGTACAAAAAAAAAAAAAAAAAGCGTCCATTAAATAAAACGCAACTTATTAAGCTATTATTGATTCTTGGCATCATGTGATTAAAAAGGATGAACTCCGCACACTCGTTCTCTCAATGAAAAGACGTTGTGAAGCTGTAATAAAAACAAGGGTTATCCTACTAAATATTGAATGTGCAAGTGTAACTTTAAAATATAATGAAATCTAAGATGATCTTATTTTTGTAAGCGTAATTTTTTGTAATGCAGATATTTTAATTTTATGTTGTTTTTATTAGATTCTGCATTAAATTTCCATGAATTTGATTTTATGAAAATTGTATTTAAGTGAAATTTATTATATTCTTCAAGCACATAAAGTTATAAAACATGAAAATTAAAAAAAAATGTCCACAATTTTGGCCACAACCGTATATATTTAAAAGTAATTTTATGTTATGCGATAGCACTGATACTTAAGAACGAATTTGGATGTGACTGACCATGTGTATAGGACTTACATAGGTCCCGACCGAGTTCATTGGCCAGTAACACCCATTCTTTTGTTTCAAAATGGCGACTACTTAAAGATTTCAAATTCAAAACGATGCTCAAGAAAGTTAGAAATTCCCCAAAAGATTTATTGTTAATAATCCGGGTGCTACGGTTGAGAAAACTGCAAATCGTGATAAGAATGTACCGATTGGTCAGTATCTACTTTATATTAATGCAATGCATTTCAGAGGGGAGGCATCGCATAAAGTCGTGGGAATTCAAGATGGCGTCTGTTATTCAAAATGGCGTCATTTTTTGAATTTTCTTACTACCCATCATATAAATGTGTGTTTCAGGTCGATTTCGATGTTTTTAACGTAAGCAATTTCGTTTATAACACTTTCCGTCATATTTAAATGAGTTTATGAATTCAGTTTATCTACTTATTTGTCGGTCTGTCTGCTTGCCATTACATACTCTAACTCGCTTAAATATCACTACTCGCTTAAATTCACTCAGATTGTCATGTAATTTACATATGTTATTGTTTAAATAACATACTCTAAATAGAAAATGGAGTGTATAGCTTTTATAACCCGTTTACAGGACCCTCAAAAGAATTCCATTACGTTATTGTCTATTAGTCCAGGTGCTACAGTTGAAAAAACTGCAAATTGTGAGAAGAATATACCGATTGGTGAGTATCTACTTTATATTAATACAATCCATTTAACAGGGAGAGGCATCGCGTAAAGTCGTAGGAATTGAAGATACTTGGTATTATTCAAAATGGCGTAAATTTCTGAAGTTTCTTATTATCCTTCAGATAAATGTGTGTTTCAGTCAATTTCGATGTTTTTAACGTCAAAAATTTCGTTTTTAATACTTTCCGGTTTAGTTGAACGAGTTTATGAATTCAGTTTGTCTGTTTGTTGGTCCATCTGTCTGCTTGCGATTCCATGCTCTAACTCGCTTCAATATCGCCACTCGCTTAAATTCACACAGAGTGTCTTGAAATTTATATATATTATTGAAGTTTATAATAACGTGTTCCGAATACAAAGTGAAGTCTATGCAGATGAAGTTTCAGATGTTAATATTTCAATATTATTAGTTCAATACTATACCCACTTTGATTTTCATCATAAATTTTTTCTTCAGTCAATTAATCTGAGTAAAATCGAGTTAAACTCGATCATGATATTTATTACAAGCAAAAGTGTTTGTTATTCTAGTGTACATCAGCCGTTTACGAATAGCCTGCTTAGCAGGACTTGAGATACCGTTGCTGCAGCACCCGCCGATAGATAATAATACTATGAAATATCGAGAAAATTATACAAAAATCGCTACACAGCATCCCCTTCCGGTGGAATATTTCCAAATTGAAGCTGCTGGCCATTGTCAAAAACATACACAAAAAATTTGGTTCAGATCTATGCATAACTTATACACTTTTGGATAGTACAATAATGAAAATGGCATAAAAATCTCTTTTACAACGCCTCCTTCCAGCGATTTATTTTTTCAAATTGAGAGAAGACCTGCTTGCTACAGCCAAAAATATGCTCAAAAATTTTGGTTCAATTCTATGCCTCACTTCATACAGTTTTCGATGGTACAATGGCGACACACGGACAGACAGACATTTTTTATAAACATGAATTTTTGGGATCTCTGACCCCTAAAACGTGTAAATTCTTCGAAAACCGGAAGTCGAAAATTTTCAGGAATCCAATACTTTAATCTTGTATGGATAGAAAAATGTAAAAAGCACACGGGTTACAAGCAGCACTGTAGCCCTTTTTCGTTTTTGAGCCCCTATAAATGAATGATAAATTCTATGCACATCATATTTTACAGCAAATATAATGTACTGCACCTCATTGATATATATCAATTTCAGTATGTTTAAAAGAGTTTAGCATCATTAAATCACATTGAAATGATTTTCTTCCATATATCATAATGTAATGGAATCCTTTTGATTGCGCCTGTAAACGAACGATAAATACTACACACTTTCAATATAGAACTTTTTGCTGTATACTACATATTAAAAATTACATATATAAATAACACATATATAAATAAAATATTTAAATTACATGGATATCCGGGTATATTTAAGCGAATTAGAGCATGGTCAGACAGACGGCCGCATAAACAGGATTCATAAGTACTTTTCAACAATGTTGGAAAGTGTTACAAATAACATTTTTAACCTTAAAAGCAAAGAAATTTACATCACACACAATTTTATACGACGATGGGTAGGAAAATTGCAAGAATTCCAGAAAAAGACTCCATTTTGAATAACAGCCACCATCTTGAATTCCTACGACTTTATGCGATGCCTTTGCCTCTTATATGAATTGTATTAAAATAAATTGTATTAAGATACTCACCAATCGGTATATTCATCTCACGATTTGTAGATTTCTCAACCGTAGCACCCGGACTAATAGACAATAACGTAATGGAATTCTTTTGAGGGTCCTGTAAACAGAACATAAAAAGCTATACACTTCAAATTTTATTTGGAACATGTTATTGTAAACTTCAATAACATATATAAATTACATTACAATCTGAGGGAATATAAGCGGGTAGCGATATTTAAGCATGTTAGAGCATGGAATGGCATGCAGACAGGCAGACAAACAACAGACAAACAGACAAACTAAATTCATAATGTCATTCAGCTATGACGGAAAGTGTTAAAAGCGAAATTTTTGATGTTAAAAACATCGAAATCGACCTGAAACACACATTTAAAATGATGAATAGAGAGAAAATTCAGAAAATGACGCCA
The DNA here is from genome assembly GCA_963932465.1 of Maratus speciosus. Lineage (NCBI taxonomy): Eukaryota > Metazoa > Arthropoda > Arachnida > Araneae > Salticidae > Maratus > Maratus speciosus. The sequence goes on along the minus strand of CAWVRF010001261.1, from coordinate 721,901 downwards.
TTTTGAATAACAGCCGCCATCTTGAATTTCTACGACTTTACGCGATGCCTCTCCCTCTTATATAGATTGTATTAATATAAAGTAGATACTCACCAATCGGTATATTCATCTCACGATTTGCAGTTTTCTCAACCGTAGCACCCACACTGCAAATAGAGGCGTCTTAAATTCAGACACATATGTGACTGAAAAAGTATTTCAGACACTTAAGTGTCAGAATATGAAATTTCAGACATCATAGATGTCTAAATTTAAGACACGTAAATGTCTTACTGTGATCATGGTATGGATGAACTAAATAAAGTGTCTTAAAAATGATAATACGTCTGAAATTAAGACATTTAGAAATCAGACACCTAAGTGTCTGAATGTAATACAATTGTATCATATGTATGATGACTGTATATACAATTGCAATATAAATGTAAGCAGAATTAGAAAACGCTTTCGAACGGTTGAAAGACGTTTAAAATTCCATGCATTAAATTTGGTATTACTTTATAAAACAAGCGACGTGATTAGACCATGGGGCGTTTGTCAAAATTGCAATACTAGTTCGTTTACTAAGTTTTGGAACTAAGTTATTTTTAGTGCAATAAAGTAATTAACGAATTGCCTTTCACAAAATATAAAGTTCTCCAAATAATTGTATTAAAATAACGTACCAGCTAGGCACCACCCCCTCCCCCCGACACACATGCTCACCTAATGGCTTAGCGTAGGTTTTTGTGCACCAGAAGCAATTTAAAATACTGCGACCCTACCTTAGTAGCTATTATAGTTTCATGCTATAATTTTTATGCAACAGTTGCTGCCCGCCTTAACTAGTTTCTATCGGGGTAATTCTCCTCTGCTTCCCATATGCTAAGTCAATGTCCCTTAATAAAAATCTTCTGCCATATTTACACATTACTGTTTTATAATTAGATAATAAAAAGTATGGTATAAAAAGTCGCTATATTAAAATAATCCCTGGATTTACTAAGTTTAATTTGAAATGTAGCAATTTATTACTAATTTATTAAAATTTGATAAGTTATTTGAAAGTTTGACGACAAAATATTTATTTTATGCCTTTGTCTGAAAGCGTCCTAACTGTAATAATTATATCTTATAATAGATAATTGTAACGCATTAAAAAATATACTAATGAAGAAGAAAAAATTGTATTCGTTATTCCTACATTATTTCATTTCCCGATGATAAAAATCAACTGAAATTCATTCTGCAAATCAGGACCGAGTTTGAGCTGCCAGTCTCTCAGCCAACGATTGCGTCATTAACGGAAATAATGGGCGCGGAAAAATATGCTGACAGGGTATTTCGAACCTTGTAGAAGAACCTTGGAACCTTGGGTATTTCTATTGTGAAGATGTGTCTAATGTAAGATTGTTGGCCGATTAATGTTTCAAGTGACGGTGATTTTAAACGACCATTAGCTTTGTGATAAGCTCCCGATTTCTTTAGTTAAATGCAGTTTTCTTTAGTTGTGCAGTGCTTGACAGAAATATTATTACAGTATTGAAACACCATGTATTTTTAATATTTCAAGTGACGGTGATTTTAAACGACCATTAGCTTTGTGATAAGCTCCTGATTTCTTTAGTTAAATGCAGTTTTCTTTAGTTGTGCAGTGCTTGACAGAAATATTATTACAATATTGAAACACCATGTATTTTTAATATTTCAAGTGACGGTGATTTTAAACGACCATTAGCTTTGTGATAAGCTCCTGATTTCTTTAGTTAAATGCAGTTTTCTTTAGTTGTGCAGTGCTTGACAGAAATATTATTACAATATTGAAACACCATGTATTTTTAATATTTCAAGTGACGGTGATTTTAAACGACCGTTAGCTTTGTGATAAGCTCCTGATTTCTTTAGTTAAATGCAGTTTTCTTTAGTTGTGCAGTGCTTGACAGAAATATTATTACAATATTAGAACACCATGTATTTGGATGTACACTACGTATAACGTTCTTCTTAAAGAAAGAAATGTCTAGTTATTTTTGACTGTGTGTTCAGAAATGCATGCGGATTTTTAAATATCGCATTCGTAATGATTTTTATTATGTAGCGCATTAAAAAAATATGTTGTATCACGATAGATGTATGCAGTATCAAGAATATTTTTTAAAGTGCATATAACTTTTTTAAAAATAGTGTTTTATCGCTACTTCGTGAAATACTTTATTTCATGTTTGTGAAAATGGATTACACTGGTAAAAGGTAAGAAAGAACCCTTTTGTACGATTATGTGAACTTTATTTCAAGCTGAAATTTTATAGAAAAATAGTGACTTTTATTAGATAATTAAACATATAATGCTATTTAAAATCTAAATTATTTTTATTTTAATAATTTGCATATTTGGTTCTTTTTTACATCCAATAAAATTAGTTTTGTTTTAAAAGGCTTGTGTGTTCATTTGTGTGTTTTCAATAAATGCATATCATTTTCAAAATAATGAATTTGTTTAATATTTCTTTAGACCTCTATTTTATAAATAAATATTTTGTAGTCCAGAAGTAATTTTCCCTGCTTGTTATTAAAAAAAACAATGCATATATTTAGATATTAATGCTTGCTAAATAGCTTGATCAAATTGCAATTATCATTTAATCTATATAAACAAATGCCCATACATAAATAAAAAGAATCTAATTTCAAATGATATTTCATTATTAAGTTCTTTTTTTTCAACATTCAATACTTTATATTATACTTAATTTTACATATTAATTTTCATTTTTTGCAACAATGACAAAAGTATCATTTCATTTCATTCTCTTACAGAGTATATTTTCGAAGTAAATGTTTCAATATTATCAAATTTAACCTTATATATGATTTATTACAAGCTGTGCTAAAAAATTATTTTAAAAAATAAAGTTGAATAAAATCCTATTGAAAAATGTGCTGATATTTAATATTTTGGGAAGGTAATGAGGTTTGAAAATATAAATATTCTTATAATTATGTTTGATCTGCAAATATAATTTTATATTATCATCATTTGCTTTTCTTTTTCTTTCCTTTCAATTTTCAGTACAGTTTGTATTTATGATATAATTTTACATAGTAATTTTCATTTTTTGCAACAATGACAAGAGTATCATTTCATTTAATTCTCTTACAGAGTATATTTTCGAAGTAAATTTTTCAATATTATCAAATTTAAACTTATATATGATAAATGTTGTGATTGCTTTATATGATGGATGTAGAACATAAAAAGAAATAGTGAAAGCACCAGAGTGAAGTTATTTGGAATATCTGAATATTTTATAAATATTTTTTTAGTTTTTCCAATGGAAAATAAATCTTACCTATATAGTATTCATTTTTTTTTAAATAATTCTACTGAAAGCTTGCTTAAAAGGTACAAAATCTGATTTGATTTTCTGTGTTCCATCTCAACAACATTCTTAATTTTCAAGCCGCAGAGTCATCTTGAAAATATACTTTAAACAAGGAATATAAATCGTTGTAATTAATCCAAGCTATGCTAAAAAACATCGTAATTATTCCAATCTGTGCTAAAAAATTATTTTAAAAAATCAAGTTTAATAAAATCCTATTTAAAAAATGTGCTGATATTTAATATTTTGGTAAGGTAATGAGGTTTGAAAATATAAATATTCTTATAATTATGTTTGATCTGCACATATATTTTTATATTATCATCATTTGTTTTCCTTTCAATTTTCAGTACATTTTGTATTTATGATATAATTTTACATATTACTTTTCATTTTTTGCAACAAAGACAAGAGTATCATTTCATTTAATTCTCTTACAGAGTATATTTTCGAAGTAAATGTTTCAATATTATCAAATTTAAACTTATATATGATAAATGTTGTCATTGCTTTATATGATGGATGTAGAACATGAAAGGAAATCGTGAAAGCACCAGAGTGAAGTTATTTCGAATATCTGAATATTTTATAAATATTTTTTAGTTTTTCCAATGGAAAATAAATCCTACCTCTATAGTATTCTTTTTTTTTTTTTTTTTTTTTAAATAATTCTACCGAAAGTTTACTTAAAAGGTACAAAATCTGCTTTGATTTTCTGTGTTCCATCTCAACAACATATTTAATTTTCAAGCCACAGAGTCATCTTGAAAATATACTTTAAACAAGGAATAGAAATCGTTGTAATTAATCAAAGCTGTGCTAAAAAATTATTTTAAAAAATCAAGTTCAATAAAATCCTATTAACAAAAATGTGCTGATATTTAATATTTTGGGAAGGTAATGAGGTTTGAAAATATAAATATTCTTATAATTATGTTTGATCTGCAAATATAATTTTATATTATCATCATTTGCTTTTCTTTTTCTTTCCTTTCAATTTTCAGTACACTTTGTATTTATGATATAATTTTACATAGTAATTTTCATTTTTTGCAACAATGACAAGAGTATCATTTCATTTAATTCTCTTACAGAGTATATTTTCGAAGTAAATTTTTCAATATTATCAAATTTAAACTTATCTATGATAAATGTTGTGATTGCTTTATATGATGGATGTAGAACATAAAAAGAAATAGTGAAAGCACCAGAGTGAAGTTATTTGGAATATCTGAATATTTTATAAATATTTTTTTAGTTTTTCCAATGGAAAATAAATCTTACCTATATAGTATTCATTTTTTTTTTAAAAATAATTCTACTGAAAGCTTGCTTAAAAGGTACAAAATCTGATTTGATTTTCTGTGTTCCATCTCAACAACATTCTTAATTTTCAAGCCGCAGAGTCATCTTGAAAATATACTTTAAACAAGGAATAGAAATCGTTGTAATTAATCCAAGCTATGCTAAAAAACAGCTGTGCTAAAAAATTATTTTAATAAATCAAGTTGAATAAAATTCTATTAAGAAAAATGTGCTGATATTTAATATTTTGGGAAGGTAATGAGGTTTGAAAATATAAATATTCTTATAATTATGTTTGATCTGAAACATATTTTTATATTATCATCGTTTGTTTTTTGTTTTTCTTTTCTTTCAATTTTCAGTACTTTATATTTATGATATAATTTTACATGTTAATTTTCATTTTTTGCAACAATGACAAGAGTATCATTACATTTAATTCTCTTACAGAGTATATTTTCGAAGTAAATGTTTCAATATTATCAAATTTAAACTTACATATGATAAATGTTATGATTGCGTTATATGATGGTTATAGAACATGAAAGGAAATCGTGAAAGCTCCAGAGTGAAATTATTTCCAATATCTGAATATTTTATACATACTTTGAGTTTTTCCGATGGAAAATAAATCCTACCTCTATAGTATTCATTTTTTTTTTTTTTTTTTTTTTAATAATTCTACCGAAAGTTTACTTAAAAGGTACAAAATCTGCTTTGATTTTCTGTGTTCCATCTCAACAACATATTTAATTTTCAAGCCACAAAGTCATCTTGAAAATATACTTTAAACAAGGAATATAAATCGTTGTAATTAATCCAAGCTATGCTAAAAAACATCGTAATTATTCCAATCTGTGCTAAAAAATTATTTTAAAAAATCAAGTTTAATAAAATCCTATTTAAAAAATGTGCTGATATTTAATATTTTGGGAAGGTAATGAGGTTTGAAAATATAAATATTCTTATAATTATGTTTGATCTGAAACATATTTTTATATTATCATCGTTTGTTTTTTGTTTTTCTTTTCTTTCAATTTTCAGTACTTTATATTTATGATATAATTTTACATGTTAATTTTCATTTTTTGCAACAATGACAAGAGTATCATTACATTTAATTCTCTTACAGAGTATATTTTCGAAGTAAATGTTTCAATATTATCAAATTTAAACTTACATATGATAAATGTTATGATTGCGTTATATGATGGTTATAGAACATGAAAGGAAATCGTGAAAGCACCAGAGTGAAATTATTTCCAATATCTGAATATTTTATAAATACTTTGAGTTTTTCCGATGGAAAATAAATCCTACCTCTATAGTATTCATTTTTTTTTTTTTTTTTTTTTTTTAAATAATTCTACCGAAAGTTTACTTAAAAGGTACAAAATCTGCTTTGAATTTCTGTGTTCCATCTCAACAACATATTTAATTTTCAAGCCACAAAGTCATCTTGAAAATATACTTTAAACAAGGAATATAAATCGTTGTAATTAATCCAAGCTATGCTAAAAAACATCGTAATTATTCCAATCTGTGCTAAAAAATTATTTTAAAAAATCAAGTTTAATAAAATCCTATTTAAAAAATGTGCTGATATTTAATATTTTGGTAAGGTAATGAGGTTTGAAAATATAAATATTCTTATAATTATGTTTGATCTGCACATATATTTTTATATTATCATCATTTGTTTTCCTTTCAATTTTCAGTACATTTTGTATTTATGATATAATTTTACATATTACTTTTCATTTTTTGCAACAAAGACAAGAGTATCATTTCATTTAATTCTCTTACAGAGTATATTTTCGAAGTAAATGTTTCAATATTATCAAATTTAAACTTATATATGATAAATGTTGTCATTGCTTTATATGATGGATGTAGAACATGAAAGGAAATCGTGAAAGCACCAGAGTGAAGTTATTTGGAATATCTGAATATTTTATAAATATTTTTTAGTTTTTCCAATGGAAAATAAATTCTACCTCTATAGTATTCTTTTTTTTTTTTTTTTTTTTTTTTTTTTTTTTTTAATAATTCTACCGAAAGTTTACTTAAAAGGTACAAAATCTGCTTTGATTTTCTGTGTTCCATCTCAACAACATATTTAATTTTCAAGCCACAGAGTCATCTTGAAAATATACTTTAAACAAGGAATAGAAATCGTTGTAATTAATCAAAGCTGTGCTAAAAAATTATTTTAAAAAATCAAGTTCAATAAAATCCTATTAACAAAAATGTGCTGATATTTAATATTTTGGGAAGGTAATGAGGTTTGAAAATATAAATATTCTTATAATTATGTTTGATCTGCAAATATAATTTTATATTATCATCATTTGCTTTTCTTTTTCTTTCCTTTCAATTTTCAGTACAGTTTGTATTTATGATATAATTTTACATAGTAATTTTCATTTTTTGCAACAATGACAAGAGTATCATTTCATTTAATTCTCTTACAGAGTATATTTTCGAAGTAAATTTTTCAATATTATCAAATTTAAACTTATATATGATAAATGTTGTGATTGCTTTATATGATGGATGTAGAACATAAAAAGAAATAGTGAAAGCACCAGAGTGAAGTTATTTGGAATATCTGAATATTTTATAAATATTTTTTTAGTTTTTCCAATGGAAAATAAATCTTACCTATATAGTATTCATTTTTTTTTTAAATAATTCTACTGAAAGCTTGCTTAAAAGGTACAAAATCTGATTTGATTTTCTGTGTTCCATCTCAACAACATTCTTAATTTTCAAGCCGCAGAGTCATCTTGAAAATATACTTTAAACAAGGAATAGAAATCGTTGTAATTAATCCAAGCTATGCTAAAAAACAGCTGTGCTAAAAAATTATTTTAAAAAATCAAGTTGAATAAAATTCTATTAAGAAAAATGTGCTGATATTTAATATTTTGGGAAGGTAATGAGGTTTGAAAATATAAATATTCTTATAATTATGTTTGATCTGAAACATATTTTTATATTATCATCGTTTGTTTTTTGTTTTTCTTTTCTTTCAATTTTCAGTACTTTATATTTATGATATAATTTTACATGTTAATTTTCATTTTTTGCAACAATGACAAGAGTATCATTACATTTAATTCTCTTACAGAGTATATTTTCGAAGTAAATGTTTCAATATTATCAAATTTAAACTTACATATGATAAATGTTATGATTGCGTTATATGATGGTTATAGAACATGAAAGGAAATCGTGAAAGCTCCAGAGTGAAATTATTTCCAATATCTGAATATTTTATAAATACTTTGAGTTTTTCCGATGGAAAATAAATCCTACCTCTATAGTATTCATTTTTTTTTTTTTTAAATAATTCTACCGAAAGTTTACTTAAAAGGTACAAAATCTGCTTTGATTTTCTGTGTTCCATCTCAACAACATATTCAATTTTCAAGCCACAAAGTCATCTTGAAAATATACTTTAAACAAGGAATATAAATCGTTGTAATTAATCCAAGCTATGCTAAAAAACATCGTAATTATTCCAATCTGTGCTAAAAAATTATTTTAAAAAATCAAGTTTAATAAAATCCTATTTAAAAAATGTGCTGATATTTAATATTTTGGTAAGGTAATGAGGTTTGAAAATATAAATATTCTTATAATTATGTTTGATCTGCACATATATTTTTATATTATCATCATTTGTTTTTTTTAATTTCTAGCGAAGTAAGTTATTTTTAACGTCATGTTAACAGAAAGAAAATGTTTTTGACTTCAATCTCAAGTTACTTTTTATGTATTTAATATGGGGAGAGGAAGAGAGACCCATAACAATAAAGAATGACCTTTTTTTTTGGTGAGGTTCGGGGGGGGGGGGATCGGATTTTTAGGATTATTTTGTTTTGTATTTGATAATGTAGCAACTCAACGCACGTTATGTTAGTTTCATTTAAATTTAGTATGTTTTATGACCAAATATAAATAAAATAATAAACTTGCATTGAGATGCTACAAGGTTAACCCTTAGTATCATCGTGTTGCACATCTGCAACATACCCAAAAGTCAATGTTACTTACACAGTAAGCTTTAAAATACAATTTCATTTATTGTTCCTATTTCCCAATACAGCAGAATATAAATTAACCAGAGAATTTTAACAGACAGAGATAATGAGTTAATTTTTTATATCAAGGATTTTCTTTATCTTTTGAGCAGTTTCACATATTACTAAAATTAACTTCGTAAATTTCGTAAAATTAAAAAAAACTTAAGACTATCGAAAATAGATTTGTACAGTGATATTTACTATATTATTTATCGCTTAAAAAGTGTCAAATAGGCATGCTGTCCATCCAGAATCCTATAACTACTATCGCCTTAGCCGCCGATATGCGGTTATCAAATGTTTATGTATTTATTTGTATGATAAATAGTATAATGATAAAAACGAAGAGACATAAAAAAAAGTAAGAGTTCCTTACTCAATTTTTTTTTTTTTTTTTTTTTTTTGGAATCTCATATACTTCCAATTTTGTGGAATCTAGTGTTAGATTTTATTTAACACAGATATGAAAATGCAAAAAAATTAATTCACTGGAAATATCTAATTTAAATGGGAAGAAAATTGTTCAACAAAACAAGGATGGGTTTCATTCCGAAAGGGGTGAATCATTTTTTATAAATGGGAATAATTTGTTACCATAAAGCAGAGCTGATTGCAGCTTGGACAAAGTGGGCTGTTTCTATGGGTCTTTTGCTTTACGGGCCCCAAAACTTGGTATTAAATTTCCATAAAGCTGATATTTTAAATTTGTTTTGACCTTATACGTATTTTAATAAATATTTTGTACTTTTAGATCATTATTAGGTTAAAGAAAAGGATATATTTGTCCAAATATGTATTTGATGACATCGAATAGGCTTAATTTTTTTTTGTAACAGTATATGAAGGCGGTGGGGGGGGGGGGGAGAAGAAATACCAAGTCTCTGGCCTAGAATTCATTTGAAGTTGTCTTTAAAAGTAATTAACATTTTTGACGCCATAGGGCATATATGATATCACGTAAATACATATTTAGGTGAATATACTGATTATAATCATCCCAAGGTCAAAACATATTTAAAATATCAGCTTTTTGAAAATTTCATACCCAATTTGGGGTGCCCTAAAATCAGGGGGCACAGAAATATCCCAGTTTTCTCACGCTGCAATCAGCTTTGCTTTATGGTAACAAATGATTCCCATTTGTAAAAAATGATTCAATGTGGTCAAACATGGCTGCGTATATAGTTTAGAAAGAAAAGTGGTCAAAGATGGCTTCATATTGACAAAAAATAACGGGACAAAGATGGCCGTAATTAAGACATTTGAAATGTCTGAAATTCAGACGCAAGAAGTGTCTAAAAATTTTAAGACACTTTAAAACGTCTGAAAATCGAACACTGCTGTTTCAGACACTTAAGTGTCTGAAATTCAGACGCAAGAAGTGTCTGAAAATTTTCAGACATTTTAAAACGTCTGAAAATTGAACACTACGTTTCAGACATTTTAGTTTACAGTGAGACTCATAGACAATAACGTAATGGAATTCTTTTGAGGGCCCTGCAAACAGGCTATAAAAGCTATAAACTTCAATTTTTTTCGTAACATGTTACTGTAAACTTCAATATTATACATAAATTACATGACAATCTGAGTGAATATAAGCGAGTATCGATACTTAAGCAAGTTAGAACATGGAATGGCAAGCAGGACAGACGAACAAACAAGCAGACAAACTGAATTCATAAACTCGTTCAACTATAACGGAAAGTAATAAAAAAGAAATTTTTGACGTTAAAAACATCGAAATCGAGCTGAAACACACATTTATATGATGAATAGAGAGAAAATTCAGAAAATGACGCCATTTTGAATAACAGACGCCATCTTGAATTTCTACGACTTTACGCGATGCCTCTCCCTCTTATATAGATTGTATTAATATAAAGTAGATACTCACCAATCGGTATATTCATCTCACGATTTGCAGTTTTCTCAACCGTAGCACCCAGACTCATAGACAATAACGTAATGGAATTCTTTTGAGGGCCCTGCAAACAGGCTATAAAAGCTATAAACTTCAATTTTTTTCGTAACATGTTACTGTAAACTTCAATATTATATATAAATTACATGACAATCTGAGTGAATATAAGCGAGTATCGATACTTAAGCAAGTTAGAACATGGAATGGCAAGCAGGACAGACGAACAAACAAGCAGACAAACTGAATTCATAAACTCATTCAACTATAACGGAAAGTAATAAAAAAGAAATTTTTGACGTTAAAAACATCGAAATCGAGCTGAAATACATATTTATATGATGGATAGTAAGAAAATTTTAAAAAGGACGCCTTTTTGAATAACAGCCGCATCTTGAATTCCCACAACTTTAGGCGATGCCTCCCCCTCTGAAATGCATTGTATTTTAATAAAAAGTATCTCAAGTGTAAGTATTCAGATAGCGGTATATTCTTATCACGATTCGCAGTTTTCACCTTATTTTGGTCGTGTAGCACTCGGACTATAAGCGTTCAGTCTTGTTACAGGGATTCCAGAACATTTTTTGATTAACCTCTATCCTTAAAAAATTGCTTATATATAGCAGTATTTGGAATTCTTAGGTGGTTGATTTTTCTATAATCAGGTTTCATTCATGAGCTTTATAAAAATAAATGGTTTCTTGCAACTTGACTTTAACTATTGTAATATTTGTATCTACTCTCATAAGATTCAATTTACACAGTCGTATGTGACAGCGGTAAATTCTTGGGGAAATATCATACAAAAATACATCGCAATAAATGAAGCTAACTTGGCGATTGTTGACTAATATTTCAATATTCTTTCTGAAATTCAGTATTGACAAAAACAGGTAATATTCTATAATCTGATTTATGCATTTTAAATTCGCATGTTTGAGTAAAATTAGCTTAATTCTTAAAAAGAAAGAATAAGGAAGCTACATATTCCTCACTATACAGACAGGAAGGACTACTTTTACTTTCTTCTATCTTTACAAGAAGAAAGTATTGGATTCATGAAAATTTTCGAATTCCGGTTTTCGACGGATTTACACGTTTTAGAGGTCAGAGAACCCGAAAAACGTGTTTTTACAAAATGTCTGTCTGTGACTCTGTGAGTCTGTCTGTCTGTCTGTCTGTCTGTCTGTCTGTGTGTATGTGACACAAATTTTGTGGGCGCTCTATCTCAAGAACTAATGCACGGAATTTAATAAAAACTGATATTCAGTTAGTCCCTAATACAAATTGATGCTGATTAGTTTTTGGTGCAAATCGCTCAACAGATGGCGCTGCTATGCTGCATTTTGTATGATTTCCGCAATGGCTCTTTCTCAAGAACTAAAGCACGGATTTTTATAAAACTTCATATTCTGTTAGTCCTTGATATGACTTGATGCTGATTACGTGTTGGTGCAAATCGCTCAACAGATGGCGCTGCTATGCTGCATTTTGTATGATTTCCGCAATGGCTCTATCTCAAGAACTAAAGCACGGATTTTCATAAAACTTCAGATTCTGTTAGTCCTTGATATGACTTGATGCTGATTACGTGTTGGTGCAAATCGCTCAACAGGTGGCGCTGCAATGCTGCATTTTTATGATTTCCGCAATGGCTCTATCTCAAGAACTAAAGCACGGATTTTCATGAAACTTCAGATTCAGTTAGTCCTTGATAAGACTTGATGCTGATTACATGTTGGTGCAAATCGCTCAACAGGTGGCGCTGCTATGCTGCATTTTTTACAATTCCCGCAGTGGCTCTATCTCAAGAATTAATGCACGGATTTTCATCAAACTTCAGATTCTGTTAATTATTGACATGAATTGAAGTTTTGTACAGTTTGGTTTAAATTTCTCAACAGGTGGCGCTGCTATACTGCATTTTTTACAATTTCCGCAATAGCTCTATCTCAAAAACTAATGCTTGGATTTTCAACAAACTTCAGATTCATGTATACTTTGATATGAATTAGTGCTGTTTGTGTTTTGGTGCAAATCGCTCAACAGGTGGCGCTGCTATGCTGCATTTTTCAGAATTTCCATTATAGCGGTATCTGAAGAACTAATGCAACAATTTTCACTAAACTTCAGAATCAGTTAATCCTTGATATGAATTGACATTTTGTACATTTTGGTGTAAATCGCTCAACAGGTGGCGCTGCTATGCAGCATTTTTCACGATTTCTTCAATCGCTGTATCTCAAGAACTAATGGACATATTTTCATCAAACTTCAGATTCAGTTACTCTTTGATATGAAATGATGCTGACTACGTGTTGGTGAATATCGCCCAATAGGTGGCGCTGCTATTCTGCATTTTGCACTATTTCCTCAATAGCTCTATCTCAAGAACTAATGCACGAATTTTCATCAAACTTCAGATTCAAGTACACCTTGATAAATGTTGATACTGATTATGTGGTTGTGTAAATCGCCCAACAGGTGGCGCTGTTATGCTGCATTTGTCTTGATTTGCCCATTAGCTCTATCTTAGGAACTAATGCACGGATTTTCCCCGAACTTCATATTCAGTTAGACATTGACACATGTGGATGATAATTAGGGTCTGGTGTAAATCACCCAATAGGTGGCGCTGCTATGCTGCATTTTGATGGATTTACACGATTTTATGGACAGTAATATCTCAAGAACTAATGCACGGAATTTCATCTTTTTAGAATCCTCATGATGAGCATAGATGCACTGTGATAATGAATTTTGAAGTATTGACAAGTATGAGATAGAAGAAAGTTTTGTGATGGCCACAACATACTAGTTTTAATTATAGAGTTATGTCATAATGAAGGGTCAATAAATGTAAATGTTTTGTAGATTCAAAAGAGAACAATTAAAAACTGGAGAACAGGAATTCTGCTTTTACAGAATTTAGTGTCGCCCCCCGATGAAAGAAAAAATATATGGGGGGTGTCCCACGAGAGGCCAAAGAAATAAAATATTTGAAAATGCCAATTCTCACCTTTTAAAAATGTTCTTTCTGTCATAATATGATATTACAAAAAAATTCAAGTCATTTCACAAAGGTTTAGGGGTCCCCCAAGCTAATAGAAAATAGGGGATTTATGGAAAATTTTAATTTCTAATTAATATACAGGATTGCATAATTCTACCACACTTTTCTTACAATTTTTTTTAAATCCTAAAATTTGTTTAACAACACTTTATCATGTTTAACAATGATTTCATTTGATGTTATATTTCTATTAAAATGTTTTATAAAAATTTATAAAATTACTATCTGAGGACCATATTTCATTTTTCTGATTATTACTCTTCTAATGCTAGTCAATCTTTATTAATCTACTGGATTTCATTAAATTAAAATCATGAATCACAATGTTTCTAATATTAATAATAGATGGCAGCTCCAGCAGGTGTTAAAGGAAAGTTTCATTGATTATTTATCATTCTTCGGTTTTGGATATCGATGAATCCAATAAATCTTCTGAAGAAACATCTGAGGAAAAAGTTGTAGTAAAAATACATTTAGATGATAATACAAAGCCCAAAGGAAATAAATCTAAGCTCTGAAGTCGCAGATCCATTATTACTCCAAGAGTTGCTGGTGTTTTAGATTGAACTAAGACCAGCATAAGTGATCCACAATGATAATCCACATCTGAAATAAAAAAAAATCCCTGCCGGCTCGGGCCTACAGGCGGAGGTAGATTTCGAAGTTAAATACTAAATTAACCAACAAATTGAAATCAAGATTAGAGATAAACTCAGTTCCTCCACTAAGAATGAGCTCTAGGGAGCTAAACATTTTGTGAAAATTCTAATATACACGAATACACACACGCATGCATATGGAACAGGTTTAAAAAATAGCTAAAGCAAATTCAGAGAACCTCAAAGTAATAAATAAGTTAATATTTCCATAGTCGGGTTTTTATCATGTTTTAATACATTTCTTCAAAGTCACATGGCGTTACATATTCACCTGCTGAGGTCCATTTTATTTCCAATATGACGCAATATTTTGTTGTTGTTTTTTAATTCGTCAAACTATTTATTTCATTTTGAGTTTTCATGCGAAAATCTTGCTCTAGAAAACTTATGACGTAATATTCAATTTGTTTTCAATTCGTCAAACTATTTATTTTATTTAATTTTTCACGTGAAATTCTCGCAAAAGAAAAGCAATTGTTGTGGTGAGAATTTTAATGTTTTTTTTTTAATTGTTGGCAACTGCAATAACAAAAAATATTTATCTTTTTTTCTGTCATTGTTGTGTAAGAGCTGATTTTATCGGAATCATGTTAAGATGGTATTCAAAATTTTGAACCCTCCCCATTTCCATTCCCTTGGTCCGATTTTACCCATTTTCAATCCCCGCCGAGATATTAGCCATCTCAAAGTTGTTGGCGAGTTTGAAGACGATCCGTGCATAATTGCGACTTTTATCGTGCGGACAAAATTTAGTACACACATACATATATATATATATATATATAAACTTTTTAGGTGGGGGTGGTTTTGGGTTCCTGGGGTCCTATAATGAAAAGTTATGAAGGAATTTTTCAAAAGTCGCACCATGGTAACGACTGCAATAGGTAGTATTTCTTACGAAACCTACCTAAAAAGAAGTTTGTTCATCCTCTACAATGGCGTCTTACCCGCTTGTAAAAATCCATAGTGCTTTTAAAAAATACTGTATTCGGGAAAGCCCATATCTTCGCCAAGAAACCGTTCAACAATTAAAAACATAGGTTGAAACATCAAAGTCAGTTGCTCATTGAGGTGCTAAACTGCCAGCCAATTTGTCATCAAAAAAGGACAGGAAATATTGATAATTTAGCGGTACTAGTTTTTTCCTTGCAAGATAATCGTACTATACTAAGCTTCTTGGAGTTTCTAAGTTATTGTCTGAGACTGGCAAAGAAGCAGCTTGTGCTGATTTTGAGCTCTTAAAATTGTTGAAATGTGAACTGGGCCTGAAATCTATTTATTTAAGAGATTCCGAGAAAACTGGCCTAAGCTCAATCACCATGAATCACAAATGTAATCCGTACCTATCATAACAGCATCAGATACTTGAAAAAATTTTACTTCTAAACAGGTAAAAACTGCTACAACACTGGGATGATTACAAAAAAATTTTAAATCTTGCATCATTAATGATTGGATTAGACATTCAAATTAGAATTCGAAAACCTGGTGCCCTTCACCGAGATCGCTGCTTGGCAATTTATTTATTGAAAAGCAATCGCACAGCAATTTATTCCTTGAAAATGAAGATATTGTTTAATGCATTAAACACCATTACCATGATAATGAAAACAGAATGGTATTAACAGCTCAAGAGTTTCAAGGTATACAATAATTTAAACGGTTTGTTGTGTGTCTATATTAGCAGACTTGGTTCACTTGCCGATCTGCTGTTGATGCTCCTCTTAATAACGTTTCACTGATTCAAAAGTTGAAAGAATATGATACCAAACACATAAGCAATATTGGATTAAAAACGATGCTATGTCATTCATGGTATGTGAGGGGAGATTTGCAACACTTAGCTTGCTTTCAGATCTTCTTTCTGGTAAGCAAAAATCAATTTTGACCACTAAAAAAGAAAGGAGTTCTAATTCACATCTATTAGAAATACCTTCTCTTAAATTGGATGATTTATGTATTTCTAATAGTTTTTTAGAAACGGCTAAAATTGAAGATTGTTTCCCCAGTGTACCAGTCAAAGATTGGTCTAAAACGCCATCCTATACAAAAGCTGCAATATTTGCAAAAAACTTGCCTTGTGTAAGTGATGTTGCTGAACAAGCTGTTGTATTCATACATGACTTTAGTTGTTAAACAAAGAACAAAGACCAAGAGCAGTTTTTGTTACAAGTCGTAGAGAAAGGGACGTACAGAAAGAAATTTTGTAAAGAGCAATCGTCAAAATCGTTTTGAAATGCAGTTGATAAAAAAATGTGTGAATGTGTAAAAAAATGTGTAAATAAGTATGTGATAACTTTAAAACATTCTTATTCGATGGTTTTATTTACTAATTGTAAGATAATTGTTTACCTAAGTTCACTTTTTGTGCATAATTATACATAAGGTAGAAATGTCAGCAAAATCACATTTTTCTTGATTTCAGTAATATATTACATCTCTTCCTACCAGAGCAAAAACATAATTTATACAAAATTTGTTTGAAACAATATAATAGAAGCTTTCATAAATGAAAAAAAATGTCATTTGAACATTAATGGTTTTTAATGTATCTAATAAAAAAATGCCGTATTTCACATTATTTTGGCCATTTTTATGTAAGTTCAATCACCTTGAAGGACCTCTAAATATTTTTTTTATATTCTGAAACAATTAAAGGTGTTTTATATTCACAGGAAGAACATTTTTAGTGGATAACAATTCACAATTTTAAATGTTGATTTTTTGGGACACACTAATAAATATAGATACAGCAGATTCCTGAACTTATACCTTTGGAATGGATCATTTTCTTCTGATGGACTGATGGCTTCTATTATTATGAAACAGCCATTATAAATGAAGTGTTAGGTGAAGATGGAGAAGCCGTAAAAAGTTAGAACTCTGATTCTGGTCAGAATGGGAAAAAATGGCCATATTATTTTTTAGAAAAAATTATGGCCATTTTTATCCCCATTCTGACCAGAAAACCAGAGATCTAACTTTTACGACTGCTCTTTCATCTTCACCTAACATTTCATTTTTAATGGCTATTTCATGATAATAGAAGCCATCAGTCCATCAGAAGAAAATAACTCGGTTAAAGCGGGACTCAGATAATCGGAACTCTTCTGTAGTTCAGTTTTAAGACTTAAAACACCTGATTTTATTTTACATAAAATGACGTCATCCGAATCCGCTGAAGAATTCCTTATTTACGATCCAATCTTAAACAACATCTACTGTAAAGTACACATATGATGTCACTATTGCTGAATAATTCACAAATCCAAAAAAGAGATATACTCATTCAATAAATTCGACAACCCCCCCCCCCCCCCCCAGCTATCTAATGATTCATATGCCTTCATTTGTTTGTAGCATTAATATAGATACTAAAAATTAAATTTAGTTTCTAATAGCTCCCTGTTTTATCAGAAATCATTCATTTATATTTTTTCAAAATAGCACTTATTTTAATTACATTTTTATTCAAATTTTATAGCAAAATGGCAACAAAAGGATATAATTGCTATTTCCCAACTATTTTTTCTTTACTTTTTACAGAAATGGAGTGCTTGAGTTGCCAAAATTAATTAAACAAATGTCGCTAAAAACTACAAAAAAATTAATATCTCAAAAATAAATTGAGATGCAGTTTTCAAACAAATTGCATTTAAAAATACTTTTTTCCCCAATAAGACGGTATAAAAATTAAAAATGTGCGATGCTTAGAAGTTTAAAAATTTGCTATAGAGTATTTAATCGTACAATAATACGTCTGCTTTTTTACGGCTGGCTTATACAACGTAACGTTATTTTTATGGAGACGACACAAAATAAGCTGGAAGAAAGAAAAGCATACAGGGGGCTAAAAAGATAAAATTGAAGTTTTTCGGTAAAAAAAAAAAGGAAAGGGATTTCAGTTAATATGAAATATAATTCTAAAATTTGAAAGATTAATTTAAAGATCGAACAGTATTTAGAATTGCGCTGTATAACATTGCAGCTGTTACACAATGGGGAGTATAGGTGGAGTGTTATTAACACAATATATATATTTTTTTCTTGTTAAAAGATCTGAAAGAAAAAAATCTTTTTAATTACGTTTTCGAAATTGCTTAGTTTGTTTCGTTTTTCCAGTGAGAAACAAAAAGATTTATTAAAATGTAATCATGTCTGAAATTTAAATAAAGCTTTTATTTTTTAGGTACGCTGAAGTGCCACTGAATTAGAGACTGCTGTTTAGTAACAAGTTTCTGCTCTTCTGACCTTAATAATGATTGCTATATGATAAAGCAAGGTTACAGGGTTTTAGCAAGTCTTCATAGCAAGTCTGCAGATGTACTTCGGAGACATGCATGCCAAATGTTATCTAGAAACTCCTCAAACCAGTTAAAGCCGCTGATGTGGTATAATGTGATTGCACTTCATTTTGCAGAGTATCCCAATGATGTCAAAATGAGATTTATGCCTGAGATTTTCGTATGTCTTGGATTGTTTAATTCAAGAGGCAAATGTCAGTGAAAATCTCCTCTAATCATTTGATTGACAATGGAACAATCGAATGATTTTGACACCAATTTCATCTCGTAACTCGATGACGTGATAGTGATGCCAAAATGCAAGTTGGCGCCCGCTGTTGCTTATATCGTACCAAGAAATGCCGAGATAGACAAGTCATTCCTTAATTTACTCCTAATAATGTTGTCCTGCATCATGATTTCATCTCGTAATTCTATGACATAATCATTTGTGTTGCCGCCTTCCGCTCTATTTGATAATGAAATTGGCATTTTTTGTATAGAAGTAACATGATTGCTTAGTATACATTTAAGAGATATCAAACTGGTAGCCAGAGGCGAAAATAATCTAATAAATTCGAAATTGAAAAGAGTACCAAAGAAAAAAATTTCTAAAACTTAAATTTCTGTGCTACCGTTCGGAATAGAAAACGTCAATTTAGCATGATGGTTATTTTTAAATACCCCATGAGAATGATTTCTAAAAAAAGTAGAAAGTAAAAGTACGAAACAATAGAAAAGCGTACTATGAGAGTTTTAAATTATGATTTATTTTCAATTGTTAATGCTAGAAACTTGAAATTTGAGATGCTTTTTACTTATAAGGCGAAAATGATCCTACAGAAAAGTTTCTAAAAAAATTAGAAATTTAAATGGATGCAGGCATAAAAAACGTTAAACGTTCTACAATTACGATTTTTGTAATACCATTTGGGATAGAGGCCTGAATTTCGGTGCCGTTTTTAAAAAAAATGTAAACGCTGGAACTATTAGTAAAAAATCGAAATGTTAAGAGGTGAATCGAGTGGAAAACATTTTAAGAACGGTTTGCATTATGATTTTAGTGGGATTGTTTGAGCTAGGAACATGACATTTGACACGGATGCTATTTTTTAATGCGTATAAATGCTTTGCGCTTTCTAATAAATTACAAATTCATAAGGTTCCAGGAGCAAAAAAATTCTACAGTCTGGGATAGAATCCTTAAATCTGGCATGGTAGTTACTTATAAGATGTAAATGCTCATTAAAAACAGTTTCTAAATAAATCGAATTTTAAAAGAATGAAATGAGTGGAAAGCTTTCTAAAAATGTTCTAAATTCCAATTTGAATGGAATTGCTAGAGCATGAACTCTAGCATGAACTTCGTGAACTTTAAATTTAACATGATTGTTGTTTTTAAAACAAAAATGCTCGTCCTAAGCAACTTCTAAAAAAAAATTCTGCGAAATTTAAAAGGATGTAACAGCAAAAGTCATTCATAAATTAAGATTCCTATGAAAATGCTGAGGGGAGAAACTTAAAATTTGATATGTTGGTTACTTTTAAGATGTAAGTGCTCGCTAAAACCCATTTCTAAAAAAATCGAAATTTAAAAGGGTAAAACAAGTAAAAAGCTTTCTAAAAGTGTTATAAATTATGATTTATTTGCAATTCTTAGCCCTAAGAAAATTGAAGTTTGACATAGTTGTAACATTTCAGACGTAAATGTTCACAGTGAACAGTTCCTAAAAAAATTGAAATTTTTAACGACACAGGAGCAAAAAACTTTCTAAATTTGGATTTACGTGATATCGTTGAAGATTGAAACCTGAATATTTCCAAGCCTTTGCTTTTAAGATCTATAATCGCTCGCTAAGAACTGCTTATTTAATTAAAAAGATTAAACGAGCAGAAAACGTTCAATATGTTCCAAATTACGATTTAAATAGAATTGATAAAGTATGACCTTGAAATTTGACATGGTTGTAACTTTTGAAACGTAAATACTCGCATAAATCATTTCCTAATAAGTTCGTAGTTTAAAAGGGTTTAGAAACAAAAAAATGTTCTAAAGTTACGATTTCTGTGATACCGTTCGGGGTAGAAGCCTGAATTTGGCATGCTGGTATGTTAAAGTATGTAAAGGTTCATTAAGAACCATTTCTAAAAATATCATCACTGCTTTGTAAGTCGTGCTTCATTCTCCGATTAGCCGTAGGTATTTGCAAAGGTAAAACAATTCTGAAAAAAAAAAATAAATAAAAAGTTATCTTTAAACAGATATCAAACTAAATATCTAACAATAAACAAATATCTAACTGAAAGACCAACTACAAGTCTATATTTTATTTCGACTCTATCAGTTTTTTACTAAATTTTCAATTCTTCATAAAAATTAAATACCCTATAATTTGAAGAAGACTGATACTTTGAGAAAAGAAGTTGACTTTCATTGCTTTTAAATGATTAATTACTCGAAGAAAGGAATGATATGTAAACAAATGTTTCCTTCCTACTTACAACGGTTCTATAAGAACTAATTTTGAATGAGTAGATTATTTAAATAAAAAAAGAACTGATATCTACTAAAAACCAACTTTTCAAAAATAGAACAAAAAGGCCGAGCCAGAAAAAATAATTGAAAGTTGTGGCTAAAACATGGTGTGATATCAAATTTCTAAACTTATATTATGGTACTTAATTAACATTTTCTATTAAAAAATTTACCATTTGTAAGTCAAGTGTTTTCGTATATGTTGATAGAAACCATTTTCTCCTGTACTAAATACATCATAACGTGATTCTGAAAATTCAAATGTTGTAAAATTGTGCATAATGGGCTTGGCAACCATTTTCCATATTTTAAACAAATTTTTAAGCACCCAAGTTCGTAAAGGAAAGCGTAATAAGTTTGCATTTATAACACTTTAGAACTTTTGATTTTAATTGTGGACAAACAAAACAAAACACTTTTATATTGAGAAAAGAAGTTGATTGTTACTGATTTTAAATGATTAATTACTCTAAACAAGTAATCGTAAGAGGAATCACGAAGATACGTCAAAAGTATCTCACACATAAATTTTTTAAGCACACAATTTCATAAAGGAAAGGCATAAAGTGTTTGCTTTATTAACAATGTCAAACTTTAGTTTTCAGCTGCAAACAGGTAAATTAAAAAAGACTGATATTTTGAGAAAAGAAATTGATTTCCATTGCTTTTAAATAAGTATATACTCTATGAAATAAATAACAAGATAAATCCTTTATTTTACTATAAATCACTATTATTTTAAAGCACAAAATTCTCCGAATACAAGTCCAAAATAGAAAAGTGTACTTAAGTAACAATTTTGAATTTCGGATTTTAACTGTCGCAACATAGAATAAGCTTACACTACACTTGATTCTCTAGGACTGTATACATCATAATTATTTATTTCACTCACATAAACAACTAAAAAAACTTGCGAAAACAAATCGCCATTTTACAACAACAACACATTCGTCGAACAGAATACTCTCGAAATCAATGTCACTTTTTTTCACAGATGGCGCTGTTCCAGCGCTTGCCGTTAGGTACAGAACATTTCGCCCCTCGTTGCAATGCTTCCATTCAACTATTAAATTACATAGTCTTTCAATGTAAATACAAAATAAGCAAAATATTGATAATGTTAAATCACACATAAGAATATATATATATATACATACATATACAAGATTACACATTAAGAGGTATAATACAGATTTTAGAAATGGGTCGTTTGTAA
The DNA here is from genome assembly GCA_963932465.1 of Maratus speciosus. Taxonomy (NCBI): domain Eukaryota; kingdom Metazoa; phylum Arthropoda; class Arachnida; order Araneae; family Salticidae; genus Maratus; species Maratus speciosus. Next base: position 699,452 of record CAWVRF010001261.1, on the reverse strand, counting down.
ACTCCAGATTCACTTTTTATTTTAACAACTCTGACCGGTTTATCTTCACCAAAATAAATCTCTATTATTCTACCCAATGCCAATTTTTGAGGCTGTAGATTTTCATCTTTAAGAAGCACTAACTCATTAACTTTAACATTATATTTTGCTATCATCCACTTGGACCTCTGTTGCAAATTATTAAGATACTGAATGTGCCATTTCTTCCAAAAAATGTGAATTATTTTTGTGAGTTTTTCCAGTTAGACAACCGATTGTCTTTAACCTCAATTAAATTTGTCTCAATTATAGCATTTAAGGGTCTGCCAATGAGGAAATGGGCAGAGGTCAACTCATCATACACATCAGTATCTTACGACTTAGGTACAAGCGGTCTTGAATTTAAAATATCCTCTATTTGGGTAATGACCGTTAGGAATTCTTCATATGTCAACCTGAAATTACCTAAAACTCTTTTAAAATGATATTTGAATGCCTTCACGCCACTTTTCCAGAGGCCACCAAAATTAGGTGCTCTTGGCGGAAGGAAGTTCCAGTCAATTCCCTCAGCTGACATATAATTTGCAAGCCACTCATCTGATTTTAAAACTAAGTTATGTAACATAGAAAGCTCTTTATTTGTCCTATGAAATTTGTGGCGTTGTCCGAATATAATTTCGAACACAAACCTCTGCGAGCAGTGGCGTAGCTACATGTTCAGCGACCTGGAGCAAAAAAAGTTTGTGCGCCCTCTTGTCACTCAAAAAAGTTCTGCGTAATTGTGCTTTGAAGTTACATATATACTATGCATATATATATATGTAACTAGCTGACTCGGCGTTGTCCGGGCCCGTTATAATAACATAAACAAAACAAGTTTGTATGATTTTATATATTCCGAAAGTAGTTCAAATGAACCTGGTTTTAGGGGTGGCCCACTGCCTTCGGCAGCGTCTAGTGTGTTCCCAACAAACCTTTTTCTGAACGAACCTGTAGCCTTGGTCCCCGCTACCAAAGGCAGTGTATGCCAGTAGTGTTCCATACGCGCACGGAAACAATGGAAAACCAAGTTTAATGAATCAAACTCCGTAGTAATCGAGCTCATTGAACCCGAGATAAGAATGCGAATCCTGGCGGTGGAACTATAATCTTTAAAGCCATAGTAAGCTAAGTTGAATTGACCAATTTTCAGAGCCCATGACAACCGAGAAGTGAATGCGCCGTTAATGATCGAAAAAGATGGTAGCAGAAGTCTAAGATAAACTTTCATGATGCAGAAAGTAGCTGAAGTATGAGTAAAGATTTGTTATTCATGTAGTAGCTGGAGGACCTAAGACGTTGTTACGAAAAAAATCCTAGTGAATCGGACCATGTTTAAGGGAGCTATAATAGGGGGACCAAAACGAGCCAACTAATAATTGAGAGATGAAAACATGTTATAAGGTCCTAGTACTTAGCGCTTTAGATTTTCAATTAGTCGAAATTAAGCATAGGATATAAGTATTAATCATTAGAAAATTTCTTCAAAGAAATGCTTAAAAAAGAACCCTAGGGTCCCAATAAAAATATGAAAACGTTTGCTCGGGGAGAGAAGTCCGAGACTCAATTTTGAAGCTATGCAATGAGAGGGTGACAATGCATGACGCACAAAAAGTTATCCTAGGGCGCCAGTGTATTAATTGAAATGTAGAAACGGAAGAATAACTAAATGGAAAAAGAGACCCAAAAACGAAGATCGGATTAAAAGGGGACAATGTATTAATAATTTAGGGCACAAAATCTTCAAGGTACCCTGTACCAAGACCCTGCGGTTCAGGGTCTTAACTGGAATGTAGCTGGGTAAAAGGAAAGTTTTTAATACTTTATATAGTAGCCAAAGAACGCTAAAACTATGTTAAAGAAAACTGCAAGAGAATTGGATCATTTTTGAAGAAGCTGCACCAAGGGCCCCAAGAAGGTGATTAATATTCAAATTTGATCGTAGCTGAAGTCTAAAAAAAAATTTTGTCATTCGTGTAGTAGCTGGATTTCCTAAGATGTTGTTACAAAAAAAAAAAAAAAGTTAGTGAATCAGACCATTTTAAGCAAGATATAATTGGAGGCCCAAAAGGAGCCAAATGATAGTTCAGAGCAGGGCCCTAAGATGAAAACATGTTAAAAGGCTCTAGTACTTAGCGCTTTAGATCACAATGAGTCGAAATTAAGCATAGGGTATGTATTAATCATTCGAATAAACTTTTAAAGAAGCGCGAAAAAAAGTGGGGTTTTGTTATTTCCAAATTCTTAAAAAAGGGTACTAGGTGCAAAATAAAAATATGAGTGTCCTGCCCGGGGAGAGGAGTCCAAGTCTTAATTTTAAAGTTATGCATTGAGAGGTTGATAATATTAGGGGGTGAAAAACGCATGGCGCACAAAACTTTCAAGGGGCCAAGGGCCAAGGTTCTTAACTGGAATGTAGAAACGGAGAATAACTAAATGGGAAAAGGCCCCCCAAAACGAAGAAGATCGAATAAAAAGGGGACAAGTTATGAACAATTCAGGCATAAAAACTGAAAGGTGCTCTGGGGGGGGGGGGCAGTCATAAAAAATTAAAAATCTGAGGTTCAGGTGCAATCAAGAACAATCTTGCACTACACTCATTCAAATTATCAGACTTCTGTGTGCAATAGATTTCGTTAGCCACCACACACACAGCGAAACTTTCTTTTATTAGTCTAGACTGGCTGACCCACCCGGTGTTGCCCGGGCCCGTGATAATATTCTTAGATGAACATGAAATTTGTATGATTTTATTTCTTAAGGCTGTTCTTAAATCCAAAGGACAACTTTGTGACATACGTTTTAATTTTTTCTCGATAACGCATGAAACTGACAGGTGTTGTTATTCAGAAACTTTGAAATTGAAAGACAGTTTCCGTTTTTTTTTTTTTTTTGTTTTTTTTTTTTTTTGTTTTTTTGTAAAACGCAGTAGATCTTACAGAAAACACTGTCAAAGGTGGCGTTTTGAACGGAATTTTCTGACGAAAGTAGAAAAATCAGTCAACAAAGGGAGAAAAAGTTCTTGTCACGTAATCAAAAACGCTTATAACTCGGTAGGTGATTTATTTATCAAAAAATGGAAAATAATTTCGATTCCATAGTCAAGCCTGCCAATTTTATACCTTTACGTTTAAAAATGTGTACGTCATTGTGTCAGGAAGTTTCGCGCTTGTTGAGCAGTGAACTTGAGAACAGCCTTAAATGAAGGCTGTTCTTAAATCGAAAGGGGCAACTTTATGACATAAGTTTTAATTAATTTTTGCTCGAGAACGCGTGAAACTGCGGCAGATGTTGTTATTCAGAAACTTTGTAATCGAAAGACGTTTTCCGTACTTTTTGTAAACACAATAAATTTTAAAACTATTAGCTTCACCTGAGGGAGGGAGCAGCTTTACCTGGTTTAGGGCACACCGACACACAGGTCGGTTGCCCAGCGGGCCAGTCTGAGCCTGCCAGAATGTGACTTAATTTAGTAAAATTCTATTTTTTTCTTTTTTTAATTTATAGGCCTTGTTTCGGGACGAGCGGAATGAAAATTTGTTGAAAATTATGTCATTAGAAAAATGTTTAAGCTTTATGAATGAAAGCGCACGTTTTCTTTAAAACACGAGGTCTTTATCACCAATATTTCGCCTTTGTATAAAATTAGGAACTAAGTGTTTATTCATTTTTATACTGTTTTGAACAAACAGTATTTCTGTAAACTGTTCAGAAAGTTGAATTGAGTAACCCAAACATTTTTTTCCTTTTTTAAATTCGAAAATTCATCGACTACTAATTAGGGCTGGGCGATACATCGATAAAACCGATAAAATCGATATAAATTATAAATCGCGATGACGATATCAAAAAATCTTATACAACGGTACATCACGATTCTCGTAATCGTGATGTAAACCGCGATTATCGTAATCGTGATGTAAACCACGATTATCATAATCGTGGTGTAAACCGTGATTATCATAATCGTGATGCAAACCACGATTATCATAATCGTGATGCAAACCACGATTATCATACTTTTTCATTAAACTGCAATCGGCGCTTTTTCAACTTCGAGTACTCAAAATTCTACCATTCTAAACCGCAGGTTATTACGATGACCATGATACTAATGGAGTATTTTATCCCTGCCTAAACCATGATGATTCCTGCCTAAACCATGATGACATTAAATACCGAATAATCGGTTTCGATCATCATGATACGTCTCACCCTAAACTATGATCACTCTTCAAGATTCTCCCAGCTTCAACCGTGATATTAACCGAACCCTCAGTTTTCGATAAGCATGATACTATCATGGTATTACCATGGTATTACGCTGTGATTTCTCTCAACGTAAACGGTTTTTCAAAAGGGGAAAAAGGGATAGTTTCGGTGTTGAGGTTCAGATGACGGGCGATAAATATGATTAAACAAAAACATAATTTGAAGAACAAATTAAAAAAACAAAATTTATTTCCTACATTGTTTAAGCCCGAGAAGGGACAGATATTAAGTTATTTCATTCAATTAGTTCTACATTTAATGTTAAATTTTTGTAACAAATTAGTTAAGCCAATTGAAGATTAAAAAATAAAAATAAAATTCATACAATAGGATACTTAAAACACCCTAAAAACTTAGATTCCGTTCAAATGAAATCGAAATAAATCTTAGACTTCTTCCATTTTTAATTGAAAATATTTGTATTGCAGATTTAGTATTATGTTTATGAGAATTGTGCATAAAATGATAAGATGCATGCAAAATACAAAACTTTAAAAAAAAGTCTAAGATTTATTTCGATTTCATTTGAACGGAATCTAAGTTTTTAGGATGTTTTAAGTATCATATTGTATGAATTTTATTTTTATTTTTAATCTTCAATTGGCTTAACTAATTTGTTACAAAAATTTAACATTAAATGTAGAACTAATTAAATGAAATAACTTAATATCTGTCCCTTCTCGGGCTTAAACAATGTAGGAAATAAATTTTGTTTTTTTAATTTGTTCTTCAAATTATGTTTTTGTTTAATATGTCAAGTTTTTTAATGACTACAGCACTCAGACGAACGCATTTCAAAATTAATACAGAGTATCATCATCAGGCTTGATGTATGCGGTATTGCATCACAATGTGGGATGCAGTTTACCAATGTGTAATTCAAAATGTTTCACCACTGTAGTAATGCAGGTTGCGGTAGTTTGGACAAAAACTTCCAATCTGAACATAAAAAATTAATTTCACTTAAATTTAGATACCCTATTTCCCACTCAGGAAAGCTATGAATGTAAATGAAAATTCTGTTGAATCCTTACTGCTAATATTTAACAATATTATAGCTGTGATACAATAAAAAATAAAAAAATAAAAGTTTTACTTGATTTTTTAAACCTTCTTATTTATTGAATAACAAACATACGACTTGTGTGCTTGACATGAGAGCCCGCTTATAAGTCGGAGACAAGATAGCACAAGGAAATATTACAACACAAGAGAAATACACCCTGGGAGTTCCACACAAAGTGTGTGTGCAATGGAACCAGCGGGAATCGAACCCACAAACTCTTACGCACAAGCGATTAGCTGACTGATGCTTTGACCACTCAGCCGCAGAGCTCCACATTTTTTAAACCTTATTCTCTCCCAAAGGGTGATGTAAACACATCAGAAAATTAGGTACTTGTTAGTTATCCCGTCGACCAAATTGCTGTCGCCAAATTGTAAGATTAAATGCCAATAATGGTTTGCCATTAATTAATTAATTATAAGATTAAATGTCAATAATGGCCAATAAAACCGTTAACTGGACGTTTTAAATGTATTTTTATTAATGTTTTACTAATTTATTTGTTCTTTCGTTATTTAAAATAAAAATTGTATCAATTTGTAGAACTTGGCGAGGTGTTTGGCGATTTATATAATTTGGCGAAATTGGTCGACGGGATAACTAACAAGCACCGAAAATGATTACCTAAGTTTAACTTGGGGTATAAATAGTTCTCATCTCGAAAAAAATAATACATTTTAAAATTTAAATTTTGTGATTCCCCACTAAGTTCGCTACATGCGTAAAAATAGCAAGTAAAAATAGCAAACTTTTTACTAAAATATAAACTTCACCAAAGCAAAAACGTATTCTGAAAATATCCTTTTTATTTCCACTATGACGCCATATTCACCTTTTTAATTTTTGAAAAAAAAAAAAAAAAAAAAAAAAAAAAAACTATTTCAATTAAAATTTTTCACGTGGGAATCTTTCTACTAAAACCAAATAAATTATTATTACGGCTTTTGAAATTTTTACAACAATGAAGAAAAAAATGTTTCATTTTCTATTAAAAATGTCCGTTGATTCCCAATGAAAAAAGTGAAATTTGGAATTATTAAGAAAAATATTTGAATAATATAAAAAAAAAATTAGCCCTTGTTTCTCTCTGGGTTCACCCATACGCAAAGGTATTTTGCCATTCGTTTTGACCCTGACGTCAGGCAAACGTTTTTAAACTTTAAATTTATAATATTATTAGAATTACTAAAGAATAAAAAATGAGTGGCATCAGGGACAAAAAGGTGGGAAGATAAAATGAAAAAGTTATCCTCTCCATAGGCTTTTCTATGTTAAATTAACATTGAGAAGTGACACTGGAAATAAATAAGTATTGCGCTGCCGCGCAATACTTAAATACAGCTGGTTTTTCTCATGTAGTTGCCGACAGCAAATGATATTGTTTGTTTTGTTTTATCTTCAATCTGGTTCAGCGGTTTTGAATGAATATTTGTTCGTTGTTAATGAACAATATGTGAATCAGGGAGATAAATAAATGTAATATTACATTTTATTTGCAACAGTGGATTTAATTGGACAAATGAAATAATACTTCCATAGCAATATATATTAATGTTTATTCCAGGTTCTTTTTTTATGCAGATATTATTACTTCTCTGAAGCTCGTTTTTTTTTTCTCCTGGTAGTTTCTTTTAAAAATTGACATATGTGAGTATTTGGTATTTACTGCCTCTGTCATTGTTTGTTTGTGGGGAGTGGGGGAGAATATTTAGATGTCAATATTTATTTAATGTCACTAAAATTCAAAATAACAAACAGGGCAGAAAAATTAAGCAGTTAAAGTTTGTGTACTGGCAATCAAAAGAGGAAAGACGTAAATTGTTCGGTGTGTGTGTGTGTGTGTGGGAGGGGGCGTTAGTTTTTTTTTCTTCATTTAGCGGACATTGGTCGAAACGCAGGAGATCCTCATCCAAGTTCCCCGATAGAACAAGCATAAGAGATAGTCTTAAAGGTTAAGAAAAAAAATATTTTTTAATTCAGAATTTTTAAGTTTAAACTCTTAGGGCTGTTCTCAAAAAAATATTATTTCACGCAAAAATTTCTAGCACATTCACGGATTTTTTAAATGTAATAGCAAGAAATTAGTTGAAAGTGACAGTAACTCATTAAAATCCTTATCCGTTATTGCATAAAGTTATTTAACCCTGTGCACTTCGTTGTCACCGCTGTGGCGACACCATCTTTCCTTTCAAAATTTGTTTTTGGCACCTGTAATAAAGGATAATAAAGTTTCCTTACTTAATCTTAGCATTTTTGAAATTGTGTACTTGAAGTCAACTTCTTTTATAAAAGTGGTGCCGACCGAATAAAATTTGTGCAAGAGACGCCGGAGTCCAAAAAGTTAATTATTGCGGTTCATGTACACAGCATACATGGACGATGGGAAAACGAAATTAAGGGGAAGGTAAATTTTGAAACACGTTTGATTATGATTCGCAGATCACGCAGAGTTTTATTTTTCTTAAAAAAAAATGGAGAATATAAAAATGAAATAAAATAAACTAAGAGCTTTTGTCGGGGACGCCGACGCATAGTAAGACAATTTTAAGCATAACAGCACAACAGCAATATAAATATTATTTAACAATTATAAAATATAAACAATTCAAAAATTGACTTTAACCAAACTATTATTTTTCTCTCTCTGTTAACGATTTTTTTTTTTTTTTTAGTTCTTTTACTTTCTACTATCTTTACAAGAAGAAAGTATTGGATTCATGAAAATTTTGTCATCCAGGTTTCGACCGATTTATATGTTTAGACAGTCTTGAACACGATTTGACTATTTTTAAAAAGCTTTGTCTGTCTCTTTGTAACACAAATTTTGTAGGCGCTCTATCTCAAGAACTAATGCACGGAATTTAACAAAATTTTAGATTCTTTTATATCTCGTTATAAATTAGTGTAAATTACTTGACAGGTAGGTGCATTTTTTACAATATCCGCAATAACTTTATCTCAAAAATTAACGCACGGATTTTTGTCAGATTTCAAATTCAGTTATACCTTGTAAATTGGTGCTGATTAGTTCTTGGTGTAAATGGCCCAACAGGCGGAGCTACTATGCTGAGTTTTCACGATTTTCGCAATAGCTCTGTCTGAAGAACTAATGCGCTGATATTTATCAAACTTCAGATTCAGTTAGACTTAGACGTAGACATAAATTTTACTGATTATTGTTTGGTGTTTATAGCCCATAAGTGGCGCTGTTATGCTCTATTTTTCAAAATTTCCGCTATAGCTTTTTCTCAAGAATTATCGCACGTATTTTCATAACATTTCAAATTCAAACAGACGTTGACATAACTTGTTGCTGATTAAGTGTTAGTGTTAATCGTCCAATAGGTGGCGCTGCTATGCTGCATTTTCCACAATTTTAGCGATATCTGTATCTCAAAAACTAATGCACGAATTTTAATCAAACACCTTATTCTGTTACGGTTTCACATAAGTAGATCCTTCTTAGGCTTGGGTGTATACTGTCCAACAGGTATTGCTTTTATGATTTTTAGATTAGGAATTTTGGATACAGACATCTAATAAGGTTGGTGCTGAAATTCAATGATTTGTTTGAAAGATGCGATGCTTATATTTCCTTTTAACTGCATACAATTTAGTGCACCTATATCTTTAGAATATTCATGATGGGCATAGATTGTTATTTAATTTTGCCTCTGTGATAGCGAATTTTGAAGTAATAACACGTAGAAATAGAAGAAATTTTTGCCATTAACACATCCTACTAGTTTCTTTTAGCATTTATTTATTTAGATTTGCTTATTTATACATAGTTTTTTATTAATCTATTTGAGAACGATAATATATATATATATTTTTAATCCTTAATAAAATATATAATGTATATTGAAGTTATACATATATTATAAATGTACATATATTTTTTTGTTCATATGCCGCAATATCGATATATCGGAATATCGTGATATAAAGCTGCCGATTTATCACGATATTTCATTTTAGACATCGCCCAGCCCTACTACTAATATGTGCTATCGGATTTTGGCGGAGTGTGTGTGTGCGGGAGGGAGGCAGAGACTGATTACGGCCTAAGCAAACTCATATCGTTCGAAAAATATGTTATGCCTTATTTAATCCTAAAATTCTGCGATTAAATAAGGTTTAATGTCCGTTAGATAAAAAGGGTGTAATTTTGCATAGGCTATAATAATGCCCTAAGGAATACTGAATTCCATACTTAACTTTTCTCTCTTTTTGAAGGAAAATGCTTATCGATTCTGCATTTGACATTTGCAATATTTTTAAAATCTCAAAAACAATACGCACAAAATTTAAGTTGCCGCTTTCTCCTCACCTCCCCTCCCCCCTTTAAATTTTGTCGCCGTGGGCTGATGTGGAATATGTTTAAACCCGGCTCTTATTATTGTTTTGTAATCTGTATTGATATATGTTTAGTTTCTACAAAATAAACAAACAAACAAAAAAAAACTCTTCAAAATTTTCGTTTTCTTGGTTTCGTTTGTAAAATAGCCAATAATTTTCTTCAACTTGTCAGGCTATTTTTTTTCTAAGTCGTAAAATAATTATCGTAAATTACTACTGTTATAGATAGTACATATTGGTTTCTCAGCAGTGAATTCTTTGACTACCATTATTTCTGTACAGTAATCATTATCATGATAAATTTCTAAAACATTTTTAATTGAAATGTACTAGAAATATTATTGTTTGGAAATAGTGGTAGCCAGTAAAGTGACATATGAGAGTCCTGTTAAATAAGTTTTGATTAGTACTTTAAGATCTGAAGCCCTGTTAAATAAGTTTTGATTACTTTAAGATCTGAAAATCTTCAACAGTATTCTACGGAAAAGTTACAGAAAAAAATCAGGCATGCTGAAACGGTGTTGGAGAAGTTACTTGAAGCTGCAATATGGTATGAATTCAAATTAAAGCTTCTTGAATAGAAGTCATTTCTTTCAACAGTGTATGAAAACATGTTTTAAATCGAAATAGTTCAAGTTAAATATAAGGTAAAATATCATAGGAATACGCTGATTATAAGAAGATTCATCTATAATGTCTGATTAATAATGAAAAAAAAAATTAGGCAAATGTTTTAACAAATATTTATTTCGCTTTTTCTAATTTTGCGCCCTTAGGATTCGTGCGCCTGGAGCAGTTTGCTCCAACTGCTCCACGGTAGCTACGCCACTGTCTGCGAGCCACAAAACTCTTTAAACATGCCACAAAGGCCTCCGAAGTCAAATCAGTCATAATTTCGAGGTGAATGACTTTTGCGACTAAGCATACAAAAATGCACACATATATTTTATGGTACATTCCCTTCCTTTGATTTCTATACTTAATAAGGAATGGGCCACAAAAATAAGTCCCTGAACAATTAAATGAGAAGTCAGGAGTTCCCCTCTCTTTTGATAAATCTCCCATTAATTGCTCAACTACTATAGGTTTAACTATAAAACACTTAATGCAATCATGCACGACATTCCTACACGTTGCCTTACCCTGAACTGGCCAAAACTTTTGTCTAATATAATGTAATAAGTGATGAAAATATCTCTCCTAAATGAAAATATCTCTCATTATATGCCACTAAAATTAACTTAGTTAACTTATGTCCCTTATTCAGAATAATTGGGAATTTACTGTTGAAGCTTAAATTAGAACTTTTATTCGACCGTTTACCCTTATTATTCCATCCTTGTCTAAAAAGGGGTTTAAAAATTTTATTTTACTTTTATCAGGAACATTCTTTTCGCGAATTAAGCACTTAATTTTTTCTGGAAACGCACTACTTTGAACCTCTTTTATAATACAAATTGTACTTTTGTTTATCTCCTCGCTTTCCAAAGGACCCCACCTTCTTTCAGTTGGATTCTTCAGACTGTGAATAAATCCAAAAAGATAACTAACAACATGCAATATTTTAGTAAAATAGTAATGTCAAACAACTCTTCAACAAAGAGATTAGCAGTTACAATAAGAACAGGTAAGTCACATTGTTGTAAATGTTTGATTTCATACGAAAACTGGTCTCTAATTACAAACGTAGGAATTCTGCGATTGGGATACTCTCGCTCAGTCAGAAACGTAGGACCTTCGAACCACAGCTTATTTTTAACCAGTTTCTCAGGATACATTCCTCTTGAAATAAGATCTGCGGGATTCTTCTCAGAAGATACATGACGCCGCTGTTGAACTTTTATCAAGTCCTGTATTATCGCTATATGGTTTGCCATAAACGTTTTAAGAAGATACGGCTCTTTTCTTATCCAGGAAAGTACTATCATTAAATAACTCCATAAATATATGCCAATCGTCTGAAATTGTAAGGCACTCTCCACTTTTTGTCATTAGCTTTGCTAAAAGGATAACTGCCGAAAGTTCTTACCTAGGTATTGTAATACGCTTAAGTGGTGATATTCAGTATTTGCTACATACCAAGTTCACTTCGAAGGCTCCATTATCTGATGTTGATTTGCAATAAATGACGCATCCATAGGCAGACTCGGAAGCATCTGCAAATCCGTGAATCGCAATATGCACACATTTGTCGATTAATATGCACCATTTAACACTCACACTCTTTATTGCTGGCAGGGACTGAATGAAGAAATGCCATTGTTGCGCTTCTATTTCAGGAAGCGGATAGCTCCAGCCTAAATTCAAGCACCACAGATTTTGCTTAAAGATTTTAGCTTTTGCTATTACAGGGCCCAATAGTCCAAGGTGATCAAAGAACCGTGCAATTATTGAAATCAGTGTTCCTATCGTAGGCGGAACCACGCTTTCCATCTGTATTTGGAAAGTAAAGCTGTCAATGGTGGGTTTCCGTGTAACAACTAGCGCTTTTGTCGCTTCCTGAAAATTATAATCAATCTCAGGCCCTGCTTTTAACTCTAAGTTATTGCTATTCCACTTGTGCAAAGACATTCCTGCACTCTTGAGAGCCTCCACTAATTCTGATTGCAGCTATTTCGCTTCGATTGGAGTGACTGCACCGCTTAAGACGTCATCCATATAAAAATCACTTTGTAAAACTGGGGATGCTAAAGGGCAGTTCTTATGCTCATCTCTTGATAATTGCAGCAAGACTCTTGTTGCTAGATAAGGTGCACTTACTGTACCATAGGTTACAGTTTTGAGCTCATAAGTCTTAACTGGTTCATTCACCCCTTTCCTCCAAGGAATTCTCAAAAGTTTAGTTTGGCTTGGATCAATAAAAATCATCCAATACATTTGTTTAACGTCAGCAACGAACGCATAAATATGCTTACGAAAGTCGTCATTATTTTAAAAAGGTCTTCCTGAATAATCCCACAGTTATATTGTAAGGAGTTAGAGTTCTCTCGGGTTGTTTGTGAAGACGCATTAAAAACTACACGAAGTTTTGTTGTACTTCTATCAGGACGGTAGACCCCTGAATGCGGTATATAATAGGTTCCTACTTCTTCCTCACACTCCGATATCTCTGTCATGTGACGCAATTTTTCTTATTCGCATAAAAATTCTCTATATAATGCTAAATACTCAGGCTCTTTTAAAAAACGGTTCCACATCGAATTAAATTTTTTAAGGGCAATATCTCTGGACTTCCCTAAACACACCAGATCCTCTTTTAATGACATTTTAACAATATATCTCCTCGTACTATTTTTTTTCACGTTTTTCTGAAAGAGCTCTTCGCAAACTATTGCTTTTTTATTTTTGGGTACTTAGAACTGAACATCTTCTGTTTCCCAAAATTTCTCCATGGTTTCGTTTAAAAGAGTATTATTGTGAATAAAACCACAATGAACCCTTTCCTAATTTGAAATGGGAACACTCCCACTTGCTACGTATCCAAAAACCGTATTTTGAAAAATCAAATTACTGTTAAACGGACAAATTTTACCTGGCCGTAACAACTCGTAACATATTTCAGCGCTTAAAAGCAAATCTATACGACCTGGCTTATTAAAGTTTTCATCTTCTAATTTTACATACTTTAATTTTGGGACATTAATGTTAAACATTTTCGACCGCATGAAATCCGTAAATTTAGATACAATCAAAAAATCTAATTCTTAATCAAAATTTCCCTCAGAATTCGAAATCCTCGCGGTAACAACATATTTAATTTTCGTGAATGTATCTCCGATACCGCAAACTGTCAAACAGGTTTTTTCTTTTTTTAATTTGAGGCTATTCGCACAATCTGAAGTCATATAATTATTCATTCCTCCTTGATCTAGCACCGCTCGCACTTCGTAATAATATCCTGTATTGTCTCTCACTAAACATTTTACAGTGCTCAACAAAACAGTTTTTTTTCTTGATTTATTACTCACGTAGAAAGTACGGAATTATTATTGTTTTGATTAGATCAAAACGAAGGCGCGTCTGGCGACAGAATAGATTTATTTACTCTTGTTGCAGGAAGGGAAAGCAATTTCTGGCCACCTGCTCCGTTCGCATTTCCATTGCGCAATGCTTCCAAATCCCTCGGAAAATGCAATGAAAAATGATGTCTCTTGATCTTATATTGTCTTTTACACAAGGAGCATGAAAAATTTGATTTACAATTTTTAACCAAATGGTTTTCAAAACAATTAAAACAACAATTATTTTTCTTAATTACTTCTTCCGTCAGAAACAGGCAACGCCATATATTTTTTACATCTATATAAAGCGGGCTATCGGAACAAAAAATACATTTTATACTCTTGTAATAAGAAACACTCTTGACATATTTCTCGGGGATCTCGGGGGGCTAATGATTTCTCACGTCACACAAAATACAGATCTGCTTTTTTCGATAATATTACCAGATCGAACCATGAATCTGACTGCGTAACACTAATATGAGCTGCTGTTTCTTTGTCTAAAGTCTGAAACAATTTGTCTGATACAATTAATTGCTTCAACTTCTCAAAATTAGATACTTCTCGCAATTTTAAGTAATAATCAAAGCTAGTTGTCAAACGTTACGCAAATTGCACATGGGTTTCATTCGATTGCCTAGTAGTTTTTATGAACTGCTCGAAACAACATTGGGGAGTTGGTTCAAATTCTCTAAGTTCAACTTTCTTTACTTTATCATAATCACTCAGCTCGTTATCGCTTATACAAGAAATTACACTTGAAGCTTTCTCACCTAATAAATTCAAAAGAATCTCTGCTTTAAATTTATCCGGTACATTTTTCGTTATAAATGATCACTCCAAAGAAGCAACGAACAAACTTTACCCTTCAGATCGACTCGGAATTCTAATCGTTGAAGTTTTTATACTTTGTATTAGAGAATCTAGAGAATCAATTTTATTTTCTGAATCGCAGTCAGTAGTTTTTGAATTTATTCGCATGCGAGATAATTCTGATTCGGCTTTCTCTCTTTCCAATTTAATCTGTTCTAGCTGCAATTCTAATTGTTTACTTTTCTCCATTTTCTCCGATTCTGCTTTTCGGTCCTCAATTATACCGTCTATTAGATTAGTTACATATTCAGGGTCACTTTTGAATTTCTCAGTATTTTTAGCTCACAGGCTATCAACGCCTGAGAGCTAATGTGCCCGCCCGTTCTGTATGTATGTACGTACGTATGTACGTATGTATGTATGTATGTACGTAACGCGATAACTCTTGATAGAAACATCCGATTTGCTTCAAAATTTTTTTCTAGGTTCATTGTGATAAGGCGCTTCCCTGGTTAGCTTTGGAAGTTCATTGGTTAAGGATAAAGGGGGGAAAACGGGGTTAGTCCAACCCCTTAATTCAGATTAATGGGTTTTTCATGCAGAATCATTCGATTGGCTCCGAATTTGATATACCGGTTTATTATGTTAAGGAACTTCCCTGATTAGTTTTGGGGGTTCATTGGTTAAGGATAAAGGGGGAAAAGGGGGGTTAGTCCACCTCCTGAATTCAGATAAATGGGTTTTTCATGCAGAATCATTCGATTTGCTCCGAATTTGGTATACCGGTTTATTATGCTAAGGAACTTCCCTGATTAGTTTTTGGGGTTCATTGGTTAAGGATAAAGGGGGAAAAGGGGGGTTAGTCCACCTCTTTTAATTCAGATAAATGAGTTTTTCATGCAGAATGATTCGATTTGCTCCGAATTTGGTATACCGGTTTATTAAGTTAAGGAACTTCCCTGATTAGTTTTGGAGGTTCATTGGTTAAGGATAAAGGGGGAAAAGGGGGGTTAGTCCAACACCTTAATTCAGATAAATGGGTTTTTCATTCAGAATTATTCGATTTGCCCCGAATTTGGTATACCGGTTTATTATGTTAAGGAACTTCCCTGATTAGTTTTGGGAGTTCATTGGTTAAGGATAAAGGGGGAGAAACGGCGTTAGCCCGCCCCCCTTAATTCAGATAAATGGGTTTTTCATGCAGAATCATTCGATTTGCTCCGAATTTGGTATACCGGTTTATTATGTTAAGTAACTTCCCTGATTAGTTTTGGGGGTTCATTGTTAAGGATAAAGGGGGAAAAGGGGGGGGGGGTAGTCCACCCCCTTAATTCAGATAAATGGGTTTTTCACTCAGAATCATTCGATTTGCTCCGAATTTGGTATACCGGTTTATTATGTTAAGGAACTTCCCTGATTAGTTTTGGGAGTTCATTGGTTAAGGTAAAGGGGGAGAAACGGGGTTAGCCCACCCCCCTTAATTCAGATAAATGGGTTTTTCATGCAGAATCCTTCGATTTGCTCCGAATTTGGTATACCGGTTTATTATGTTAAGGAACTTCCCTGATTAGTTTTGGGGGTTCATTGGTTAAGGATAAAGGGGGAAAAGGGGGGTTAGTCCACCCCTTTTAATTCAGATAAATGGGTTTTTCATGCAGAATGATTCGATTTGCCCGAATTTGGTATACCGGTTTATTATGTTAAGGAACTTCCCTGATTAGTTTTGGAGGTTCATTGGTTAAGGATAAAGGGGGAAAAGGGGGGTTAGTCCACCCCCTTAATTCAGATAAATGGAATTTGGTATACCGGTTTATCATGTTAAGGAACTTCCCTGATTAGTTTTGGGGGTTCATTGGTTAAGGATAAAGGGGGAAAAGGGGTGTTAGTCTACCCCCTTAATTCAGATAAATGGGTTTTTCATGCAGAATCATTCGATTTGCTCCGAAATTGGTATACCGGTTTATTATGTTAAGGAACTTCCCTGATTAGTTTTGGGGGTTCATTGGTTAAGAATAAAGGGGTAAAAGGGGGGCTAGTCCACCCCCTTAATTCAGATAAATGTGTTTTTCCTGAAGAATGATTCGATTTGCTCCGAATTTGGTATTCCGGTTTATTATGTTAAGGAACTTCCCTGATTAGTTTTGGGGGTTCATTGGTTAAGGATAAAGGGGGAAAAGGGATGTTAGCCCGCCCTCTTAAATTAGATAAATGGGTTTTTCATGCAGAATCATTCGATTTGCCCCGAATTTGGTATACCGGTTTATCATGTTAAGGAACTTCCCTGATTAGTTTTGGGGGTTCATTGGTTAAGGGTAAAGGGGGAAAAGGGGTGTTAGTCTACCCCCTTAATTCAGATAAATGGGTTTTTCATGCAGAATCATTCGATTTGCTCCGAAATTGGTATACCGGTTTATTATGTTAAGGAACTTCCCTGATTAGTTTTGGGGGTTCATTGGTTAAGAATAAAGGGGTAAAAGGGGGGCTAGTCCACCCCCTTAATTCAGATAAATGGGTTTTTCCTGCAGAATGATTCGATTTGCTCCGAAGTTGGTATACCGGTTTATTATGTTAAGGAACTTCCCTGATTAGTTTTGGGTGTTCATTGGTTAAGGATAAAGGGGGAAGGGGGGGCTAGTCCACCCCCCTTAATTTATATAAACGGGTTTTTCATGCAGAGTTATTCGCTTTGCTCCAAATTTTGTATACCGGTTTATTATGTTAAGGAGCTTCCCTGATTCGTTTTTGGGATTCATTGGTTAAGGATAAAAGGGGGGCTTGTCCACCCCCTTAATTTAGATAAATGGTTTTTTTTTGCAAGATTATTCGATTTGCTCCAAATTTGATATACCGGTTTATTATGTTAAGGAACTTCCCTGATTAGTTTTGGGGGTTCATTGGTTAAGGATAGAGGAGGAAAAGGGGGGTTAGTCCACCTCCTTAATTCAGATAAATGGGTTTTTCATGCAGAATCATTCGATTTGCTCCGAATTTGGTATACCGGTTTATTATGCTAAGGAACTTCCCTGATTAGTTTTTGGGGTTCATTGGTTAAGGATAAAGGGGGAAAAGGGGGGTTAGTCCACCTCTTTTAATTCAGATAAATGAGTTTTTCATGCAGAATGATTCGATTTGCTCCGAATTTGGTATACCGGTTTATTATGTTAAGGAACTTCCCTGATTAGTTTTGGAGGTTCATTGGTTAAGGATAAAGGGGGAAAAGGGGGGTTAGTCCAACACCTTAATTCAGATAAATGGGTTTTTCATTCAGAATTATTCGATTTGCTTCGAATTTGGTATACCGGTTTATTATGTTAAGTAACTTCCCTGATTAGTTTTGGGGATTCATTGTTAAGGATAAAGGGGGAAAAGGGGTGTTAGTCTACCCCCTTAATTCAGATAAATGGGTTTTTCATGCAGAATCATTCGATTTGCTCCGAAATTGGTATACCGGTTTATTATGTTAAGGAACTTCCCTGATTAGTTTTGGGGGTTCATTGGTTAAGAATAAAGGGGTAAAAGGGGGGCTAGTCCACCCCCTTAATTCAGATAAATGGGTTTTTCCTGCAGAATGATTCGATTTGCTCCAAATTTTGTATACCGGTTTATTATGTTAAGGAGCTTCCCTGATTCGTTTTGGGGATTCATTGGTTAAGGATAAAAGGGGGGCTTGTCCACCCCCTTAATTTAGATAAATGGTTTTTTTTTTGCAGGATTATTCGATTTGCTCCAAATTTGATATACCGGTTTATTATGTTAAGGAACTTCCCTGATTAGTTTTCGGGGTTCATTGGTTAAGGATAAAGGGGGAAAAGGGGGGTTAGTCCACCTCCTTAATTCAGATAAATGGGTTTTTCATGCAGAATCATTCGATTTGCTCCGAATTTGGTATACCGGTTTATTATGCTAAGGAACTTCCCTGATTAGTTTTTGGGGTTCATTGGTTAAGGATAAAGGGGGAAAAGGGGGGTTAGTCCACCTCTTTTAATTCAGATAAATGAGTTTTTCATGCAGAATGATTCGATTTGCTCCGAATTTGGTATACTGGTTTATTATGTTAAGGAACTTCCCTGATTAGTTTTGGAGGTTCATTGGTTAAGGATAAAGGGGGAAAAGGGGGGTTAGTCCAACACCTTAATTCAGATAAATGGGTTTTTCATTCAGAATTATTCGATTTGCCCCGAATTTGGTATACCGGTTTATTATGTTAAGGAACTTCCCTGATTAGTTTTGGGAGTTCATTGGTTAAGGATAAAGGGGGAGAAACGGCGTTAGCCCGCCCCCCTTAATTCAGATAAATGGGTTTTTCATGCAGAATCATTCGATTTGCTCCGAATTTGGTATACCGGTTTATTATGTTAAGTAACTTCCCTGATTAGTTTTGGGGGTTCATTGTTAAGGATAAAGGGGGAAAAGGGGGGGGGGGGTAGTCCACCCCCTTAATTCAGATAAATGGGTTTTTCACTCAGAATCATTCGATTTGCTCCGAATTTGGTATACCGGTTTATTATGTTAAGGAACTTCCCTGATTAGTTTTGGGAGTTCATTGGTTAAGGTAAAGGGAAAGAAACGGGGTTAGCCCACCCCCCTTAATTCAGATAAATGGGTTTTTCATGCAGAATCCTTCGATTTGCTCCGAATTTGGTATACCGGTTTATTATGTTAAGGAACTTCCCTGATTAGTTTTGGGGGTTCATTGGTTAAGGATAAAGGGGGAAAAGGGGGGTTAGTCCACCCCTTTTAATTCAGATAAATGGGTTTTTCATGCAGAATGATTCGATTTGCCCGAATTTGGTATACCGGTTTATTATGTTAAGGAACTTCCCTGATTAGTTTTGGAGGTTCATTGGTTAAGGATAAAGGGGGAAAAGGGGGGTTAGTCCACCCCCTTAATTCAGATAAATGGGTTTTTCATGCAGAATCATTCGATTTGCCCCGAATTTGGTATACCGGTTTATCATGTTAAGGAACTTCCCTGATTAGTTTTGGGGGTTCATTGGTTAAGGATAAAGGGGGAAAAGGGGTGTTAGTCTACCCCCTTAATTCAGATAAATGGGTTTTTCATGCAGAATCATTCGATTTGCTCCGAAATTGGTATACCGGTTTATTATGTTAAGGAACTTCCCTGATTAGTTTTGGGGGTTCATTGGTTAAGAATAAAGGGGTAAAAGGGGGGCTAGTCCACCCCCTTAATTCAGATAAATGTGTTTTTCCTGAAGAATGATTCGATTTGCTCCGAATTTGGTATTCCGGTTTATTATGTTAAGGAACTTCCCTGATTAGTTTTGGGGGTTCATTGGTTAAGGATAAAGGGGGAAAAGGGATGTTAGCCCGCCCTCTTAAATTAGATAAATGGGTTTTTCATGCAGAATCATTCGATTTGCCCCGAATTTGGTATACCGGTTTATCATGTTAAGGAACTTCCCTGATTAGTTTTGGGGGTTCATTGGTTAAGGATAAAGGGGGAAAAGGGGTGTTAGTCTACCCCCTTAATTCAGATAAATGGGTTTTTCATGCAGAATCATTCGATTTGCTCCGAAATTGGTATACCGGTTTATTATGTTAAGGAACTTCCCTGATTAGTTTTGGGGGTTCATTGGTTAAGAATAAAGGGGTAAAAGGGGGGCTAGTCCACCCCCTTAATTCAGATAAATGGGTTTTTCCTGCAGAATGATTCGATTTGCTCCGAAGTTGGTATACCGGTTTATTATGTTAAGGAACTTCCCTGATTAGTTTTGGGTGTTCATTGGTTAAGGATAAAGGGGGAAGGGGGGGCTAGTCCACCCCCCTTAATTTATATAAACGGGTTTTTCATGCAGAGTTATTCGCTTTGCTCCAAATTTTGTATACCGGTTTATTATGTTAAGGAGCTTCCCTGATTCGTTTTGGGGATTCATTGGTTAAGGATAAAAGGGGGGCTTGTCCACCCCCTTAATTTAGATAAATGGTTTTTTTTTTGCAAGATTATTCGATTTGCTCCAAATTTGATATACCGGTTTATTATGTTAAGGAACTTCCCTGATTAGTTTTGGGGGTTCATTGGTTAAGGATAGAGGGGGAAAAGGGGGGTTAGTCCACCTCCTTAATTCAGATAAATGGGTTTTTCATGCAGAATCATTCGATTTGCTCCGAATTTGGTATACCGGTTTATTATGCTAAGGAACTTCCCTGATTAGTTTTTGGGGTTCATTGGTTAAGGATAAAGGGGGAAAAGGGGGGTTAGTCCACCTCTTTTAATTCAGATAAATGAGTTTTTCATGCAGAATGATTCGATTTGCTCCGAATTTGGTATACCGGTTTATTATGTTAAGGAACTTCCCTGATTAGTTTTGGAGGTTCATTGGTTAAGGATAAAGGGGGAAAAGGGGGGTTAGTCCAACACCTTAATTCAGATAAATGGGTTTTTCATTCAGAATTATTCGATTTGCTTCGAATTTGGTATACCGGTTTATTATGTTAAGTAACTTCCCTGATTAGTTTTGGGGATTCATTGTTAAGGATAAAGGGGGAAAAGGGGTGTTAGTCTACCCCCTTAATTCAGATAAATGGGTTTTTCATGCAGAATCATTCGATTTGCTCCGAAATTGGTATACCGGTTTATTATGTTAAGGAACTTCCCTGATTAGTTTTTGGGGGTTCATTGGTTAAGAATAAAGGGGTAAAAGGGGGGCTAGTCCACCCCCTTAATTCAGATAAATGGGTTTTTCCTGCAGAATGATTCGATTTGCTCCAAATTTTGTATACCGGTTTATTATGTTAAGGAGCTTCCCTGATTCGTTTTGGGGATTCATTGGTTAAGGATAAAAGGGGGGCTTGTCCACCCCCTTAATTTAGATAAATGGTTTTTTTTTTGCAGGATTATTCGATTTGCTCCAAATTTGATATACCGGTTTATTATGTTAAGGAACTTCCCTGATTAGTTTTCGGGGTTCATTGGTTAAGGATAAAGGGGGAAAAGGGGGGTTAGTCCACCTCCTTAATTCAGATAAATGGGTTTTTCATGCAGAATCATTCGATTTGCTCCGAATTTGGTATACCGGTTTATTATGCTAAGGAACTTCCCTGATTAGTTTTTGGGGTTCATTGGTTAAGGATAAAGGGGGAAAAGGGGGGTTAGTCCACCTCTTTTAATTCAGATAAATGAGTTTTTCATGCAGAATGATTCGATTTGCTCCGAATTTGGTATACTGGTTTATTATGTTAAGGAACTTCCCTGATTAGTTTTGGAGGTTCATTGGTTAAGGATAAAGGGGGAAAAGGGGGGTTAGTCCAACACCTTAATTCAGATAAATGGGTTTTTCATTCAGAATTATTCGATTTGCCCCGAATTTGGTATACCGGTTTATTATGTTAAGGAACTTCCCTGATTAGTTTTGGGAGTTCATTGGTTAAGGATAAAGGGGGAGAAACGGCGTTAGCCCGCCCCCCTTAATTCAGATAAATGGGTTTTTCATGCAGAATCATTCGATTTGCTCCGAATTTGGTATACCGGTTTATTATGTTAAGTAACTTCCCTGATTAGTTTTGGGGGTTCATTGTTAAGGATAAAGGGGGAAAAGGGGGGGTTAGTCCACCCCCTTAATTCAGATAAATGGGTTTTTCACTCAGAATCATTCGATTTGCTCCGAATTTGGTATACCGGTTTATTATGTTAAGGAACTTCCCTGATTAGTTTTGGGAGTTCATTGGTTAAGGTAAAAGGGGAGAAACGGGGTTAGCCCACCCCCTTAATTCAGATAAATGGGTTTTTCATGCAGAAACGTTCGATTGCTCCGAATTTGGTATACCGGTTTATTATGTTAAGGAACTTCCCTGATTAGTTTTGGGGGTTCATTGGTTAAGGATAAAGGGGGAAAAGGGGGGTTAGTCCACCCCTTTTAATTCAGATAAATGGGTTTTTCATGCAGAATGATTCGATTTGCCCGAATTTGGTATACCGGTTTATTATGTTAAGGAACTTCCCTGATTAGTTTTGGAGGTTCATTGGTTAAGGATAAAGGGGGAAAAGGGGGGTTAGTCCACCCCCTTAATTCAGAAAAATGGGTTTTTCATGCAGAATCATTCGATTTGCCCCGCATTTGGTATACCGGTTTATCACGTTAAGGAACTTCCCTGATTAGTTTTGGGGGTTCATTGGTTAAGGATAAAGGGGGAAAAGGGGTGTTAGTCTACCCCCTTAATTCAGATAAATGGGTTTTTCATGCAGAATCAGTCGATTTGCTCCGAAATTGGTATACCGGTTTATTATGTTAAGGAACTTCCCTGATTAGTTTTGGGGGTTCATTGGTTAAGAATAAAGGGGTAAAAGGGGGGGCTAGTCCACCCCCTTAATTCAGATAAATGGGTTTTTCCTGCAGAATGATTCGATTTGCTCCGAATTTGGTATACCGGTTTATTATGTTAAGGAACTTCCCTGATTAGTTTTGGGGGTTCATTGGTTAAGGATAAAGGGGGAAAAGGGATGTTAGCCCGCCCTCTTAAATTAGATAAATGGGTTTTTCATGCAGAATCATTAGATTTGCCCCGAATTTGGTATACCGGTTTATCATGTTAAGGAACTTCCCTGATTAGTTTTGGGGGTTCATTGGTTAAGGATAAAGGGGGAAAAGGGGTGTTAGTCTACCCCCTTAATTCAGATAAATGGGTTTTTCATGCAGAATCATTCGATTTGCTCCGAAATTGGTATACCGGTTTATTATGTTAAGGAACTTCCCTGATTAGTTTTGGGGGTTCATTGGTTAAGAATAAAGGGGTAAAAGGGGGGCTAGTCCACCCCCTTAATTCAGATAAATGGGTTTTTCCTGCAGAATGATTCGATTTGCTCCGAAGTTGGTATACCGGTTTATTATGTTAAGGAACATCCCTGATTAGTTTTGGGTGTTCATTGGTTAAGGATAAAGGGGGAAGGGGGGGCTAGTCCACCCCCCTTAATTTATATAAACGGGTTTTTCATGCAGAGTTATTCGCTTTGCTCCAAATTTTGTATACCGGTTTATTATGTTAAGGAGCTTCCCTGATTCGTTTTGGGGATTCATTGGTTAAGGATAAAAGGGGGGCTTGTTCACCCCCTTAATTTAGATAAATGGTTTTTTTTTTTTTGCAGGATTATTCGATTTGCTCCGAATTTGGTATACCGGTTTATTATGCTAAGGAACTTCCCTGATTAGTTTTTGGGGTTCATTGGTTAAGGATAAAGGGGGGTTAGTCCACCTCTTTTAATTCAGATAAATGAGTTTTTCATGCAGAATGATTCGATTTGCTCCGAATTTGGTATACTGGTTTATTATGTTAAGGAACTTCCCTGATTAGTTTTGGAGGTTCATTGGTTAAGGATAAAGGGGGAAAAGGGGGGTTAGTCCAACACCTTAATTCAGATAAATGGGTTTTTCATTCAGAATTATTCGATTTGCCCCGAATTTGGTATACCGGTTTATTATGTTAAGGAACTTCCCTGATTAGTTTTGGGAGTTCATTGGTTAAGGATAAAGGGGGAGAAACGGCGTTAGCCCGCCCCCCTTAATTCAGATAAATGGGTTTTTCATGCAGAATCATTCGATTTGCTCCGAATTTGGTATACCGGTTTATTATGTTAAGTAACTTCCCTGATTAGTTTTGGGGTTCATTGTTAAGGATAAAGGGGGAAAAGGGGGGGTTAGTCCACCCCCTTAATTCAGATAAATGGGTTTTTCACTCAGAATCATTCGATTTGCTCCGAATTTGGTATACCGGTTTATTATGTTAAGGAACTTCCCTGATTAGTTTTGGGAGTTCATTGGTTAAGGTAAAGGGGGAGAAACGGGGTTAGCCCACCCCCTTAATTCAGATAAATGGGTTTTTCATCTAGAATCCTTCGATTTGCTCCGAATTTGGTATACCGGTTTATTATGTTAAGGAACTTCCCTGATTAGTTTTGGGGGTTCATTGGTTAAGGATAAAGGGGGAAAAGGGGGGTTAGTCCACCCCTTTTAATTCAGATAAATGGGTTTTTCATGCAGAATGATTCGATTTGCCCGAATTTGGTATACCGGTTTATTATGTTAAGGAACTTCCCTGATTAGTTTTGGAGGTTCATTGGTTAAGGATAAAGGGGGAAAAGGGGGGTTAGTCCACCCCCTTAATTCAGATAAATGGGTTTTTCATGCAGAATCATTCGATTTGCCCCGAATTTGGTATACCGGTTTATCATGTTAAGGAACTTCCCTGATTTTTTTGGGGGGTTCATTGGTTAAGGATAAAGGGGGAAAAGGGGTGTTAGTCTACCCCCTTAATTCAGATAAATGGGTTTTTCATGCAGAATCATTCGATTTGCTCCGAAATTGGTATACCGGTTTATTATGTTAAGGAACTTCCCTGATTAGTTTTGGGTGTTCATTGGTTAAGAATAAAGGGGTAAAAGGGGGGGCTAGTCCACCCCCTTAATTCAGATAAATGGGTTTTTCCTGCAGAATGATTCGATTTGCTCCGAATTTGGTATACCGGTTTATTATGTTAAGGAACTTCCCTGATTAGTTTTGGGGGTTCATTGGTTAAGGATAAAGGGGGAAAAGGGATGTTAGCCCGCCCTCTTAAATTAGATAAATGGGTTTTTCATGCAGAATCATTCGATTTGCCCCGAATTTGGTATACCGTTTTATCATGTTAAGGAACTTCCCTGATTAGTTTTGGGGGTTCATTGGTTAAGGATAAAGGGGGAAAAGGGGTGTTAGTCTACCCCCTTAATTCAGATAAATGGGTTTTTCATGCAGAATCATTCGATTTGCTCCAAAATTGGTATACCGGTTTATTATGTTAAGGAACTTCCCTGATTAGTTTTGGGGGTTCATTGGTTAAGAATAAAGGGGTAAAAGGGGGGCTAGTCCACCCCCTTAATTCAGATAAATGGGTTTTTCCTGCAGAATGATTCGATTTGCTCCGAAGTTGGTATACCGGTTTATTATGTTAAGGAACTTCCCTGATTAGTTTTGGGTGTTCATTGGTTAAGGATAAAGGGGGAAGGGGGGGCTAGTCCACCCCCCTTAATTTATATAAACGGGTTTTTCATGCAGAGTTATTCGCTTTGCTCCAAATTTTGTATACCGGTTTATTATGTTAAGGAGCTTCCCTGATTCGTTTCTGGGATTCATTGGTTAAGGATAAAAGGGGGCTTGTCCACCCCCTTAATTTAGATAAATGGGTTTTTTTTTGCAGTATTATTCGATTTCCTCCAAATTTGGTATACCGTTTTATTATGATAAGGAGCTTCCCTGATTAGATTTGGAGGTTCACTGGTTAAGTATAAAGGGGAAAACGGGGGCTAATTCCCCTTCACTTATTTTTTTGAGGGGCATTATTCTTTAAAATAAGAGTATGATATACAATTAGTGTGAATATCCTGTGAGCTCAATGCCATCAGTTTAGCTGGGCACTTTTCTTTTTTATTTATAATATTAATTAAATCTGGTTTTATAACTTTATCGATTACTACTTCACTAATACTGTAGCAGCAAACCACAAATCAACTTTTTGCGCGTTTTTAAACATTCTAAGAACAAATTACAAAACTCAAACACATTAACTCTCTTAACTCAAAATAAAATGATATAAAAACTGGTGGAACCAGAGAGAAAAGTAAAGCTCGATCTAAAAAAGTTACGGTAAAAATTTGTCAATTAGTTTCAGTTTAAAAAAGTAAGTAGTGCGTAGAAAAGTAATGGAATCAGATTATCTGTAAAGCTCGTGAAATTACAAATTTTTGTTGATAGCTGAAAATGTGGACTGAGATTTACTGGTGCCTAAAAATCAATCAGTTAAGTAAAGGCATTTTTAACTCATTCTGAATTCCAATCATTCATAACCAGTTTAAAAATTTGGGTTCATAAGAATAGGTTAGAGGTTGATTTGGAAATGAACGAGAACATGAGAGGTATCGAGAACATGAGAGATCGCTCAGTACGAAGCATGGACCAAATTCAATTCCAGGGGTCACTGATAAGCCTGGAAGATCAAAGTCCAAATTAAGCCCAAAACCCTAAGCATGTACGATTCAACCATATGCTAACTACTTGTCTGTCTTAAGTCCATTGACATAAGGCTCCCTTTTCACAGTAATTACATGAAATAAAAATTATTACGCTTCATGTGTTATGTCAGAAATGTTAATAACAACAATTCCCCAACAACTTGACTATATTAATGTTATACTTAAAATATTACTTCCTGGTTTACTTTCTTTCAGCTTTGTGGAGTTCAGCTTGGCTTGCTGCAATCATGCCCACAATCCTGGACCTGACAGAAATTTTTTTGCACATAACTACACATTCTATTTACTATACCCAGTACTCATTTTGAGTGGATAATATGATTTTGAATATAAGGCACCAGTAATGCTCAGTCTACATTTTCAGCTATCAACAAAAATTTGGGTAATTTCATGAGCTTTACAGATAATCAGATTCTATTACTTTTCTACGCACTACTTACTTTTTTTAACTGAAACTATTTGACAATTTTTTACAGTAACTTTTTTAGATCGAGCTTTACTTTTCTCTCTAGTTCCACCAGTTTTTTACATCATTTCACATCATTTTCAGATCCTTTCAGGAACTTAATCAACCAACTACAACTATTCAAACAACCGCCCCAATTAACAAACCAATGATCCCAATTAACCGGCCCAACCAATTATCTCAATCAAAAACTAACAGAAACCACCAGTCTATTTCAAGAGCTCTGATGACTTCATACTTATTGCTAAACCTCATATTGGGATATTGACCTATACTTTACTCAGGACTGACCGCCAGACTAGTCTTCAGACTAAGTTTTATACATAGTGTGATATCTTGAATTTTTCTGCTATGTACCTACGCTCCTCTGGTTTAAGGGTCTATGCAGTATCCTAGGCCAACTCCTCGAACACACAAAGAGCTAGGATAAGAAACAGTCATAAGAAATGAATTAAAACTGCGAAAAAACTATAAAAAGGGAAAATTTCTGTCTTTGGAACTTAATGGGAATTTTAAATTAAAAAAAAAGTCTGAAAACGACTGAATGCAGAAAAATGATCAAAAGTGATTGAAAATATTATACAATACACCTGTAAATAATATCAGAAATATTACTAATATTGGATATTTATAATAATATTTCGGAGGTAAAACTAAAATATCACGATAATGACTAACATATTTACATCTAACTATAACCATTGATAAAAAAAATCAGGAAAATTGGAAAGTAGGTGTCCTTTGTAAAGTATGCATTAATTAAGGAGATAAATTACGTAAACGAGTCTATTGACAATTGGCGTATTTGGTACGGATAAATTATATAATTGAGCCTACAGACAATATGCGCATGTTACCGGGCGTCGTTTAGGGCGTAATTAACGAAACAGTAAGCGCACGCACCTATTTTTGAAACGTTAACACACGCGTGGGGTAAATCTGACCTCATTTTGTCTCCCATTATATTTTTGGCTAAATGCTTTTCAAAAAAAGTCAACTACTCTATATTGTAAAATGCACCAGTACTACTTCTTTTTAGGGAAAAATCAAGCGTTTCATATTTATTTTCCGATTTTATAACACTTTCTGCAAAAATGGCGGTTTTATTTCCTTAGAAAATATGCAACGATTTGTTTTAGCTCTTAAAACATGAATTATTTTATAAAATGTACAGTAATTACATTTAATACACTTTCATCAACATATGCAGGTAGCTTTTATTTCACTCTTTCAGTAAAATTATTTTAGTGTGTGTTATCCCGTAACGAACGAATATATCGAAATGTAACGTTTGTACACGCGCGGGATTATTTAAACCTAAAAGCCATATTTCTACTTTTCTAGTCAACAAACTAAAGTCATTCCTTCATACAACCTTTCTAAACCTTGGCCTTGAAAGGTACAAGGAAGGTCAGAAGTGTTTCATGACGTAATTTTGAAGTTTTTTCACCTGCATAACCCCTTTTTCCGCAGGTAAACGGTACGTCTCCCGCCAGCCAGACCATCCGCATACATACTACACCATAAAACGGGAGAGCATATAGAAAAATGATCTTTGCTAAAATGACGAATTTTTGAAGTTTTTTCACCTGCATAACCCCTTCTCCTGCAGGTAAACGCAACGTCTCCCGGAAGCCAGACCGTCCGCATACGTACTACACCATAAAACGGAAGAGCATATAGAAACATGAGCCTTGCTAAAATGACGCAAATTTAATTTTTTTTCCCTTGCACCCCTTCACTTTTCACCCTTCTCCCGCAGGTAAACGTAACGTCTGCCGCCAGCCAGACCGGTCGCATACATACTACAACATAAAACGGAAGAACATATAGAAAAATGAGCCTTGATAAAATCAAGTAACGAAAACGTTGCTAGCTCTTACAAGGAGAGGGCCATCACAGATTTTGATTATTTTAATATGTGTTGTAGGGTAGAGACCCCTTAGTCTCATGTTCAACGGATTTTATCGAACGATTCTTAGTTCTTGAGAAACCAGGGGGTTTACTAGTAGCACACAACTTAAATACTTACTTTGTAACTAAAAGAATAGGTTGGTCATAGCTGAATTGGTATGGCATTTGCTGGCTGATCCGCGGTCCCGGGTTCGATACTGGGACGCGCTACATTTGTTTTTCTCATTTTTTGTTTTATAAATATATTCGCAAGTATAACTTAATAATCTCATTGTCAATTAAAATTTATAATATTGTGTATCAATTATAATTTTAACCTATTTAATTTTTTACTTTTAACTAAATAGTTCTATAAAACATCATAAAACTGTTAATTTTTTAAAAATCACTTTTAAAATGTATTTCATATATTCTTTATCGATGCAATGATATTGAGCAAATATGTCAATTCGTGATTTTAAAGAAACATCATTTCCGCATTGCCTTAACAAAGGAAGTAAATGCAATAATACTATTATTCTGTTTTTAAAGTAACAAGCATAATTATATTAAAACTTAGCATCAGAATTAAATTGCAACCGATTTTTTGCATATTAAAGATTTTTAAATTTGTAATACGTATGCTTGCAGTTTCAATTATTTTGCCTTTCCATTTATCTTCTTTCTGCTTTTATTTTTATTATATTTGAATATTCTCTTATTTTATCATACCTAGATTTCGCCACAACAGGTTTTGTCACGATTTTGGAATTTTCATCATTCAATAATAGATCCAATTTCTTTTTAAACCTCTTTAAAGGATGAGAAATAATAGTTTAATTTTTTTTTTTTAAATGATAAATTTAAGTTTGTTAACATTATAATTAAAGTATGATATTGAAATTTTTAATTTAAATTATTAAATTATAATAACAAGTATATTTATAAAACTAAAAATGAGAAAAACAAACGTAGCGCGTTCGGGTACCGAACCCGGGCCAGCAGATCAGACAGCAGACGCCGTACCGACTGAGCTACGACCAACCTACCCCCTGGGTTACAAAGTAAGTATTTAAGTTGTTTACAATTATTAGACTTCCCAGTTTCTCAAGAACTAAGGAGCATTGTATAAATTCCATTGAACCTGAGACTAAGGGGTCTCTGCCCTACAACATATATTAAAATAATCAAAATCTGTGATTAACAAGGTTGGCCCTCTCCTTGTTAGATTAGGGATGGCGAACCTTTTCATATCCACGTGCCAAATTTTCCCAAAAATATACTTTACGTTATCATGACGTACAACAATAAAAAAAAAAAATTAATGGATCAAATAATAATGAATCAAAACTACTTTTTTTTTTTTTTTTTTTTTTTTTTTTTTTTAGCATTAAAAAAATACAGGTAATATTTGATGTTATACTGTAGAAATTTATTTGAAAAATATTATTTCTGTTGTCTCATCTTAAATGCCAAATAATTTATATCCGCTTCGTACTTAGTTATATTCGATAAAATGCAATTTTAATTACACTCTCTTGACAAGACGTTTTTAGTTGAATTTTTCATTTTTTTTTAACCATTTGGAAAAATGGTTATTGTCCTCGTCAGGGTAGGAAATCATAAACATATCTGAAGATTTTTTTTAGTTGAATCCTCATTTTATTCGTTTTCTGATTGGTCTATACAGTAATCTGTATTTTTCCTTTACTTTCTATAGAGATGGATACTTCTGTTGCCACCGTGACAAAAAAGTAATAAAAACTAAAAAAAAAAAATTAATAACTCAGAAACAAATTGAGATACAGCTTTCAAACAAATTGCATTTAAAAGTACATTTTTTTTCTCTATACGACGGTGTAAAAAGTAATATTGTGGGATGTTTAGAAGTTTAGAATGAAATGGGTCCAGGAATATTAATGTTTCATCCAAGGCATACGTAATGTATGACCAGCTCCGTAGAAGTTTAAAAATTTACAGTACCGAAAAATGTAATCCATGGTGTACGTAATGAATGATCAACTCCGTGCAATTTTTTATGTTTTAAATTTTAGTCTTTGAAAAAATCATTTTCCAAGTGGTTGTTGTAATTTGTTAAATTGCATTTCTCCACCCCCCTCCCCCCTTCTCCCCGGTAAAACGATCTAAATAAATCTAAGTAAACTACGAATCTATAGTACAGGAAACCTTTAAAAAAAATTATTTCTGTTTTTTATTTTTTTGGGTTTTTTTTTTTTTTTTTTATTTTTTTTTATTTTTTTTTATTTTTACAAAAAGAATGTTTTGCAGAACAAATTGCCCAAATAGCAAAAGCCAGAAACTACAGCTTTTAGTGTCTGGAATTGAATTCCAAGTTGTTATAATTTTGCAATCAATATTTTTGCTACTTATACTTTTAATTTTTGTTTATCGATAATCTTCTAATTCTCAAAATTTTCTGAGCCAATATTGAGCTAGATTCGGATAAATTAAGTTATATTTCAATTTCTTCAATCTGCGTTACAATCACAACCAACGGAACTAATCGGATTCAAGTAACACAGACAACATCTATATTAATTAATGAATTTTGTGAAATTCTACTATATTTTGAGGTATAACTTAAATCTATGCCGTGCCAAGAATAATCTGCAGCGTGCCACTTATGGCACGCGTGCCATAGGTTCGCCGTCCCTGTCTCACATTATTACTTTCGGTCCAACAATATTAATTTTTTTTTTTTAACTCGCGAAATTCAATTTCATTTGGCGTTATAATGATGTAATTATAGTAAAGTGTTTCAGTTTTTAAAAATAAAATGCATGTTTTCTTTGTTGCGTGCAATAGAAGAATACGATTTCCTTGACAATACGCAGGAAAATGCAATAAATACAACCAAATGAACTAGCATTCACCGAAAATTTCTTTCGTATGACTTAAAAATAAATCTTTCGTTTTATTGATGATATTAATAAGGATTAATTTCAGAATATCAGGAGTCTCTTTTAAGAATAAAACATCATTGCAAAGTTATGTCAGTTAAACAGAAATTGACGTCATACCTAGCAAACGATTTTTTTTTATTATTATCTTTTCCTAAATTGTTTTTTTTTAATTAAAACTTCTATATTAAAATGGATTTTTAAACATTATAAACATTCAAAGGAAGATACTGCATCATTTTAACACGTGTTTAATTAAAGTTTTTACATATATATATAGGGAAAATTTTCATTTTCTGATTAGAATGACGCCGATTTGAAAAATGCAAAAATATAGCGAGAAAATCTGATTTTTATTTAAAACAAAATACGCGTGTTATCCCCTTTTTTAAATTATTGTGCCGCTTTTTAGGATGTGACAACAGGAAAGAAAGATTGAAGGAGATATTTCTATATTGTTAAATTATGGAACGCTATGTAAAGTTTAAATGGGTGCCATTCCCTTAGTATTGGATATTTTTTGACCCGATCTTCGAAAGGCATATCGCTAAATTAAGACCTTTCCAAAAAGCCATTATTCATCACTGAATATTTTCTGCTTTGGATTGTAATTGAGTTGTTGTCTTTTCATCATGTTTCAAAACGTAAAAGTTGCGGCTGAGCTCTACTATACAGCACGATCGTGCTGTATGATGATAAAATATATAATACAATTATAAACTATATTAAAGGAGTAAATGACTATAAAAGCTCATGCACCTACTTAATTACTTGATAATAATATAGTAAATATGACAGGTTTTTTTGTAGAACGCTTCTCCACTTTATCGAAAAAGAAAGTTAATCTCATTTACTTTCATGTTGCGTAATACTAAGTGTCGCAACACAGAATAAGCTTACAAAACACTTCGTTCTCTAGGACTGTATACATACAGCATCTAGAATACCTAGTGTGGAAATATGCTATCCAAACAGTGCTAAAAATCTGTATTCCTTAAATGTGCGACGATACTACTAAAAAATCAAGTGTCAAGCGACATCTGCGGGATTTTCGTATTACTAATATTAGATTGTATAGACTAGCAATTTCTTGCAGTTGTAGAAAATATCCTGCAGATGCCGCTGCGATCTGCATATTGCAGCAGCGTCATTGCACATTTATGGGATACAATATTTTAGCGTTTTTTTAAGTATTACAGGTATAGCCGATTTCCACACTATGTATTCTAGTCGCTATAGTATACATCATATAGTATACATTATTTCACTCACATAAACAACTCAAAAAATTTGCGAAAACAAATCGCCATTTTACAACACCAACTCACTCGTCGAACAGAATACTCTCGAACTCAATGTAACTTTTTTTCACAGATTTGTCACTTTTTTTCACTGTTTCAGCGCTTTCCATTAGGTACGGAACATTAACTATGAAATGTTTACATAGAAATTTGTGTAAAATATGGAAAGATGGCCGCCAAGCCCATCATGCATAATTTTAAAACATTTGAATTTTCAGAAACATGTTATGATGTATTTAGTGCAGGAGAAAAGGATTTCTATCAACATATACGGAGACACTCGACTTACAAATGGTAATTTTTTTAATGGAAAATTTTAAATAAGTACCATAATATAAGTTTAGAAATTTGATATCAAACTATTTTTTAGCCGCAACTTTCAATGTTTTTTTTTTACTTGTCTTTTTTTTTTTACTTTTGAAAAGTTTGTTTTTAGTAGATATTTAATTTTCAGTATCCATATTGATATTACAAACAAATGAAGACATATGAATAATTAGATAGCTGATTTTTCGTTGAGCTAGAAACATCGTTTTTTGATGGGTTTGTGTATTATTCCGCGATACGGGCATCATATGCATACTTTTCTATTGATGTTGTTGAAGACTGTATCGTAAATGTATAATTCTTCAGGGGATGCAAATGACATCATTTTTTATAAAATAAAAGCATGTGTTTTAAATCTTAAAACTGAAATACGTTTTGTAGAAATGAACCATTTTCACTCCAGCGGATTTGAAATTCTGTACAGGTGGAAATACTTCATTTAAAAAATAACTCTATTGAAATAACATGCTGATAGAACGCAAAGTTTTATAAAAAATTAGAGCGTCTTTCTAGAACAGCAAACCTTTAGATTAAAATAATATTTATTTGAGAGTTAAACTAACCAATACATAATGCATGCATTTTTTATTGAAACTAATTTTGTAGGTTTATTATAAATTAATAAAACCGTTCCTGTTTAAACATTTTTTTTCGTCGAAATTCGATGGTTTCCACCCCGTAATAATAATAATAATACTTCTTTCTCATCGGGAGCGACACTAAATTCTGAAAAAGCAGAATTCCTTTTTTCCGCCTGTGTGTTATTTATTTATTTGTTGGTATTTCTGATGAGTTGTCCAATATGGATTAAGTTTTGTCAGTTTGAAAAGATAGTGAAAATGACGTGATTTGACTAATATTTTGTATTAGGACATCAAATCGTTAGCCAAGTTTGACGTCAAAGATGAGCAAAAAAATTATCACCTTAAATGTTTTCCACACACATACACATAAAAACAAATTTAGTTAAAGCTGTGAATTTAATTTCACTCCAAACGAGTTCACGAAAATACGCAAAATGGTGGAGGAACTTTTCGCACTTCTTCCAGATAGGAACAAAAATGCGTTTTTTAATGCCATTTTTATTTCGATCATCCAAACTGAATGCAACACATATACAATTGAAAGTCGCTAAAATTGTCATCTTGGCGCAATCGATGTGGACGTTTTTAGTTTTTAAGAATGAAAATAAAAAAAATTCTGTTTACTAATGATGTCATTTTAAAGTGATGATTTTTTTTTGTACTTACTACTATTTGATCTCCATGTATTATTAAAACTATTTCAGCGCATGAAATAACACGTTTCGTTCTAAACCTTTTTTTAAATTTAAATTTTATAAAAAAAGCTGATTCTGCGGTAAATTTAAACTTTGTGTTTTAAAAATAAAAATGCTACTTTCCTGTTGAAAATAACATCGCTTTCATGTGTGAAAACATTTCGTCGTTTTTAGATGGTGATTTAAAAACTAAAAAAGTTTGTTTTCTTTATTAGAACTAAACCAATTTCACAAAGATAAAGTATTAACTAAAGATGAATTCCGAAGATCAAAAAGTGTTGTTTTTTTATAAAAAGCCGGAATTTTAAGTTTGCTGAAATAATCGGACAATGATCGTATTCAAATGTCTTACGAGTTTGGAATGAAGATGACAAAGAAAGATTTGCCATGAAAATTGTATTAACAGAAGACACTACGACTTTGAAAGAAAGAGAATGGAGACAATTACAGCACGAAACTATACTACCTTGTTTGTTACTGAAGATTACCCTCTTATGAGTTGACATTGTTCTGATCTCCAGTAGTCGAATTGACATTAGATAACGCATTTAGGAAATCATGCTTATATGAGAAATATTGTAAAGCCTGTGAACTTGCAGTACAGTGAGTGAAAGGAATAACGCCAGACTTAACTATATACATAAAAAAGAACTGCGTTTCTTGAATCTAAAACTGAGCAATGTGATAATTTGTAAGATGAAAGAATTTTTGAATTTCGGAACATGATCGGTGAATTCACAACTGGGTAAATATTTCTGTTTTATCATTAATTTTTTGTAAGTTTCGCAAGCAGATTGGGAAGAGTTCCCTATCCTGTGCTGTTTTTTTTTTGGCGAGCTTTATTTGGAATTAAATGAATCGATGCAGTTGCGATCTTCAGTCTTTGGGGTTGCTTTTTTTCTGGAATGGACTTTATTCATATGTTTTTTGGGTACTTGTTAGTTATCCCGTCGACCAAATTACTGTCGCCAAATTGTAAGATTAAATGCCAATAATGGTTGATCGTAAATGTCACATTCATTTGACAACACATGTTTACGTCATCAGGTGATTTTTATTTCGATGTTTTATTTGTATTTTTATTAATGTTATATTAATTTATTTGTTTTTTCATTATTTAAAATAAAAATTATGTCAATAGGTGGGTGATTTGGCGATTTATAAAATTTGGCGAAATTGGTCGACACTTTTTGCCCTTAGCATATTTTTTTCGGAACAGATGTCATATTCGCCCCATATTGGCGCGATTTTTTTCTGTCGCCAATATCATATAGGCAACAGGTACTTAACTTGCGTCCAAGTGTCGTTATTTTGTTTGATGTGGTAACCCGTATTATGTTGTTTATGCTGGTGATGTTTTTGCCAAATTGGCAACCGAAAAAAATCGCGCCAATATGGGGCGAATATGACATCTGTACCTTTTTTTCGGAAAAGTTTATAAATTTTGGGCTCAGATGTTATATATTCCCGCGGCCACCAACTTGGATTTCTCGGCGATGTTTTGTTGGCGTTTATCAATAAGGGAACCCCGACAAGTGATGTGTTCTGGCAACCCCGTTAAGCCTAAAATGCGGATAAATCTGCTTGGTGACATTTACTTGGCGATAAAGAAGTTTTCACGCCAAGAAATAATCCAAGATGTCGGCCACGGGAATATATAACATCTGTTCCATTTCGTTTTAATTTGACATATATAATAAATACATAAAATTATATATCAAAAAATATTTATGTATAGGTGTATATATTATGTATATATAAGGTATATGTCTATATGTAATATATATACATAACAATAATACTATCTGTATAAACATCGTATTTTTTTAACATCTGGCATTTATTAAATATATATATATATATGTTTATAAATATTTAAAGAGCATATTTTTCCGCCATCTTGAAAAATTTTATAAGATGCTAAAATGTTTTTTTTTGGTGCCATCTTGGATTCCTTCGCCAATCGCACCAACCGGCACAGGATATGGAACTCTCATACATTATTCGATGAATCTATCTATCAATTCTCTGCTGTAAATATAAATCCTATTCTATACATATATGAAACCTCAAACTCAGTAAAAAATTCAGTTTATTTGTTAGGCAATCTTTTTTTTTTTTTTTAATGTGCTAAAATGGTACTTCATCTTTGCCGGGAGCAAGGAATAAATCCCCAAATATTGTTCCAATCATAATTATGCATGCTGTTACATTCATTTTATTTAAAAATATAAACCTGTCACACATTTCATTTAAAATACACAATTTTCTGTACTACCTGATTATCTCGTCGACCAAAAATGTATCGACAAACTATCTATCTATATTATAAAGGACAAACATATCTGTGCGTAACGCATACGTCATTTTGCGAATGGCAACACTTTGAAATTTGAAATAAAATTTTGGTTTTGTAATTTTCTCTACTGTAAATTTTTATATTTCTAAACATCGCACATTTTAAATTTTTACACCGCCGTATAACGAAAAAAATGCTCTTCTAAATGCAATTTGTTTTGAAAGCTGCATCTCATTTTAATTTTAACCTCCTATTGCCGGCTATAGAAGTTAAAAATCGCAGTCTCTAAGTACGGCAATATCGTGGAATTTTTTACCCCCCACATTAGA
Organism: Maratus speciosus; assembly: GCA_963932465.1. Lineage (NCBI taxonomy): Eukaryota > Metazoa > Arthropoda > Arachnida > Araneae > Salticidae > Maratus > Maratus speciosus. The sequence continues at coordinate 662,089 of CAWVRF010001261.1, read as the reverse complement.
GTGACCATTTCTTCGGAAACCTTTGTCTGAAAGCGGGGAGAAGGGTTGGGATCCAGGGTTGCTGTATAACTCTCGGAAGTATTGAGCAGGTTGTTACTTGCGCCAGTTATCCCCATTTTGGGTCGCTTTAATTTTTATATTTAAATAGAGTGCGAGGAATGATATAGTACATATGAATCATTAGGAAGTACTATTTTGATAATTTTCCTGATCATCATTCTTAAGTACAGTCAGTAAAACTGATGAACTGGCATTACAAATTTATCGGGGATTTGACAAATCAAATAAAATGAAATATATGTACATAATTTTAACATTTTATATAAAATAATAATAATAATAATAATATACTTATAAACACAATCAAATATGATATATATAATATTAAACCCTGAAATATTTTTTTAAAGCTGATTAGATGGTGTGTAGTTAATTCTAAAGCTCCTATTCAGGGTTTTCAAAGGGGGGGTGGGGGGTAGTAAACATTACTGACTATGGACATGTATTGCATACAAATTTTCCTTTAACTAAATTGTATACCAGCTTAACTATATCTCAGTATGTACTAACTAAAATTTGTTTGTGAATAAATAAGTTCATACACAAAAGAAAAATAAAATAAAATAAAATAAAAAGAATTATGTTACATTATAAGGAAAAAAAACATAAAAACAAAGTTACAATCTTTGAAAACGAACTGAAATTGATATCAAGTGTACTAATGTCTTGGAGTATACGGGCTGCATAGCATTTATTTTTACCATTTTTACAGACACACAGCGGAAAAAAAAAAGATTTAGTTACATTAAGCTTATGAATGATTGTTGTCGACAACTCCTGTTTCTGTCGCAAGTTTTAAAGATAAAAGCTTGATACTTACCGGCATACTGATGAAAGTGATTTGCAATCAAATAGCTCTTTTTTTTTTTTTTTTTTTTTTTTTTTTTTTTTTTTTTTAATACCTTACGGTAAATTAATTACATCTTCAGTCATAAGCAATTGTTGTCTTATGACGGTAGGCTTTTTCTTTCTTGCGCTATCGTATGTGGAAATTCAGTTAAAAACGCTAACTTTAACAGCAATTTTCTAAAAAACTTATTACCTTTACCGAAAGACGAAAAAAGAACGCATTCGATTACATCGTTTCAAAATAAGACCATTTGCTACATTTGAAAACAAAAAAGTGTCAGTGTGAATATCAGAATAGCTTTAAAACATCATTATTTTAGCACATTACACGATGTGTAATAAATTCTAAACCTCCTATTCAGGTCTATGAAAAGAAGCAAAACAAAAAGCATTATGGCCTATGGGCAGGTATTGTTTACAAATTTTATTTTATTTAAATCATATTCTATCTCAACTATATCTTAGTATGTACGAACTAAAATTTGTGTTTCAATGAATAAATTCATACACACACGCACACACACACAAAGAAAGTCTGCTACATTAGAAGGGAAAAAATCATTGCTTTTTTTTTTTGTTTATTTTTCAAAAAATGTCACTCTATGAAAATGAACAGAAATTGATTTTGAAATGAACTGCAGTCTTGTGGAATATAGACTGCACAGCTTTTATTTTTACATTTTTTATTGCACACGCAAACACGCACACACACATACAAAAGAATTTGGTTACAGTAAGTTTATGAGTGATTATCGTTGACAGTTCCACTTTCGGTATCAATATTTTATGCATAAAAACATGATACTCACAGACATGCTGATTTAAGTGATTTGAAATCAAATAGATTTTTTGTAATACTTTCCGATAAATGAATTCCATCTTGAGTTTTAAGCAATTGTTGTCTCATGACGGCAGTTTTCGTTTTCTTTCCTGAGCTATCATATTTGGAAATCCCATTAAAAATGCCCACTTTGTCAGTATTTTTCCTTTAACGAAAAACGAAAAAAAAATCTCTTTCGATTACATAGTTTCTAAATATTTGATAAATTTGGAAACAAAAAATACTATAGTGAGGTTTTCTATAGTATATTTTCTATTTAATATAGAGTGTTATAATTCGGTTTTATAGAGATACATAAAAATATTTTAAATTGATACGCATTATTTAAATGTACTGTTCCTATGAAATATGGAATCTATAGGGTTTATTTGCTCGATTTTATAGGAAAGGGGAGGGGGGGGGGGGAGCATACTCAAATAAGAATTCCATTATTATTCTGGGAGTAAAAATTATTTGGAAGTAATATTATATGACATAGAGTACTGAGAAAATGATGCAACACATTCGACACACAGGATTGTGCAGTAAGAAAATGGCATGACGCACTCTAAAACTGTGAAACTGCAAAAAAGGGGACTTGTTTGGGGGGGGGGGGGGGGAGTTTGGAAGTATTTTAACTGACTTAATATTTAATTATTGTTATTAGATGACAATAAATGTGGGAAACACATAGTTTTAAAGTTTTGTATAATTGTGGTGGCGGGGTTCAGGATATTTTGGAGTATTTTTTCTTTTGCTTTGTTTTTGATAGCCGATTGCTTATTTATTGTTACTAAAAAGTCCCACTTAGCACAGAAGATTTTTTTAATACAGAGAGTTTTAAATATGTTAAACATTTTATGATGGGGGAAACTTAAATTTTGGAGGACAGGGGTTTGTAATTTAGGTGATTGATTATTTAAATTGGTCAGCAGAATTTTTAAAGAGTTCTCCATATCTTAAACTTTTTGTATTGAAGGTGTGAGGCGAGAAGAAGAAAAAATTTCGTGCGGGGAGGGTAATATTTCATTAAAGCTATAAAAATTAAATGATGGTGGGTATTTTTAAAGGGGGGGGGGGAGCATATAGTCTACATTTCATTGTACTATAATATTTTAAAATAATAATGTTAAAGAGCAAAAGAAAGTTTCAGTATGTGTCTATTTATTCTTTTTTTTTTTTTTTTTTTTTTTTTTTTTTTTTTAATCAGGACTCCAAGGGAACCAGTTTAGCCCTTAAAGAGCTGTTTGAACCCTGGGAGCAATAATAAATGACATTTCGAGATTATAAAATTTCATCTAAAAAATGCTTCCCTACCTGTCATCAAATGTATTGATAATCTATTGACATGTCAGAAGAAGCTATCGCCAAATACTTAACATTTTTTTCCGGCGTGATTCGCCAACTGTAAAAACTTACCTCTCCGGCTAATGTGGGAGGGAAATTTTCACGGGGAGAGATAGAAACTGACAGCTGAGTAATGACATTTCCTCAAGAAAGGGGGTCGGATGCCTTGGTAAGGAGTTTTACCAGCGCCGTACTGAAGGGATATATTTCTCGCGGTAAGACGTCTTACCGAGCCGTATCCAGAAGGTTAAGATATTAATTTTTGGTACTTTTCGGTTAGCCGGGCGCCAGTGTTATATATACATATGTATGTATACCTATATATATATATATATATGCATATTTATACATATATAGAAGCTATATGTATACATATATACTTATGTGTGTATATATATATATATATATGTATATATAGATATACATACATATGTATATATAACACTGGCGCCCGGCTAACCGAAAAGTACCTAATGTTTTTGTAGTTTTTATTACCGACTTCAAAAAGGAGGAGGTTATCAATTCGACGCGTATGTATGGTTTTTTTTTTATGTATGTTCACCGATTGCTCCGGAACTTTTTGTCCGATTTATGTGATTTTTGTTTTAATTGAAAGAGGATACTCTTAAATTGGTACCACTTCCGTTTCATCAAGATTGGTTGAGTAGTATTTTAGTAATTCAACAAAAACCAATAAAATGAAGGCTTTCACCCAAATTATCTTTCATTGTTGTTACCGGTTTCTCAATCATAAGCATAAAACTATGCATTCATATACGTTAGCTCCAAGCTGTCGCAAAACTTAGCGCAGTTACGTGAATTGTCGCCAAATTTGTCGACCAAAATAAGTCGCCATAAATGAAGCCAACTTGGCTGTAACTGACTAATTTGGCGATATTCCCATTCAAATTCAGTAATGGATCTTCCTCAATCTGTTTCTTCGCATTTTCTAATCGACAGTCATATTTAAAATTCTCAATTGGCAATCGCATTCAAAATAGTAATTTAATATACATTCATTAAATATACACCATTATTTTAAATGCTAAATAATACAGAAGCAAACTAACTTAGGGTTGAGTTGATTTTTGACGGCCAATTATCTGCACGAGGGATATAGGCCCGGGGGGAGTGCCCTCCGTGGGGGTCTTTCTAAGGGAACCTAATCCGTATTAACGCATGGAAGATCCACGGCTCGAAGAAAACCACGAAAACTCCGAACGATTAGGCCGACGGGCGGGATTGGGATAGAACCCAGCACCTCCCGTCTACCAGCTTCGAGAGCAGAGCCTCTCGGCCACTGGTGGGGCCAAACTAACTTAGGAACAGATGTCATATTCGCCCCATATTGGCGCGATTTTTTTCTGTCGCCAATATCATATAGGCAACAGGTACTTAACTTGCGCCAAAGTGCTTGATGTGGTAACCCGGATTATGTTGTTTATGCTGTTGATGTTTTCGCCAAATTGGCAACCGAAAAAAATCGCGCCAATATGGGGCGAATATGACATCTGTACCCTAACGGAATACAAAACAATAATTTAGTATACAATAGTTTAGTTTAATTAAACACATAACATCAGACTGGCGGCACATAATATGTATATATATATAGTATTGGTACTTCTTAGTTATCCCGTCGACCAAATTACTGTCGCCATATTGTAAGATTAATTGCCAATAATGGTTTGCCATTAATTAATTAATTGTAAGATTAAATGCCAATAATGGCCAATAAAACCATTAATTTGACGTTATATTTGTATTTTTATTAATGTTATACTAATTTATTTGTTCTTTCGTTATTTAAAATAAAAATTATGTCAATTTGTATAATATGGCGAGTGGTTTGGCGATTTATACAATTTGGCGAAATTGGTCGACGGGATAACTAAGAAGTACCATAATATTATATAATACCTATATTATATTATATTAAACAGTTATATCTATGAATACTTTTTGATTGCCTTTAATATTTCCACTAGATAACATTAATGATAACTTTCCTGTATAGGGGCCTTGGAGAGAAAATGAAAATTTCACGCATATTTTCTGACAACCTACTATCTGTCTCGGTACTACTTAGTTATCCGGTCGACCAAGTTCGCCAGATTATATAAATCGGAAAACCACTCGCCAAATTATACAAATTGACATAATTTTTATTTTAAATAACGAAACAACAAATAAATTAGTATAACATTAAAAAAAATGCAAATAAAATGTCGAAATAAAAATCACTTGATGACGTAAACACATGTATCTTGCTTAAAGTCAAGTGAATGTGACATTTACGATCCACCATTATTGTCATTTAATCTTAGAGTTTGGCGATAGATTTTTGGTCGACGGGATAACTAAGTAGTACCACTGTCTCATGTACACAAGCAAGTTTTTCAATATTTATAAATTTATGGCACAGATGTCATATTCGCCCCATATTGGCGCGATTTTTTTCTGACGCCAATGTCATATACGCAATGTATACTTAACCGGCGCCAAAGTGTCGTTATTTTGCTTGATATGGTAACCCGGATGTTGTTGATTATGCTGTTGATGTTTTCGCCAAATCAGCGTCGGGAAAAAAAAAACGCGCCAATATGGGGCGAATATGACATCTGTGTCAAATTTATTTATTGTAAACAACCATTTGTCTACTTTTATATGCAAACAGAAGTTGAGTTAAGATCCCTATGCTGTTAAAGTACAAGATAAGCAACATAGAAAAAAATAAAAGGAGTTACTCTAATTAGTACTACAGGTGGCATTGTTATGGTGCGGTGTAGTTACATGGCATAGAACTTAAACATCAGTAGGCATAAGCATAATGGCGAAAGCAAGTCAGTGAGTTACGCAGTCATGAAAACATTTGAATTGTATCAAGAAATGAGAGCAAGTAAATTTGAATCAGATTGCCCGATAAAAGCAAAAAGTGTGCGATACGAACAACAAACATGGTTTAAAGGAACTGCGAATATCATAAGTTGCTTCCGAAATTTCTATATGTTCTATATGTTTTGCAGTACTATACTCGCTAAAATACGTCAGTTACTATGCAGACCAATGACACTTTAACCAAGACTATTAAATGAGCATGACGATGAATTTCTAATCTTCCGTAATCGAGCCCACAGTTAAGGCTAGCGTGAAACAAAAAAAATATCAGCAGCAATTGGTTTAATGTAAATGTGGGTATCATAAAATATTTAATTCGCAAAACGCTTCAATGCACCAAATCATATTAGCTCAGGAACAACAATTGGCAGTGGACTCAATAACGGTAGATTACTTAATAGTTTTAAAATCTCCTCTGCCCAACGTATTGCAAATGATTATGCAATAAGAAGCATAAATGCCTAAGTGAGTTAAGCTGATTTTGTCAAGAAGAATTACAAACAAAAATAAACAAAAGGCGTCATGATGCAATGAGTTCTCAATTTCTCTATCAGAATCTTTAGATTTGGCGAAAGATTAAGCAAATAATTTAAATTATGAATAAAAGTACCATGCTGAAATGCTTAGCATACATTCAAGCACATTGGCATTACGTATACATTATACATTACATATTGGCACTTGCATAATATCTCCATATAAGAAAACATTAATGCCACCAAAAAATAAATTGTTTTTAAATTCTTGAAACCTCAAATGAATTATATATAAATTATCTTTTGACACCATAGAAATTTCATCAATGACCAGCCATTTGAGGGAACGCCATTTAAGACTTTCCCCCTGTAGTCGTTTCACGATCATTTTTTGATAAGTTATTCGGTTGTCATGTACCATAATGGCTCCTGGTGCATGTAAACTCCGTCGATAGGTGCGAAGACCTCGAATTTATCTACGAATTATACCTCTGAGGTGCCTTGCCAGATGAAGGTCTCGTCATCCGATTAAGCTTCTAAATTTCGAGATCAACATGAGTAGCAATGCGCAGGTGCTGAACAACAAGATATAAATGTTAAGTAACAGGCATAAAAAAGTTCATAATTAAGAAATAGGCACTGTCGATAGTAAAACGATCTAGGCGTTCATCAGGTTTATTGCCGATACGTGGCGATTATGTGGTCTCCTACGCCGATGCCAGGTATCAAACCCGTTCATCTAGGGCAACCCGGAAGATAAGGGCCTGGTCATCGGTTAGAAAGTATGAAAAATATGTCATTGGGTCTCTCTTCTCTATTTCACAGAGCATTTTTAGTAAGCCGAAGAACTTTTTATTGTCAGTTCCCAAAGTTCGATATTTTTTCATGCGAGCAGCATCTCTTGTCGTTCTACCCATGTCCAAATAGAGAAGCAAAAATATTTAATTAGAAAATAAAGCTATTCAATCTGAAGAAGAATAAATGTAATATATATATATAAAGAATTTTCACAAAAAACCTGTGTTATTAATGTACACACAAATCTGGACAAAAGTATTTACTTACCAAAATAACATCTTTAAAAGTTTCTTTAAAAGTCCCTAATTTCCTCCAAAAGAATCATGCAAAAATTTTAACTCAAAAAAGAAAAAAAAAAAAAAACTAAAAAGTGAAAAATAAACTTTTTTACCAAAAATAAAACCGACTTCAAAAACTACTACAAAGTAAAAAATAATTTTTTTACATAATAGTTTATAAGAAATTAAATTAAGATCATTGTATTTACCACGCGTATTATTATATTTATGTACATTAATTTGATTTTTTGGAGTCGGTGCCAGCCAAGCCAAGTTCAAAATTAAAATTGTTTATCCAATACAAATCGTAACATGATTCAGCAAAACCGTTTAGGAAAAAAATTCCATTCTCAATCAACTCAGACACTATCCTGCATTTGAAAATCTGTGTTTGGCTAAGATTTTTTTACATAATAGCCTGTATGAACGTATTAATTTTAAAATAACCCTTATTTAGCGCACATAATTACAATTAATCTCACTTGAAAATACACGTTTATAAAATCAGATGAAATGTTTCAAAAATGGTAAAATTCAAATTTTTTAACTAAATAACAAATCGTAAAAAAACTCATAGATATTTGGATGTGAGTCTGTTGGATAATTATACTTAACTTCGTTAGGCTGGCACCGACTGCAAAAAATCAAATTAATGTACATAAATGTAATAATACGCGTGGTAAATACAATGATTTTAATTTAATTTCTTATTAACTATTATGTAAAAAAAATATTTTTTACTTTGTAGTAGTTTTTGAAGTCGGTTTTATTTTTGGTAAAAAAGTTTATTATTACTTTTTTTGTAATCGTGGCAGCTGAAGTACTCCATTTCTGTTGAAACTAAAGGGGGGGGGGAATGAAAATAGTAGATTGCTGTATATTTTTGTTGCCATTTTCTCATAAAAACCGAAAAAAAATCGAAATTAAAATACGTGCTATGTCAAGAATATCGTCTGTTATAAAACCCAGTGAGTTTTGGCTTTATTTCGTTGTTATTTATCAATTAAATGATTTTGCCGTGCCGGCTCCATTGCGAAATATTAATAAACAATATGCACATAAAAAAAAGTTCAGAATTTCTCTCCCGCTAATTTTCTACAACGAAATTAAAGCTTCATCAATAAATAAATAAAAGAATAATATATAAAAAAGCACGAATTTAACATATATGTAGTAGAACAATTTAAATTTTTAGAGCCGAATTGGGAAAAATATGTGCTTTTAAATGTAATTTGTACGAAATAGAGTTCCTAGGCAACTGTTAAAGTAAAAGAGAAAAAATAATCTATATATTGAAAACACAAGATAGTTTTTTAGACATCTTCCTTGAACTTTCTACTGTACCATTTTTGCTAATAATTCTTTTTTTAAATGAAAGCTGTTCATTTGTAGATGTCCTCGCACTAGCTATTTTTCTAAATATTTTCATTTTTATATTTTTTATTTAATTTGAAAAGATTTGAAATTTCATCAAAATGGTAGCAATCGTATTATTTCCACTGTTGCAGAAAAAAGAAATATTGGGGTTTATTTATTCTTATTGATACCATTTACTCATTACAATTAAATATAACTTTATTTTAAGTCTGAACAGAAAATGACGTCACTATTTAAAAAACATTTCCGCTCATAAAGCTAATGTTACAATATATTTTCATTCGGCTGATACCGAATTTGAGACACTTGGCGTAATGCTTCAGTAAGTGCCATATTTAAAAGAAAACAATCCTTTTCTTTGATAAAACAATGTATTTTTACACGAATACATCTAAAAGACATCAGTTTCTGGAATTTGTACTTCCGCGGTACTGAAATCAGACCCTCGAGCCAAAAGAATACATTTTCATATGCAAAGTTTTAGCTGACAAACGGAACTTCACGTTTGAAAATCTATCTATATTATAAAGGAAAAATATGTCCGTGCGTACGGCTGACGTCATTTTGAGAATGGCAACGCTTGACGATTAAATGTCGGATTTGCAATCTTTTCTACAGCAATCTTTTTAATTTCTAAACATCGCGCATCTTCAATTTTTACTTCGTTATATAGGGAAAAATTCTACTTTCAAATGCAATTTTCTTGAAAACTTTATCTTAATTGATTTATTTATTATGTATTTTTAAATAATTTTCAAGAATAATGTTTTTAATCTATATCCATTGCGTACAAACTCCATTACGGAATAAGCCATTTGCACTTAAAATAATATAAATAATTCAGCATTTGTCCCTGACTAATTTTTTATAGCGAAATTAAAACTTCATCAATCTATTATATTAAAAAGTGACTGTCCATTTGCATTTCACAGCTTCTCCTCCTAGAATATGGAATGTTGGGTCATCGAATTAACGCCAGTTATCCGCATGGGTCCGAGGATGTTAAACGTGGTCGTAGAATTTTAAAATTTGTTTAGTTTTCGAGATATAAATTTTTACGTTATTTTTTATGACATTTCTGTAATGATGGAAACTAAAATTGCTCCATTTTCGTGGATAAAAGAGAGAAAAGGGAAAATGACAAGGATGATTAGGTATCATTGTTTGAAATCATTTTTAAATTGAAATGAACGTATATTTGAATAAATAGTGAAAAAATGATTGTAGTTTTCAAGAAAATTTCACGAAATATGAACTCACACATATTCAAGCTTCAGGAATCCGTTTATTTTAGAAACACAAACTCGACTCTCGACTGGAACATTCAGATAAATTCTGTTGACATCAAAAGAAAAAAAAACATCGTACGTTATTTTCATTTAATTTAAAGTCGTAAAGTAGATTTTCAACCATTGCCTTAAGATGGCTAATAAAACATTTCAGAAGCGGACATTAGAAATGCGAAAAAGCGAGAAAAAAAAGAGAAAAGTTTTAGCGAGAAAAAAAAATAATTCTTTAAATATTTATTTTAATTCATAAATATAAAATGCTTCTGAATAAATTCGTCCAAACAAATTCATTTTTGTATAAGTTGACCCAAATGACATCATTTCTACGAACTCCGAAATTCGAAGCAAAATCTTGGCAGAGCGAAAAGCTCTAGGCAAATAAAGTTAGAATATGTGCATTTTTATTGGGAAAGTTTTGACTTAAATTGTAAATATAACTTATTATTTGAAATATTGTATTTAATAAAATTAATATTGCAATGGCTTTCTAAATTTACAATAAAGTTAAGATTTCATTTTTCGCAAAAAGATCAATTGTCTCATGCAATTCAAAAGCAACACAACGGGTTGCTACGCAACTAGTAAGATTAAAAGTCAATAATGGTTGATCGCAAATGTCTCAATCTCTTGCTTGACGTTAAACACGGTACACGCGTTTGTTACGTCATCAAGGGATTTTTAATTCGATTTTTAATTTGTATTTTTATTAATGTTTTACTAATTTATTTGTACTTTTGTTAATTAAAATAGAAATTATGTCAATTTCTATAAGGTGTCAAATAGTTTGTCTATTTGTATAATTTGCCAAAACTGGTCGACGGGATAACCAAGTAGTACCCAATTTTCATAAATATATATATAAATTATTCAAAAACGTAATTTCAAGGACAAATATATATATATATATATATATATATATATATATATATATATATATATATATTTCCTACATTGTTTAAGCCCGATAAGGGACAGGTATTAAGATATTTCATTCAACTAGTTTAGGTATATGTATAGTATTGGTACTTGTTAGTTATCCCGTCGACCAATTTTGCCAAATTATATAAATCGCCAAACCACTCGCCAAATTATACAAATTGACATAATGTTTAATTTAAATAACGAAAAAACAAATAAATTAGTATAACATTAATAAAAATACAAATAAAACGTCTAAATAAAAACCATTTGATGACGTAAACACGTGTTGTCAAGTGAATGTGACATTTACGACCAACTATTATTGGCATTTAATCTTACAATTTGGCGACAGTAATTTGGTCGACGGGATAACTAACAAGTACCATAGTATTCAATTACATTTAATGTTAAATTTTTGTAACAAATAAGTTAAACCAATTGAACATTGTAAAATAAAAATAATATTCATGCAATACGATACTTAAACCGCCCAAGAAACTTAGATTATGTTCAAATGAAATTGAAATAAATCTTAGACTTCTTCCATTTTTAATTGAAAATATTTGTATTGCAGATTTTGTATTATGTTTATGACGATTGCATATAAAATAAGATGCATGCAAAATACAAAACTTTTAAAAATGTCTAAGATTTATTTTGATTTCATTTGAACGGAATCTAATTTTTTAGGGTGTTTTATGTATCATATTGAATGAATTTAATTTTTATTTTTCAATGTTCAATTTGTTTAACTTATTTGAGAAAAGACGCTGTATAAGCACAGATGTCATATACGCCCTATATTGGCGAAATTTTTTCCGACGCAATTTGGCGAAAACATCAACAGCATAAACAACTACTTCCAGGTTACCATACCAAGAAATAACGACATTTTGGCGCCAGTTAAGTACTCGTTGCGTATATGACATTGGCGTCAGAAAAAAATCGTGCCAATATGACATCTATGACATGTATGCCGCTGTATAGTCTCACGGCTGCCATCTTCGATTTTTTCTTGGCGTAAAAATTCCTTTTCCGCAAAGTAGTAAATGTCGCCAAGCATCGATTTATGCGCATGTTAGGCTTAACGGGGTTGCCAGAACACGTCACTCGTCGGGTTTTCCTTATCGATAAACGCCAACAAGAAATCCAAAATGGCGGCCGCGGGAATATACAGCATCTAAGCCGTTATTTCTTACAAAAATTTAACATTAAATGTAGAACTAATTGAATGAAATAATTTAATATCTGTCCCTTCTCGGGCTTAAACAATGTAGGATTTTTGTTGTTGTTGTTGTTGTTCTTAAAATTAAGTTTTTGGGTACTTCTTAGTTAACCCGCCGACCAAATTACTGTCGCCAAATTGTAAGATTAAATGCCAATAATGGTTGCCATTAATTAATTAATTGTAAGATTAAATGCCAATAATGGCCAATAAAACCATTAATTCGACGTTTTATTTGTATTTTTTATTAATGTTTTACTAATTTATTTGTTCTTTTGTTACTTAAATTAAAAATTATGTCAATGTGTATAATTTGGCCAGTGGTTTGGCGATTTATATCATTTGGCGAAATTGGTCGACGGGATAACTAAGAAGTACTAGTTTTTGTTTAATATGGCAAGTTTTTTAATAACTACTGCGTGCAGACGATTTCATTTCAAAATTAATGGAGGGTATCATCATCGGGTTTTGATATATGCGGTATTGCATCACAATGTGTGATGCAGTTTATCAGTGTATAATTAAAAATATTTTTCCACTGCAGTAATGCAGGTTGCTGCAGTTTGGACAAAAACTTTCAATCTAAACGTAAAAAACAGGTGATCAAAACATAAACAATTAATTTCACTTAAATTTAGAAACCCTATTTCCCATTCAAGAACGCCGTGAATGCAAAAATAAATTGCGTTGAATCCTTACTGCTAATATTTAACAGTATTATAGCAGTGATACAGTAAAAAATTTAAAAAAAAAAATGTTTTACTGAAATTTTGTTACCTTATTCCCTCCCAATGAGTAATGTAAACACAAGAGAAAATTATAACATAAGTTTAACTTGGGCTATAAATAGTTCACATCTTGTAAAAAAAATACATTTTAAAATTTAAGTGATGTAATTCCTCACTAAGTTCGCTACCTTCGTAAAAATAGTTACCCTTTTGAAACTTTTTTACTAAAACATAAACTTGACGAAAGCAAAAACCTTATTCTGAAAATGTCCTTTATATCTCAACTATGACGACATATTCATTTTTTCATTAAAAAAAATCTTTGAACTAAAAAGAGATAAATTATTTTTTACAATTTTTGAACTATTTGCAATAATGAAGGAAAAACGTTACATTTTACAGGAACATATCCGTTAATTCTCAATGAAAAAAGCGAAATTTGGAATTATTAAAAAAAGTATTTGAATATCGTAAATAAAAATTAGCCCATGTTACTTTCTTGGTTATAATTCATTAATACTATGGAAAGAGATTTTATCATCCGTTTTGATCCTGACGTCAGACAAACATTTTTACACTTTGAATTTATAACATCATTAGAATTATTAAAGAATGAAAAAAATTGTGGCATCAGGGACAAAAAGTTGGGAAGAAAAAAATGAAAAAGTTATGAGCTCCATAGGCTTTTCTACGTTAAATTAACATTGAGAAGTGACACTGGAAATAAATAATTATTGAGCTGCCGCGCAACAGTTAAATTAGAAAAAAATTAAATAGATACCTTTAAATAATTCCTATTAACATAAAAGGCACAGATGTCATACACGCATCACGCTGGCGCGATTTTTTTCTGACGCCAGTGTCATATACGCAACGGAGTATTTAACTGGCGCCAAAGAGTCGTTATTTTGCTTGATCTGGTAACTCGGTTGCTGTTGTTTATTTATTAATAAATTTTTTATTTACATTTATTTTCTTTTTATAAATTATATAAATTGTTTTGTTCTATAGTTATTAATTAAACTTTTTTTTTAATTGTTTTATTCTGATTTTAAAAATATGTATGTAACTGGTATTGGAAAAAGAGGTTTTCGCCAAATTGGCGTCAGAAAAAATCGCGCCAACGTGGTGCGTATATGACATTTGTGTCAAATAAAGGATACTACTTGGTTATCTTGTAGATCAATTTCGCAAATTATTGATATCGCCAGTCTATTTGCCAAATTATACAAAAAGACATAATTTTTATTTTACATAACAAAAGAACAAATAAATTAGGGAAACATTAATGAAAATGCAAATAAAATGTCGAATTATAAATAACTTTACGGCATAACAAACACTTGTAACGTGTTTAATGACAAGTGAATGTGGCATTTACGATTATCCAATATTGACAATGAATCTTAGAGTTTGGCGATATTTTTTTAGTCGGCGCGACGGAATAATCAAGTATGTAGTACCAAATAAAGTACCCCCTCCCCCCCCCCCCCTAAAAAGGAATAACATCAGAAACGAAAACATTTTATTTCATGCTTCTAATTTACACACGCGGAAGTAAGAACTGCGATTAGCGTGATTTGCACGCGCACATAAAATATTGGGTACTACATGATTATCCCGTCGACCAATTTTGCCAAATTTTACAAATTGACATAATTTTTAAATTTAAATAATGAAAGAATAAATAAATTAGTAAAGCATTAATGAAAATACAGCTAAAATGTCAAATTAACAATCACTTGTTAACATAACAATCACGTGTAACGTGCGTAATGTCAAGTGAATGTGACATTTACGATCATCCATTATTGGCATTTAATCTTACAGTTTGGTGATAGTTTTTTGGTCGAGGAGATAATCAAGTAGTATCAAATATTGTTAAAATTCATGGGCGAGTGAAATCATTTTAGTTACTTTATGGCCACAAATATTGCCAACAGCAATTTCATTGTTTGTTTTGGCGGTGGCGCACCACTCTATCCATGTATATTATTAGTTTAGTATCTTGAGTCGTTCGGAAAGTTGTGTCCATTTGGGAAAATCAATTCGTACCGGAACATTCTCTCATTTAATTACTGGACATTAATTACGATACCTAATGTCTAATAATTACCGTGTAGAATTTTCCTGCAGAATTGATTTTCCCAAACGAACACGACTTTCCGAACGATCCAACATATTCAGTATATATTTACTGTAATGATATATTATATTTGATAAAAGCTCAGTATTCGGGTTTTCAGCCAATTGGCATTTTTTAGAGAGCGTCTTTTGTTTCACAGATAAATTTATTGGGTACTTTTCTGTTATACGGATACCATTGTCACCAAGCATAATACAGTGCGCCCCAAAAGTTTATAGACAACAGATTTTTTTCTATTTTACAATCGAAGAATGAGGAGTAACAATTTCAAAACAATTTATAATTATAGATAATATCAAGACAATAATAATAGTGTAAAAAATAATATTACACAATCACAGACTTTGTGAGAAAAATTAAAACTTAATTTTTAGTGTCCCAAAAGTTTATAGACAACAATTTTTTTTTTTTACATTTAACGTTCAAGATTTTAATTAATTTTTTCTAATCACTTCAAAAACTCGATCAGGCATACCCAAAACAAGAGTTTAAAGAAATTCTGGCTTAAAAGAAAATGAACGAAGTTCATTTTGCAGCTTTAGATCTTGAATCATTGCAAATTGACGCCCATTAGCATATAAGCTCCCCAGAGGTTCTCTATTGGGTTCAAGTCAGGACTTATGACTGACCAGTCCCTAACAGTTACTTGGTTTTGTCTAAACCACTACATTGTAGAGTTGGTCGGGTGAATGGAGCCATTCTCTTGCTGGTATATCCAGTTGTCTCTACCTAGCAACTTTCCAAATGGAAGTAACTGTACTTCAAACGTTTTCTGATAATCTTTGGAACATTGACGACCTTTCAAAAAAGCAATATCGACTATTCCATTACAAGAGAAGGCTACGTACACCATGAGTGAGCCCCTTCCTTGTTGTCTGATGATAAAATTTCGTGGTTCCTGACAAATGTCGTGCCAGTAATATGCCCAATCATCGGGGCCATCTAAATTTAACTTCTTTTCATCGCTGAAAAATCTCTCCTATGCAATTCATATGATTTCGAGCCGACTGAACACGAACGTCTTTATGAAAACGAGGTATTTTGCGATAATAAAAAATGTACTTCTCTGCAGCCATCGATGGACAGTGGATTTTTATACTGGAACGCTTACTTCTTTAGAAACTGACTGTGCAGGCAGGTTTTGGGCTGAAACTAATCTCAAAATCTCTCTGTCTTGCTGTTTCGTGGTCGTCCAGAACCGGATTTTGTTTCAAAATTGTCAGCTTTTGACAGAATTCAGTAAATATCAACCCTGTTGCGTCCAGTTTTTCTTGCAACAAATACAACTCTTCATCCACGAACCTTTAAACAAAAGATTTCCAAAATTTCCTTTTTGAAAAATTGCACATTGCGGGGCATCTTTGCAGTCAATCCGAAACGGAAAGACAGATAAGCTTTTATCTCAGGAAACTATTGTGTCACAAGTACATGACCTTGGAATATGCAAATTTTGGATATCAGTACTTAAATCAGCTTTTGACACCGGTTGTCTATATATTTTTGGGACAGCATTCTTTTGTTTTTATTTTTTTATATTAAATCTATTACTGTTAAAAGTTGTTTGAGAATTTTATTATTTTCATTACTTTAGTATATATTTGCATAATTTTTTTTGCCTTTTTTACTCATTTAGTTAACTTTTAAATCCAAAAAATGGTTATCTATAAACTTTTGGGACGCACTGTAGTTGTTATCATTTACTTATTCAATTCACGAAGAACTATTCAGTTTTTAATAATCATTCACGTGATTCACGTTTAAAAAATAGAAAATCACAATATTTTGCACGGTTTACAGTAAAAATCCTTTTCCCGATCAGGGTTCAAATAATTGGTGCTTTAGCATACATTATGGTATGGTGTCCGAAATTTTTAACACACATGTCGCGTGGTGTAATATTTGCCGCAAAAGGAATTACGTGAAATGGAACATTTAAAAGAAATATTTTGGTACAAAAGTGAACATTAAAAAAATATAAATGTAAAAATTACAGATTTTCACGAGCTATTTTATTAAATCGATACAAATGTATACTTAAAATGTAAAAAAAAATCATGTTCGTGTGCTTCTGGCGATTTTGCTTTCGATGCCAAGAGTGGATAATTTTTATTTCATTATGGTAACAGGAGTTCTTTTTTGAGGTAATTATAAATGAAAGTCACATGATCTTGTTTTGAACGCTAATTCTTTCCTCTCCGAATATTTTTTAGCCCTGATAAGCCTTTCGACACTACTTAGTTATCCCGTTGTAGAATTTCGCCAAATTATATAAATCGCCAAACCTCTCGCCAAATTATACAAATTGACATAATTTTTATTTTAAATAACGAAAAAATAAATAAATTAGTATGACATTAATAAAAGTACAAATAAAACATCGAAATAAAAATCACTTGATGACGTGAATACGTGTAAATTGCGTAAAGTCAAGTGAACGTGACATTTACAATCAACCATTATTGGCATTTAATCTTATAGTTTGGCGATAGACTTTTGGTCGACGGGACAACCAAGTAGTACCGCTATTTCTTTCATATAAAAATGAACCCCTTGAGGGGCAATCAAAAATGTCTCTAAATATTGAGTTTTCACCGGAATAATCTAAAAATTTTATTTTTAAGTAAGGAAAAGCAATTTTTCAACGGTTTTCCTCCAAAGTTAAAAATATAAAATTTAATTAAAATTTTCTGGTGAGAATCTTGTTTAAGTTAGGTGGGATATATTTTATCCCACCGCCCCTCAAGGGGTTAAAATTTCACCACTAAAAAATAACGTTAAACCTAACAATGAGCCACTCATAAAACGAAGCAGGTGTATCATTGTACGGTTAAATACTGTTAATCTACTGCAATATTTTTAACTTCTAAAGATCACAAATTTTCAATTTTTACGCCATTGTGTATGGAAAAAAAGTACTTTTAAAATGCAATTTTCTTCAAAACATCATCTCAATTTACTTTTGAGCTATTAAGTTTTTCTAGTTCTTTTTATATCATTTCTATAACGATTGCAATTGAAGTAATCCACATCTGTAAAAAGTAAAGGAAAAATAGTAGATTACTTTATCTTTTTCTTGCCATTTTCTCATAACTACTGAAAAAAAATGGAATTATAATATGTGCTGTGCCAAGAATATCCTCTGCTATAAAATGTGTGTTTTAAAATTTCGTGTGTCTTATGTTCTCCGCATTTACTTAATTATATTTAGAAAAGCTGATAGAATCCAATGTTATTAATCCTTGAGTAATGCATTTTGAAGAAATATAAATGAACTAGCCACCCTTGGCGACCAGTTTAGTCCCCCTTAAAATTTATGTTTGGGAAAGCATGCTGCTAAGCATCAAGGCCTCTTTATCATAATAACAGGCCTCGCAATCGCCAAGTTTCCTTTATCCGCTGTACACGTGGTCCGAAAACACATGGTTGTCCTGTAACTATCGCCATCTATGGTGAGAGACAAAATTTTTTTTTAATTTGTTTTCCATTTGTCTTTTACCATTTTCTTTACGATGTGCTTAATAGTTTGCAAATAATAGTTGTTTTCCATGAATTTCTCAGTGATAATAGTTTTAAAATAAATGTGTAGCATCTAGTCCCGAAAATGTAAAATATTTTAATTTATTTTCTCTTTTATATTTTCAAATATGTGATTTATTTTATTACTGGCATTTCATTTCTTTTCACAGTTAATTTTATGTTACAGTATTAATTTAACATCGCTCTTTCGATTTTTTAAATGCACAGTTTCATTTATTTATTTAATGGCCTATTATTTGTTTTATTTTTGAAGTGAGGGGGGTCATTTCAGTTTAACATACTTTAGATGAAACCTTCACAGTTTTTTCATATAAATTTTGTATATATTAATCTATGGAAAGTTTCATAATTGGCTCCACAGCCAAGTGGCATATCTCGGCGAACATTGTTTGGTGCATAATTAATTTCCTTGTTTTAACTCACATATGTTATGTAAATTTTACGAAAATATATCTAAGTATTTTAGGAAAGTTAAAACAGGGATAGATAAAAAAACAGGCTGAAGTCATAAGCACTTTTAAATATTTGGAAACATAAAAAAGTTTAATAATCACTTAAATTTATACATGTCCCTCAACTTTTCCCCAAAAACCGTATTCTTGACATGCTACGATTTTGGTGTTTGTAAATCTTGGTTTGGGTATTCTTCTTTAATCAGACATAGAGCCAATTGGCTTACTACAGTAAGTGTAGTTTGGCGCAAAATTAATTTTATTTTTAAACCGTATACTTGATACCACATTGTTCCAGCATCGCGTTTCTAGTAGTCAACTTTGACTGCGGAAGACATTACAGAAAATTAGCTAATACTACATTATATAATAATAAATCGGTACTTTTCAAGTATAGGGGCCTTGGCGAAAGAAGAAAATTTGGCAACGTAATCTGGAAGCATATTCCCTGTTTCATATAAAGAAGCAATATTTTCCAATATTTATACAATTTATTCAATATAAAAAAGCCATTTATCTACACTGCTAAAAAAAATTAGGGGAGCAAGCAAAAAAGTGAAAAGAATAGTGCGAGACAGCTATGTATGGGCATAAAATGGATACTACACGTGTATCGACGCGCAACACAGAAAAAAAAGACGCAAAAAAAATTGTAAGGGAGGTTTTATTTTTTGAAAAGATGAAAAGAACATAAAAAGATGGTTTAGGGCAATAATATGGCATGTAAATGATAAAAAAAAGTATTGTTTAAAAATGATGCAAGATTTTTAATATGGCGTGTGGTCTCCTCGAACAACTAAGACTGCTGCACACCTGTTTTCCATGGATGCGCTGAGGTTATCGATAAGAGTTTGGGGAATACTGTTCCACTGCTCAAGAATTGCAATCTCCAAGTCCCGGACAGTAAAAGCAGGGCCCGGTCTCGCAGCAATGCGTCTTCGAAGTATGTCCCAAACCGGATTTAGGTCAGGAGAGCATGCTGGTCATTCCATAAGCTGTACTGTTTTAGCTTCAAGCATGTTTTCCATAAGACGAAGTGTATGAAGTCTGGCATTATTATGCATGGATAAAAAGAAATCACTAATTGCTGCAACAAAAAATACGACATGAGGTCTCAGTATCTCGTCTGTATAACTTCGAACCGTCAAAGTGCCATTCTGAATGATATGCAAGCCCGTACGTCCACTTATGCTGATTCCAGCTCATAGCATCAACCCACTTCGAATGTGGGATTATTTTGAGTGCCTCTTTCTCTCCATGCCAAAACACATCAAATGTCACATCCAGACTGAATCGGGACTCGTCTGTAAACAGAATTTGACTCCAACAATGTTGCCTCCAAACACGATGTTCAGTTTCCCACCTTCCTTGGACCGCACAGTGGCTTGAGGTCAACGGAATACAGAGCAGTTGCTTACGTGCATAGAGACTACTTTGATGAAGCCTATTTTGGACTGTTTGGTTGGAAACCCTTCGTCCTGTGGCCAAGAAAATCTGTGTTTGCAGCTGAGTAGCAATAACCGTTCCGTCTCGACGAGCTGTTAACAAGATATATTGGTGATCAGTTTCTGTGTTAGCACATTTTCGACCTTGCACATGTCGATGACTGCCATTCCATGTGTCTTGGAATCGATTCCACAGCCTTTCATGGACACTTCTTGCGACTCCAACGGCATCCACTGCACTTCATTGTGTTTCCCCAAATTCATCTGTCCCGATAACACGCCAAGCCATGGATTGCGGTAAATCATGTTGTTGTGATGACATTTTCAAACCACCTTTTCTCAAAACATAAGCTGAGCAATTGAATTTTACATTTGACGTAGTGAAACAGACGTTTGTGCGAAATCCCGAATTCTGCATTTATCTCTTTTTTCTAATTTTTGACGTTATAAGCATTTACATGTGAAGTTTTCTTTATCTGTTTTCTACAACACTTTAAATTATGGATGTTTTATTTTACATTACTTATCGATGTAAAAAATTGCGTAATTTCGTTAAAACCACGTGCTCCCCTAATTGTTTTGTGCAGTGTATTTTTATATACAAATATAAATAAATCGTATGTAAAAAACAATAATAATATCTATAAATTAAATTTATTACATGTAAATTCGACACGGATGTCATATTGCCGCGATTTGTTTCTGGTGCCAATGTAATATGTTCACCGGGTACTTAACTGGCGCCAAAGTGTCGTTATTTTGCTTGATATGATTACCCGGGTATAGATGTAACGAAGTTTTCACAAATTGGCGTCGGAAAAAAGCGCGCCACCATGAGGCGTATATGACATCTGTGTCGCAAATTCTTATAAAACAAGCTGACAGTTCATAAGTTTTGTTTTTATAACTATTTTTATTATTTGGCAACAAATCGCTCTTTCCAAAGCCTGAATTGTGCCAGGATTAAAAAAAAGCCGCTAAGTCCTGTATAATGAAAAAATATCAATAAATCTTACATTTAAATCTTCATTTTCGACATTTTTTCACATTTTTTAAAGCCAGAACATATTTGTGCGAAATAATTTATTTTTTATGTCTTTATTTTACTGCAATTCGAAAAATATTTTATACAATTTTATCAATAACACAACATTTTCAATTTTTGACTATGCATTTGTTTATGGAGTATTACCAGTAGTATACAACAGGTGGCGTAACTTTCGGGACAAAGTCAGTTAAAAAGTTGGCAATTATGGGGACATTCTCACCCACAGACTTTCTGAGGATTGTTAAGTCTCTTATATGATAAGGGAGTCTTGCTAAGCATTATATCATGTTACTTTTATTCATAATTTAATTTACTTGGACTCCCTTAAATATAATTAACATAATCCATTGAGCTATTATTAGTTTTTGTTACGCTAAAATATCTCGATTTGTTGATTTTCTGTAAGCAAGTAAATCCTATTGGTTTACAATGGAAGTCTATGGGAATTTGGCGAAATCTTAGAGATATCGCCAAGCTGGAGTCACTTTTGGTGACAAATTTTGGTAGCCAAATTTGGCCATATATCGCCAAGTTGGTGACAAACTTGGCAATATCTGGCAACAGAACAGGTTCCCCGTATGGTAATCCCCCCCTTATGGGTATGGAGATGCATGCTGGCTATTAAATGCTGTTCAATAACCAATGGCATGTATTTCATTCGGGCGTTGTCATTAAACAACAAATAATCGCGATTTCTGCGCCACGCACGATAGCGTAATATATATATGTTACTGTTAAAGTGTATAATCCGTTATTTTATAGAATACCTAGTTATTTTATGAAATAACTATCCCAAGTCCGTTAAAGTGTATAATATTATTGGATTTTACACTTTAACGAGTTATTTTATAGAATAGCAATTTCCTAACCGTTAAAGTACTAAAGACGGCAGACGAAAGTTGTTTGAACCGGTTATAGCTGGTTTTAGTCCGTTTTGAATCGCTTATAGCTGGTTTTAGTCAGTTTTGAATCGGTTATAGCTGGTTTGCAATCAGTGTGCATTCTGCATTTCTTCATTTGTCATTTACAGTTCATGTTTTGTCGAATGTGTATTGAACTTGCATAAATTTGTAAGCGGTGTATTTAAGTGAGAGTTTTTCATTTGGGATTATTAACGAATATTTTTCGGATCTTTTTTTTAACGATGAGTTGTACAGAAATGAGAGATCAAATGGTAAATAAGAAAGACTTAATGCGAGAGCGGTTTGAAACTTTGTTAAATAAGCGTGATACAAAGGAAAACAGTGTTATACTTACTCAAGGAAAATTATTACATTTGATAACAGAAGTAAAAAAGGCTAAAACAGCACAGAAAAAATACCATGTGGCTATTGGTTAATCCAGAATTATGATGTCCTTGAAGTTCAGGGCGTAGAAAAGTTAATTGTGCCAGTAACAGATGTGAAACCAAACGTCATATTTTATTGCTCAAGTGATATGCTTTTCTATATTTTATATGAAACTCATATATCTATTGGACATGGTGGTAGAGACCGTATGATAAAAGAACTGAATCGGCGATATAAAAACATCACTCAGAATGACATAAAGATTTTTTTGAGTGTTTATGGACCTTGTCAAAAAAAAGGAATACGGGAAAGAAAGGAAATGTGGTGAAACCCATGGTGTTTTCTCATCTCAATTCAAGATGTCAAGTAGATCTTATAGATTTCCAGTCTCAACCTGATGGAAGCTATAAATTTATTTTAGTTTACCAAGATCATTTGACGAAGTTTGTGATTTTAAGACCTCTTCAAACAAAGAGAGCAGAAGAAGTCGCCACGCAATTGCTCGATATATTTCTATTATTTGGTGCTCCATGTATTCTGCAATCCGACAACGGCAAAGAATTCTGCAACAAAATAATTGAAGACTTGAAAATAACTTGGTCAGAATTTAAGATCGTACATGGTAAACCCAGACATAGTCAGAGTCAAGGTAGCGTTGAGAGGGCCAACCAAGACATCGAAAATATGTAGACAACTTGGATGCAAGACAACCAATCTACCTCATGGAGTCACGGGCTTAAATTTATCCAATTCATGAAAAATAAAGCATTTCATTCTGGTATAAAGAGAACACCTTACGAGGCTATGTTTGGCTGTGCTCCAAGAGTTGGACTGTTAACAACTCCTATTCCAAGAGAAGTGTTTGATTCAATAGAGGATGAACAACAATTTGAAAATGCATTAAATGATCTAAGTGCATCTTTTGAACGTGGTTATGGCACCGCCCAGGAAACACCTTTGAATCAAACTGGGAAAGTGTCCTTCGCACGTTATGATAATGTTGTTTCCATCGAAGATACACCTTCGAATGAAACTGTAAAATTGTGTGTTGCGTGTTCCGAAAATTGCGAAGATGGCCTATTTTGCTGTAAATGTGAGCAACCTATCCATGCTTTATGCCTAGAAGTCTGTTACACAGAAGACAAAATGGAACAGAAAGTCTGCAGGTTGTGTCTAAATAAAATAAATATCGAGAAAGAAAGACAAGGATCTAAAGAGTGTTTAGAAATTCAAGCTACGAAAATGAAATTAATGTCTGACAAATCTTATTCTGAGGCATCTATAGGCATTACAATCCGTATTCCAGTTTCTGAAATGGACAGAGGAAGAGGAGATGCTAGGTCGGTTTCAGGAATCATAATGGAAAAAACTAGCGATGGATTTTTTCGATTAGGATCACGGAATGGTAAAATAAAGCAGCTGGACTCTAGGTCTCAGTTCAGTTTATGCGATCAAGAATTAATTTCCATTGAAGAAGTTCCAAATGTTGCGACAACTCTGCGATCTATTGCAACAGCTCAAAGTTGCGGCACTGGGCAAGGATTTAAAAAGTGTTCATGTAAAACACCGTGTGATAGTAAAAAGTGTGCTTGTTTTAAAAATAATATGCAATGTATTTCTAAGTGTCATCACAGCAATCCATGTTCTAATAAATAATGGAAAATAAACTGAAGGTATTTCATAAATTTTTAAATTAATATGATGTTACATTATTGTTTTGGAAAAAAAATGATGAATTATTAAACATTTATGTTATTTAATAAAAACATAAATATTTAATAATTCATCATTCTTTTTTCAAAACAATAATGTAACATCATATTAATTTAAAAATTTATGAAACACCTTCATTTTATTTTCCATTATTTATTAGAGTTATATATTGTTATTATATATTATAATTTATTATATATTGTTAATTTTGTTTCTCAGCCCACAATTTATTACTTCCAGGCTAAAAATTATAAATAACTTAAAGACAAATACTGCTGAGGTAAACTGAGCTCTCCTTTTTCTGTGGTCAGTTCTGCTGAAAGCTATCACCAGGGACTTCTTCATGGACTTGCCCAGATACCAATCACAAAGTCCTAATGTGATTGTTAATACTTGTCTGATTGCTAATAGTATTAACACATTGTAGTACTTACACACACTTGCCCCCTTCTGGCAAAAAATGATGAATTATTAAATATTTATGTTTTTATTAAATAACATAATTGTTCCCTCGAGCCCGTCATTTTTTAGCAATATTCAACATTATTATTATTATTTCTTTTGCAAGTATTATTTGCATTTTAAGTTTTGGATAAACAAATTTTGTAATATTTTTTAAACAGCTTAACATTTTTTGTTAATAGGACTAAGCAGCCTAATAATTTATATAATTATAAGTTGTAAACATTTAAATATAACTATTTCCTCACTACATTCTGTTATTTTTTATTACTATTTAAAAAACATAAAAAATAAAATTATATAATATATTCTGTTTCTATTTATTACTTATCAATTAATCTATCAGTAATATGAAATGTATTTTTCAAGTGACTTTAACTATTTATCATCAGTTAATTTATAAAACAACGGATTTATTTTATTATCAAATTGTTTATTTTAAACTTTAACGGTTAGGCAATCGTTAGTCTATAAAATAACTAGTTAAAGTGTAGAATCCAATAGTATTATACACTTTAACGGACTTGGTTAGTTATTTCATAAAATAACTAGGTATTCTATGAAATAACTGAATTATACACTTTAACGGTAACATATATATAGATTATTTCTGATAAGACATGGAGCTATTATAAACTGTATTTAATTCCCAGTATACATATTAATGTTACAAACAAATGAAGGATATGAATCATTAAATTTTTGTCTGGTTTCTTGAATGAAAACATCGCTTTTTTGCTGGGTTTGTGCGTTATTCCGGGATAGTGACGTCATATGCATGTTTTTCTATAGATGTTGTTTAAGACTGCATCGTAAATGTGGAATTCTTTTGAAGATGCGAATGGTCATTTTATATCATATGAAAAAACTGGTGGAGCCAGCAAGAAAAGTAAAGCTCGATCTAAAAATGTTACAGTAAAAAATTGGTAAATTGTTTCAGTCTAAAAAAAGTAAATGGTGCATAGAAAAGTTAAGGAACCAGATTGTTTGTAAAACTCATAAAATCATGTTTAACCATTTCGAGACGGGTGATGCATACATGCATCGTCAAAAGGTGCATGTGGAATTTGTTTTAGCCACCATTGATAAATAAGTGTAATATTTGTCTTTTTTAATTAGAGTATTGTTTGGTATTTTACAAGTAAAGGAAGCTGTTTAAAAAAAGCGGTGTCAATCAAATAAAACTTATGCAAGGGATGCCGTCTCGAAAGGGTTAAAGGTTATGATCGGAAAGTAATGGAAGAGTATTTATTGCAAAGATCGTAAACGCGTTATTGTTTGAAGGTTCCGGTCGAAAGTATAACAGAACCAGATTAATTGTAATGCTCATGAAATTACCCAAATTTTTGTTGGTAGCTGAAAAGGGGGACTGAGATTTACTGGTGACTTAACCCGCTCGGGACCATGGGTGCATATATTATGCACTCTCAGAAAGAACATACAGACCTTGTTTTTCGGACCAGTAAAAAAAGAAAAGTAGTATTTGCTTTCTTTAATTAGAGTATTTTCGTGATTATTTAAGTAAAGATAACTTTTTTGAAAAAAATGTGGTCCCAGCCATATAAAATTTGTGTAAAAGGCGCCTGTCCCGAAGGGGTTAAAACCAATTGGGGAATTAAGGCATTTTTAACACTTTCCGAATTCCAATCATTCATTACCAGTTAAAAAATTTGGGTTCATAAGCATTGGTTAGAGGCTGATTTGGTAATGAGACAGAACCCGAGGGGTCAGTTCAGTACAAAGTATGGGACGAATTCCATTCCAGAGGTCATTGATAAGCCTGGAAGGTCAAAGCCCAAGCAAAGTAACCCCAAAACCCTAAATATGTACGATTCAACCATACACTAACAATTTGCCTGACTTAAGTCCATTGACATGAGGTTCCTTTTTTTACAGTATTTATACATGAAATAAAAATTATTACGTTAGATGTGTTATGTCAGAAATGTTAATCCACAACAATTCCTCAACAACTTGAATATATTAATGTTATACTTCAAATATTACTTCATGGTTTGTGTTCTTTTAGCTTTGTGGAGCTTAACTTGACTTGATGCAATTATGTCCATAATGCTGGGCCTGATAGAAAATGTTTAGCATATAACTACGCATTCTGTTTACTATGCCCAGTAATAATTTTTAGTAGCTAATAATAATTTGAATATAAGGCACCAGTAAAGCTCAGCCCATATTTTCAGCTATCAATAAAAATGTTGGTAATTTCATGAGCTTTACAGTTAATTTGGTTCCATTATACTTTCGACCGGAACCTTCAAACAATAACGCGTTTACGATTTTTGCAATAAATTCGTTTCCATTACTTTCCGACCAGAACCTTTAAACATGGTTTTATAAGCTTTACGAACAATCTGGTTCTATTACTCTTCTACGCACCATTTACTTTTTTTAGACTCGAACTATTTGCTAATTTTTTACTGTATCTTCTTGGTTCTACTTGATTATCCCGCCGACCAGAATACTATCGCCCAACTATAAAATTAAATGCCAATAATGGATGATCGTAAATATCGCATTTACTTTACATTAAACACGTTACACGTGTTTGTTACATCATTGATTTTTAATTCGACGTTTTATTTTTATTTTTATAAATGTTTTACTAATTTATTTGTTCTTCCGTTATTTAAAATAAAAATCTCTCTATTCTAAAAAAAGTAACTAACGCTGTGACCGTCGCCGCCGGTTTTGAGTTTTTTGTGACCGGAGGTCTTTCTTCGTTAATATCTTTCTATTCTAAAAAAAAAGTAACTACCGCTGTCACCGCCGTCGCCGGTTTTGAATGTTTTGTGACCGGAGGTCTTTCTTCGTTAATATTAAGGAAAATAATGCATACAAAAATATGAAAATCGGTAGTATTATACAAAAATGTTTGATAAACACGCTGATGCAGACAGTTTTCAGATCGAAGAATTATTTTAAGAGATATTTAATGCTAAAGTTGGACAAAATCGTTCCACAAAAAAGTTTTATAGGAGCAAAAACTGTTCATAGGAATTTAATCATTTTTAGATCATTTTATGCATTAGAATTTGCCGGAGTGCAGATTGCATTAATTTTTTTATTTTGACTAATTTTTTGAGGTTTTATTTCTATTTTAAATTCAGATTTTCAGCATTTCTAGAGATATTTTTAACAGATTTTAGAAAACTAGGGGGCTCGGCCCCCTACGAGCTACGCTCGCCAACCCCCGTCCAGACACCGTATAGACTCTAAATGCACGCTAATTTGATCGGCTTTAAAAAGATTTCGAAAGATTGAATTATAATTTAAAAAACAGTGGCGATCTGTCTATAAACGGATTTCTATTCATTTCTCTTTGATTGGGGAATTTTAACGCCAAATCCGTTGCGGTACTACTTGATTATCCCGTCGACCAATTTCGCCAAATTATATAAATCGTCAAACCACTCGCCAAATTATACAAATTGACATAATTTTTATTTTAAATAACGAAAAAACAAATAAATTAGTACAACATTAATAAAAATACAAATAAAACGTCGAAATAAAAATAACTTGATGACGTAGACACGTGTAACAACATTTCAAAATAAGCTAATATAAAAGGAATTAAGTAAACAGAGTCTTTGTCTCCTGGTATTTTTTAACAAAGTGAAAAGAAAGTTCTTTTAAATGAGACATTTTAAATTAATCATTTTTAATCTAACGTAATTTTGACCAAACTATTCTTTCTCTTTTTAATATTCACGTGAAAATACCTGTGTTAGAAATGAAATATTATTTGCGCTTTCCTAACAAAAATAGTTGAAAAGTATCCTCTTAAAATATCAAATAAATGTCTAGCGCAATTTTTAAATTTAAATCGTTTTGCAATATTATTTTGTGTTCATTTTATGTAATAACTGTAATGTGACGTCAATATGACGTAATTTCTCCTATTTAAGACTTCTAACGCATGTTAATAAATTTATTGTTTTACAAATTCCTTTCTCTCTTCAAATTCACGTGTAATTATAGTTTTTATGAAGTAATTTTTAATAAGTTCCTGCTTTTTGTACATAATTATTTAATTCTAATTCCAAATGTTTTTTTCTGTTTATAATAGTCACGTGTAAATAAATTTTTAATTTATTTACACGTATAAATATATATATATATTTTTTTTAAGCAAACATTATTGTTTCCGCTGTTTATACAGTTGGCAACAGTTTAAATTAATATCACTTTCTAAAATCTGTTAAAAATATCTCTAGGAATGCAGAAAATCTGAATTTAAAATAGAAATAAAACCTCAAAAAATTAGTCAAAATAAAAAAATTAAAGCAATCTGCACTCCGGCAAATTTTAACGCATAAAATGATCTAAAAATGATTAAATTCCCATGAACAGTTTTTGCTCCTATAAAACTTTTTTAGTGGAACGATTTTGTCCAACTTTAGCATTAAATATCTCTTAAAATAATTCTTCGATCTGAAAACTGTCTCCATCAGCGTATTTATCAAACATTTCTGTATAATACTACCGATTTTCATATTTTTGTATGTATTATTTTTCTTAATATTAACGAAGAAACACCTCCGGTCACAAAAAATTCAAAACCGGCGGCGGCGGCGGTGACAGCGGTAGTTACTTTTTTTTAGAATAGAGAGATGATATTAATTTAAACTGTTGCCAACTGTATAAACAGTAGAAACAATAATGTTTGCTTCAAAAAAAAATATTTATACGCGTAAATCATACGCGTAAATCACGCGTAAATAAATTAAAAATTTATTTACACGTGACTATTATAAACAGAAAAAAACATTTGGAATTAGAATTAAATAATTATGTACAAAAAGCAGGAACTTATTAAAAATTACGTCATAAAAACTATAATTACACGTGAATTTTAAGAGAGAAAGGAATTTGTAAAACAATAAATTTATTAACATGCGTTAGAAGTCTTAAATAGGAGAAATTACGTCATATTTACGTCACATTGCAGTTATTACATAAAATGAACACAAAATAATATTGCAAAACGGTTTAAATTTACAAATTGCGCTAGACATTTATTTGATATTTTAAGAGGATACTTTTCAACTATTTTTGTTAGGAAAGCGCAAATAATATTTCATTTCTAACGCAAGTATTTTCATGTGAATATTAAAAACAGAAAGAATAGTTTGGTCAAAATTACGTCAGATTAAAAACGATTAATTTAAAATGTCTCATTTAAAAGAACTTTCTTTTCACTTTGTTAAAAAATACCAGGAGACAAAGACTCTGTTTACTTAATTCCTTTTATATTAGCTTATTTTGAAATGTTGTTACACGTGTCTACGTCATCAAGTTATTTTTATTTCGATGTTTTATTTGTATTTTAATTAATGTTGTACTAATTTATTTGTTTTTTTCGTTATTTAAAATAAAAATTATGTCAATTTGTATAATTTGGCGAGTGGTTTGGCGATTTATATAATTTGGCGAAATTGGTGAAAGGGATAATCAAGTAGTACCGCAACGGATTTGGCGTTAAAATTCCCCAATCAAAGAGAAATGAATAGAAATCCGTTTATAGAGATATCGCCTCTGTTTTTTAAATTATAATTCAATCTTTCGAAATCTTTTTAAAGCCGATCAAATTAGCGTGCATTTAGAGTCTACGGTGTCTGGACGGGGGTTGGCGAGCGTAGCTCGTAGGGGACCGAGCCCCCTAGTTAAGAAAAATATTGCATACAAAAATATGAAATTCGGTGGTATTATATAATGATAAACACTTATTCGATTTGATGCAGACACAGTGTAAAAAATTATGTAACGTTACTCCAAAAAATTGATGGTAGCCTGCTGCCACCAAATTTATGGAGTAATTATTTTCTCTTACATAATGGTGTAATTTAAACTGATATATCTGGTGTCATATTACATATTAGTGTAACGTAACTCCAGTTATATAGGTTAAAATATTTCATAAAATTGGAGGCAGCAAGGCTGCCACCAATTTTATAGAGTAACGTTACACAAATGTTTTGCAGTGCAGTTTTCAAATCGAAGAATTATTTTAAGAGATATTTAATGCTAAAGTTGGATAAAATCATTCTATTAAAAAAAAGTTTTATAGACAAAAAAACTATACAAGGGAATTTCATAATTTTTAGATCATTTTATAAGTTAGAAATTCCCGGTGTGCAGACTGCATTAATTTTTTTAATTTGCCTCATTTTTTGAGGTTTTATTTTTATTTTAAATTCAAATTTTCAGCATTTCGAGAGATATTTTTTTACAGAAGCGGGCTCGGCCCCCTACGAGCTACGCTCGCCAATCCCCGTTCAGACACCGCAGTCCCTAAAAGCACGCTAATTTGATCAGCTTTAAAAAGATTTTGGAAGATTGAATTATAATTTAAAAAACAGTGGCGATCTCCCTATAAACGTGTTTCTATTCATTTCTCTTTGATTAGGGAATTTTAAGGAAAAATTAGCTGCTGTTAAAAGATACAATGAATGTTTTCGTCTATGATTAAATAAAATCAGTTAAACATTTCAAAATAAGCTAATATAAAATGAATTAAGTAAACAGAGTCTTTTCCTCCTTGTATTTTTTAACACAGCAAAAAGAAAGTTCTTTTAAATAAGATATTTTAAATGTATCGTTTTTAATCTGACGTAACTTTCACCAAACTTCTATCTCTTTTTAATATTCACATGAAAATACTTTTGTTAGAAATGAAATGGTATTTGCGCTGTCCTAACAAAAAATAGTTGAAAAGATCATCTCAAAATGTTAAATAAATGTCTCGTGCAATTTTTATATTTAAACTGTTTTTATTATTTTTTGTTCATTTTACGTAATAAGTGTAATGTGACGTAATTTCTGCTATTTAAGACTTCTAACGCATGTTAATGAATCTATTATTTTACAATATCCTTTCTCTTTAAAAATTCCCGTGTAAATATAGTTTTTATGAAGTAACTTTCAGTAAGTTCCTGCTTATACGTAGTTATTTAATTCTAATTTGAAAGTTTTTTTTCTGTTTATAATAGTCACGTGTATATAAGTTTTTAATTTGAAGCAAACTTTATTGTTTGCACTGTTTATACAGTTGGCAACGGTTTAAATTAATACCATTTTCTAAAATAAGTAAAAAATATCTCTCGAAATGCTGAAAATTTGAATTTAAAATAGAAATAAAACCCCCAAAAATGAGTAAAATTAAAAAACAAAATGGAGTCTGCACACTGGGAAATTCTAACGTATAAAATGATCTAAAAATGAATTAATTCCCATGTATAGTTTTTGTTCCTATAAAACTTTCTTAGTGGAACGATTTTGTCCAACTTTAGCATTAAATATCTTTTAAAATAATTCTTCGATTTGAAAACTGTCTGCATCAGTGTGTTTATCAAACGTTTCTCTATAATACCGCCGATTTTCATATTTTTGCATGCAATATCTGCTTATATATGCTTATATATATGCTTATATATACTGCTTATATATATGCAGCTTAGTCACAAAAAATTCAAAACCGGTGTCAGCGGTGACGGTGATAGCGTAAGTTACTTTTTCTTAGAATAGAGAGATATTTTAGAAAATGGTATTAATTTAAACTGTTGCCAACTGTATAAATAGCGCCGCAAACAAAAATGTTTGCTCAACATATATTTACACGTATCTATTATAAGCAGAAAAACTCTTTCAAATTATAATTAAATAATTACCTATAAAAAATCAGGAACAAAACTTCCTTATCATAAATCAGACTTGACAATCGCTAAGTTTCCTTTGACCGCTGTACACGTGGTTAGAAACACCACATGGTTGTCCTGCTACTAGCGTCATCTAACATGAGAAATTGAAATATTTTTGATTTGTTTTCCACACGTGTTTTCACATTTTCTTTACAATATGCTGAATATTTGTAGTTTACAAATGATAGTTGCTAATTTAAAAACTTTCATACGTTCTAGACGTTTTTTTTAATAACGTGAACTTATTTTACTGTTAAACAAACAAACAAAAAAAAAATGTGTTGCTGAATTCCGTTATGTAAATAATAATAATCAGGAAATGAATTCGTCACAGATATTATTTTAGCTTTTGGAATAAATGGATAGCATCTAGATCCCGAAAAAGTTAAAGATTTTAATATATTTTCTCATTTATATTTTCAAGTATGAGATTTACTTTAATACTGTTCTTTTGCTCCTTTTCACAGCTAATTTCATGTTATAGTATTAATTTAATATAGTTATATAGTATTTAATATAGTTTCTTTTTTTTTAAATGCACACTTTTATTTATTTATTTGTTAACCATTTGGAAAAATGGTTATTGTCCTCGCCAGGGTAGGAAATCAAAAGCATATCTGAAGGTTTTTATTGGTTTAATCCGCATTTTATTCGTTTTCTGGTTGGTCTATACAGTAATCTGTATTTCCCTTTATTTTCAACAGAGATGGATACCTTCTGTTGCCACTATGACAAAAAAGTAATAAAAACTACAAAAAAAAAATTATTAACTCTGAAACAAATTGTGATACAGCTTTCAAACAACTTGCATTTAAAAGTACATTTTTTTCTCCATACGACGGTGTAAAAAGTAATAGTGTGGGACGTTTAGAAGTTTAAGAATGAAATTTCATTTAAAATGGGTCGTCAGATTTCTTGGAAATCTGACGATGGAAAAGCCTTTTCCCGAACAGCCAATGAAATGCTTGGATAATATCTAAGTTTCAGGTGGATAATACGTACGAGTCGCAGTCGATTTTTGTCTCTTGGGATTTTTACGTGCAATATGCACTATTAATGTTTAATTCATGGCGTATGTAATGTATGATCAACTCCGTGCGATTTTTTATGTTTCGTCTTTTGTCGATTTAGTATTTTTTCGATTTTAGTCTTCCAAAAAATCATTTTCCAAATGGTCGTTGTAATTTGTTAAATTGCCTTTTTTTTTATTAACCATTTGGAAAAATGCTTATTCTTCTCGTCAGGATGGAAAATCAAAAGCATATCTGAAGGTTTTTATTGGTTTAATCCGCATTTTATTCGCTTTCTGATTGGTCTATACAGTAATCTGTATTTCCTTTACTTTCAACAGAGGTGGACAACAGAGTGTTGCCACTATGACAAAAAAGTAATAAAAAGTACAAAAAAAAATCCCTGCTGGCCCGGCCTAAAGGCAGAGGTAGATTTCGATATAAAGTATACCAATTTCACAAACAAAAACTAAATCATGATTAGAGGTAAATCCACTTTAACAATTTTATCTGGCCGCTTTTGACGAGTTTTTATTTCATTTTTATATAATAGCTGGTTTTATCAGAATCATGTTAGGGCGGTATTCAAAAAAATACTTTTCTATGCTCAACAACTCGAAATTTTCTGGCATAATTCCAGATACATTTTTAATTAAAAAAACTATGAAACTTGCTGACGTAATTTTTGAAGAGATTTATAAGCGACCTGTGTTTTTATTTTTTGTTCAATTCATTAAAACTTGATATATAAACAATTATTTTCTCAGAAGGACAATATTTTTCGTTTCTAACACAATCGCTTCGGGAAATTCCGTTCAAAATGCCTACTTTGACATCATTTTTTGAAATATATTCTGCCTCTATCAAAAAATCGATCATTACGGTACATTATATTGTTTCTGAATAAGCGAATATACCAATTAAATGTGTTTGAGAGCAAAAATGAATTTAAAAATGAGTCACAAAATAAGCAGTTTGGATTTGAGTGCATCCTTAATACAATGATTTTTCCAACA
This sequence comes from Maratus speciosus, assembly GCA_963932465.1. Classification (NCBI taxonomy): domain Eukaryota; kingdom Metazoa; phylum Arthropoda; class Arachnida; order Araneae; family Salticidae; genus Maratus; species Maratus speciosus. The sequence continues at coordinate 627,187 of CAWVRF010001261.1, read as the reverse complement.
CAATCCACTTCGGTAAATTCGGCTCAAAAATCCTTTTTTAATAGCATTTAAAAAATATATTCTGCCTCTATCAAAAAATTGACCATTACGGTACATTATATAGTTTCTGAGTAAGAAAAGTACCAATTGGAAGCCTTTGAGAGGAAAAATGAATTGTAAAATGAGTCAGATAATAAGCAGTTTGGATTTGAATACATCCTTACTAAGATGATTTTTTTTTTCTTCAACCGCTATGAATTTTTAATTTGTTTCTGCTGTAAGAATTGGTCTTATCCAAAACTTGTCTATATAGATGTTGTAGACAATATTAAGAGGATATAAGATAAATTAATGGGGATTTTATATCTTTTGAATTGACGGAGTTATGGATTTTTTTCTTCTTCAAACCCCTTTTTGTTTTCGTTTTTAATTTTTTTTTTTGCGGTACGAATTGGTCCTATCAAAAACTTGTGAATATAAAAGTTGTAGATAATGTTAAGGAGATTTATAATAAAATTAATTGGATTTGATATCTTGAGAAATGACGAAGTTATGAATTTTTTCTCCCAAAAACCCTATTTTTAGCGTCCCTTGAGCCCATTTTTATTTTATCAGAAATCTGCGATACATAAAGTTTTTGCCCTATTTTTAGAAGTAATAAAAACTTTAAACTGATTGGATATGTACAAAAATTAAGAAGTTATGGGGGTTTTCTATTTTCACAAAACCCCTCCCTATTTCCATCCCTTTGGTTCGATTTTGCCCATTAACGAACTTGACCGAGATTTTATGCCCGTTGATTTTATGTATCAGTTTGGAAGAGATTGGTGCAGAATTACGAAAGTTATCGTGCCCAGAAGAAAGTGATATATATATATATATATATATATATATATATATAGATATAGATATAAAGTTTTTTACTGAGGGTGGTTTTGGGTTCTAGGGATCATGATCGGTGTAGATCTGCAAAAATGTTTCAGAAATTCGAACATAGGAACGATCCCAATAGGTAGTATTTCATATGAAATCTACCTAAAATTAATAACTCTGAAACAAATTGAGATACTTTCAAACAAATTGCATTTAAAAGTTCATTTTTTTCTCTATACGACGGTGTAAAAAGTAATATTGTGGGATGTTTAGAAGTTTAAAAATGAAATTTCATTTAAAATGGCTCGTCAGATTTCTTGGAAATCTGACGATGGAAAAGCCTTTTCCCGAACAGCCAATGGAATGCTTGGATAATACACAAGTTTCAGATGGATAATAATGGCGTACGTAATGTATGATCAACTCCGGGAGATTTTTTATGTCTTAAATTTTAGTCTTCGAAAAAATCATTTTCCATTTGGTCGTTGTAATGTGATAAATTTCTTTATTTCTTTATTTCTTTTTTTTATGATTGTTCTATTTTTGAAACGATGAGGGATAATTTCAGTTTAACATACTTTAGGTGCATGTTTCACCGTTTTTTCATATAAAATTTGTATCTATTAATCCATGAAAAATTTCATAATCGGGTCCACAGCCAATTGGCATATCTTGGCGCGTATGGTTTGGCGCATAATTAATATCCTTGTTGTAACTCACATGTGTTATGTGAGTTACTGTGTATATGAGAACTTATATATGTCATATATAATGATATATGATATATATCATTATATATGATATATGATCTATGATATATCTATGATATATGATCTATGATATATATATGATATATCTTATACATCTTATATATATGATATAGGGTAACTCCGGGAGAGTCGCCGCATACGGGATAGATGCCGCACCCCTTGTATTTCTTGCAATTATGGATAGATGGTCGTCAAACGCACAATATAGGTGCGCAATGAGATTATTTTAACCAATGTATCGCGTGAATCCTATTTCGATGTTTACTTGTAGAAGTACAATCCTTAATTGGACGTAAGTGCATGATTTCGCTGCCCAAACTTTTAAACACGTTATGTTTAAATATTTTTCATACACTAATTACTAAATGCATGCATGATTTCGAAGTCAAAACTAAGTGTAGCGTTTGTATGGAGTACTTTGTGTATGGCTACGCCATTCCCCTTAGCGATGGCAGGTAATTGTGATGGCCGACGTCTGCATTATGCAAAATGGGATACATGCCGCAATGCTATTCTGGTAATACATGCCACAGTTTCTTTTTCACGGGATGATTAAGTGTTATTAACTTTTCCTTTTCTTTTTGCACAGACTAACCGTGTTAGGCATGTTATCAAGTTTACTAAAACCAAAGGAGGAAAATGGGAAAATAAAAAGTAAGAAAGGCAAGAAAGATGCAAGTCAAGATGATAATAATAAAAAATTGGATTATGCATATCGCAGACGTTTTTGCAAACTACTCAAAAAAAGAGGAAGTATAATTGGCTTCGTTGCATCATGTGTTTAAATGTAGTTACATAAAGACTGTACTTTTTCGACAGTTTTTCTGTAGATTTTAGTCGAAAAAACAGGTCTCTTAACCCATTCGGGACCGTAGGTGCATATAAGCACATTCATAAACGGCTTACAAAATTTGTTTCTGGCATCAGTAAAAAAGAAAAGTAATATTTGCTTTGTTTAATTAGAGCATTTTCATGATTATTTAAGTAAAGGTAACTTCTTTTAAAAAAGTGGTACCAACCGAATAAAATTTATGTAAAAGCCACCGGTCCGGAAAAGGTTAACAAATAAATTATGTAAACACAATTTTACTTTTTTTCTTTTCCCTTTCTAATACATATATGTTACGTTGTTGCTAAAATAACAATTAAAATTTGATTTAAAAAAAAAGTTTATAATTTTAATAGTGAAAGTTGGCAACAATTATTAATTTGAATCTTCTAATAAGTTTCATTGTACTCATTAGTTTAATTTTGTTATTACATCGTTAATTATAGTCCAGATATGAATATATTTTTTTAATATTTTTATTTATAATTTCATTCTATTCTTATTACAAGCGAGGCATAACTACCGCACAAGTGCGGCATCTCAGCCTGAATGCTCGCGTGACGCGCCGTAGTGTAATGTTTTAGAAAAAAATTGTTAAAAAATATTAATAATTTGTTTTGAATTTTTTTTCGCAATACACACGCTGTATATTTAACATTAAATAGTACAACATGATTTTTTTTTATTTTATGTCCACCATGGGATTTTATACACAAATTCAAAAAAAGTGCGGCATAAATTCCGGAATTACCCTATATAAGTTACCCTATATAAGGACTTCATAATGTACTAAAATTTATCTAAGAACGAATCTCGCAATTAGCAGCCTTAATAATAATAATAACAGTAAAACTTGATAACGTATATAAATTTCGCGGCAATCAAAGTATTTTAGGAAAGTTAGAACACGGATAGGACAAACAAATGGACTGAAGCCATAAACACTTTAAAAAATTGGAAACATAAAAAAGTTTAATAATCACTTACATATGTGTCCCTCAGCTTTTACCCGAAAAGATAAATTATTGTCATACTACGAATTTGGTGTTTATACATCTTGGTTTGGGATTCTTCATTAATCAGACTTACGGTCAATTCAATTATTACAGAAAGTGTAGTTTGGTGCAAAACTAATTTAATCTTTAAACCGTATAAATAATACCACATTGTTCCAGCATTGCGCTGTTTGCAGCTAACTTTGACTGTGGAACAGATTACATAAAATTTGCTAATACTACATCTATACTTCTATACTAATATTATAAAGAGGGAAAAATTGTTTATTTGTAGGAGGTAAGCTCTGGAACTACCGAGCCGATTCTAAAAGTAATAGTATCAAAATGATGGTGTTAGTCCAACTTAGAACATAGGCTATATCTTATGTCCGTGCCACTGGCCAAAGGGGGGGGGGAGGGGTGTAGGAGCAAAAAACGTTCTAAAAATGCGATTTTTGTGTTACTGAAGGGCCTAGAAACATGAAATTTGGAATGGTAGTTACTTATAAGATACTAATGATCTCTAAGGACATTTCTTAAAAAAAATCGAAATTAAAAAGGGGTGAAAATGCGCGAAAGGCGTTCTATAAAACGTTATAAATGGCGAATTTTACGCAATCTCAATAAGTACCAAACCGATTTAAAAAATAATGGTGTCAAAATGATGGTGACAACCCTCTCTCCTATATAGGCTACATTTTATGTCGGTGCCACTACCCCTAAAGGGGGTGCAGGAGCAAAAAAGTTCGAAATTGCGATTTTTGTGTTACTGAAGGGTTCAGATACATGGAATTTGGCATGATAGTTACTTATTAGATATAAATGGTTTCTAAGAACATTTCTTAAAAAATTTGAAATTTAAGAGGGGTGAAAATGCACAAAAAGCGTTCTAAAAAAACGTTCTAAATATAGATTTTTACGCAATCTCAATAAGTACCAAACCGATTTAAAAAATAATGATGTCAAAATGATGGTGACAACCCTTGCTCAAATATAGGCTACATTTTTATGTCGGTGCCACTACCCCAAAAGGGGGTGCAGGAGCAAAAAATGCGTTCGAAATTGCGAATTTTGTATTACTGAAGGGCCCAGATACATGGAATTTGGAATGGTAGTTATTTACAAGCTATAAATGATTTCTAAGAACATTTCTTAAAAAAATCGAAATTTAAAAGGGGTGAAAATGCGCGAAAAGCGTTCTAAAAAACGTTCTAAATAATAGTTTCTATACAATTTCAGGAAATACCAAACTCATTTAAAAAATAATGGTTAGTAATTGATGATGACAGCCGTTGCTCCAACATAGGCTCTATTTCATGTCGGTGTCACTACCACCTAAGGGTTTCAGAAGCAAAAAACGTTCTAAATCGCGATTTTTGTGTTACTGAAGGGCCTAGAATCCTGAAATTTGGCAGGACAGTTATTTATAAGATACAAATGATCTCTACGAAAATTTCCTAAAAAATCGAAATAGGGGTGAAAATGTGCGAAAAGCGTTCTAAAAAACTTTCTAAATTGTGATTTCTACGCAATCTCAGAAAGTACCGAACCGATTTAAAAAATAATGGTGTGAAAACGAAGGTGACAGCCCTCGCTCCAACATAGGCTGATTTCATGTCGGTTCCACTACCTCAAAGGGGGTGAAGGGGCAAAAAACAATCTAAATTGCGTTTTTTGTAATACTGTAGGGGCTGGAAACTTGAAACTAGGCATGGTAGTTTCTTATAAGATATAAATGATCTCTAAGAACACTTCCTAAATAATTCGAAATTTAAAAGGGGTGAAAATGGACGAAATACGTTCCAAAAACGTTCTAAATGCGATTTCTACTCAATCTCAGAAAATACCCAATCGATTTCAAAAGTAATAGTTGGAAATTGATGATGACAGCCCTTGCTCCAATATAGGATCTATTTCATCTCGGTGTCACTACCACCTTGCGGTTGCATTTTAAAAAACTTTCTAAATTGTGATTTTTGTGATACTGAAATTGCTAGCAACTTGAAATTTGACATGTTAGTTATGAGATTAAATGCTCTCTAAGAAGAGTTCCTTAAAAATTTTAAATTTAAAAGGGGTGAAAATTAATGAAAAGCGTTTTAAAACTTTCTAAATAGCGATTTCTACGCAATCTCAGGAAATATAAACCGATTTTAAATGTAATGGTTTTCAATTTACGGTGGCAGTCCCCGCTCCAACATAGCCTATATTTTACGTTGTTGTCACTACCACCTGGGGTTCACAGGAGCAAAAAATGTTCTAAATTGCGTTTTTGTGTTACTGACGGGGTCTAACATTTTAATTTTGGAATGGTAATTACTTCAAAGATGCAAATGTTGTCTAAGAATTGTCGAAAGAAAATTCCAAATTTAAAAGTATGAAGTGAGCGAAAAGCATTCTATAAGCGTTCTAAATTGCGATTTTTATGCAATCCTATGAAATACGAAACCGATTTCAAACATAAAATGGTTGCAAATTGATGGTGATAGAACCTGCTCAAACATAAGCCATGTTTCATGTCGAGAATTGTAGGAGCAAAAAACTTTCTAAATTGCGATTTTAGAGGTACTGAAGAGGCTAGAAACTTTAAATATAGCACTGTAGTTACTTATAAAATATAAATGTCCTCTAAGAACAGTCTAAAATAAATTCGAAATTAAAAAGGGGTGAAGCGAAGGGAAGGAGCGAAAAGCATTCTAAAAGAGTCCTAAATTACGATTTCTATGGAATCTAAGGAAATAATAAAGCGATTACAGAAGTTATTGGTTGCGAGTCAACAGTGATAGTCTGTGATCCTATACGGGCTATATTTTATGCCAGTGGCACTACCACCTGGTTGGCAGGAACAACAAGTAAGCTTTTAAAAACATCTAAATTCCGTTTTATATAGAATATTAGGAAATACCAACTGATTTCAAGGTTAATGTTGGCAAATTAATGGTGACAGTCTCTGTTTCAACATTTTTTAAGACATTCTATTTCAACTCTGTTTCGGCATTTTATTTTGATGCCACTAACACCAGAGAGGTGGTATACTGTTAGACAAGAAGCTTGGAATTTGACATGATGGTTAAATTTAGGAGGTAAATATGTTACGATGGTTTCTAAAAAATTCAAAACTTCAAATGAATACTGAAATGAGCGCATGAAATAAGCATAAAAATCTCAAAATACTTTCTAAATTATCATTTAATTGGAATTAGTTTTAGTTCTTCTTATTAAATAAAATCTCATTTCTGTCTATTGCACTTTAATAATGAAGTTTAGTCAAACTGTGGCTTAATTTGTAATTTTTGAATTATTCCAAAAAGTGTTCTTGTAATAAAAATTAGTTATGCAAATATCATTTGGCATATTTCAGCTATTACGCGAGCAAAGCCGCGGGGTTTGCTAGTTATATAATAAAAAAATCGGTACTTTTCAATCCTTGGTGAGAGTACAAAATTTGGCAACGTAATTTCTGGAAACCTATTCACTGTTTCATATAAAGAAGCAATATTGTTCAATATTTATACAATTTGTTTAATATAAAAAAGCAATTTATTTATTTTTATATACAAATAAGTAAATTGTATATAAAAAAACAAGGCACAGATGTCATACACGCCCCATATTGCATCGATTTTTTTTCTGACGCCAATGTCATATACACAACGGGTACTTAACTGGCGCTAAAGTGTCGTTATTTTGCTTGATATGGTAACCCGGATATTGTTGTTTATGCTGTTGATGTTTTCGCCAAATTGGTGTCAGAAAAACATAGTGCGAATATGACATGTGTGCCAAAAACTTTAATAATATAGATAAATTACATTTATACATGTAAATTCTTATAAAACAAGTTAACAGTTCATAAATTTTTGTTTTCATAGCTGTTTGTATCGTTTGGCAACAAATCTCACTTCTGAAGCGCAAATTGCGCCAAGGTTAAAAAAAAAAAAAATACCGCAAAGGCCTTTTTATTGAAAAAGTACCAATAAATCTTGCATTTAAATCTTCATTTTGAAAATTTTTAAAAGCCAGAAAATAATTGTGTGAAATAATTTGACTTTATGTATTTATTTTAGTGAAATTCAAAAAATATTTTTTAATGTCAATAACACAATATTTTTCATTTTCACTATACATTTGTTTACGTAGTATTACCAGTAGTATGCACCAGGTGGCGTAACATACAGGACAAAGTCAGTTAATAATTTGGCAATTATCGCGGACAATTTCACCCATAGACTTTCACCAGATTGTCAAGTCTGATAAATGATAAGGGAGGCTTTATTTATTTATTTATTTATTTATTGAGTAACAAACATACGACTTGTGTGCTTGACATGAGAGCCCTCTTAACCCTTAAATGCATAGTGATGTAAAATTCCATCACCTTTTTATTTAATTTTTAATACATAAATTAAGTTCTTACAACCACTATATTTATATAAAGATATTAATCCTCTAAAAATTACAAAAATATGCTACTAAATAAAGTTAAAAATCTATCTTAAGATTTCTGGTGTCTAATCCTTAATGTAAAAATAAAAAATACAATTCTAAAAGAATAACTCATGTAGTTAAGGGTTAAGACTTGATTAGGAACCTATTAAAATTTAAGTCATAAAAACTATATTTACACGTTAATTTTAAAGGAAAAAGGATATTGTAAAATAACAAATTCTTTAACATGCATTAGAAGTCTTAAATAGGAGAAATTACGTCACATTTACGTCACATTAGACTTATTACGTAAAATGAACAAAAAATAATATTGCAAAATAGTTTAAATTTTAAAACTGCGCGAGACATTTACTTGATATTTTGAGATCATCTATTCAACTACTTTTGTTGGGACAGCGCGAATAAAATTTTATTTCTAACAAAAGTATTTTCACGTGGATATTAAGAAGAGAAAGAAAAGTTTGGTGAAAATTACGTCAGATTAAAAACGATACATTTAAAATGTCTTATTTAAAAGAACTTCCTTGTCGCTTTGTTAATAAATAACGGGAGACAAAGACTGTGTTTGCCTAATTCACTTTATATTAGCTTTTGAAATGTTCAACTGATTTTATTTAATCAAAGACGTAAACAATCATTGTATCTTTTAACAGCAGTTGATTTGGCATAAAATTTCGCAATCAAAGAGAAATTAATAGAAATCCGTTTGTAGGGAGATCGCCACTTTTTTAAAAAATTATAATTCAATCTTCCGAAATCTTTTTAAAACCTATCAAATTAGCGTGCTTTTAGTCTGCGGTGTCTGAACGGGGGGGGGGGGGGTGGAGAGTGTAGCTCGTAGGGGACAGAGCCCCCTAGTTTTGTCAACAAACGGATACCTGATTATATTAAAATATATGTATGTACGGTAAAACTCCGCTAATCCGAAGCCCGCTTTTCGAAAATTCCTGGTTAATCCGTACCGATTTTATTTTCGACTTGATTTATTTTGACTATATTTTCGTTCTGAACGAGAAGCAAGCCAAATTAATTACATTTTTCGGATTACAGGAAAAATGTCCAGAAGAAGGTGTAAACGTTGGAATTAAACAAAAAATTACAGTAATACATGCTTTTCATTCTTTAAACAGCTTGAATGGAATTTAAAAAATACTCACTGTTGTAAAAGTGCAACATATATACACAAATATAAAATTAAAACGTGCACTGTAGGCCTACTCATAGAAGCCATCTTTAAAATATCTCGAATATCAGTTTTTTTGCCAGTCACTATAGGGGAGACTAGGGGGGTTGACTCGCCTTTTACAAAATGATTTTTTATATTTTAAATATTGAACGTAGATAAAGTTTTATACATCATTTTATTCGTTATACAATCAGTTATCAAAATAAAATTGCTACATAAGTGTAACATAACAGAAATGTGAAAAATTACTGATTTTAATCATGGGAAAATAATGGGTCAAGGCTCCCACTCTACGGGTGGCTTGACCCACTTTGTTTTATATTGAAATATTTGTGAAGAGAAATAAAATCAGTTTAAAAAAGCAAAATAATTTTATGCTACATGCTTCAGTTATTATAAAAAATATTTTTGAAAATATGATGCACGCATATTTTTTCACATCTTTCTTTAATCAATTTTGAACATTTTCTATTTCATCACATCAGTTTACTGTAGCTTTACAGAATATATTTACATTATTTTTTATTATATAACCATTAAACGTTTATTATGCGCAGTGTATAAAAAAAAGACTTCCAAAACCACTTAATTAAGGGAACCTTGAGCATCTTGTCCGCCCCCCCCTCACATTGACTGGGTCAAGCCTCCCCACATAGCCCTTTTCTAAAGAATAGCTCTTTGTTATGTTAAGCCTAACTTACTGTACAATTTTTAAGTCTGGAATAAAAGCTCGATATTTCTGCATTACTTAAACCCTACTTACTTAAATTTCTATGATTTATATATTTCTTAAATTTCTATATTTTATCTGAAGAAAAGTTTACAAAATATTTCTAAAAAACACAACATTTAGGTTGAAAGTGCCTCACGATTAATTTTTTCCTGACCTGTTTAGATTATTTTTGTGACTGTTGTTTGAGCATTTCTGTAGCTTTGGTTGACACCTATTGAAAAAATTCTGAAATTCTTTTAAATATCGGAACTGATGTATTGGTAAATCCTCCCCTATGGTCAACCCTCCCTAGTCTCCCATATATTTTTTTCTAAAATGCAAAAAGTATTTAATTCAGATGATAAAAAAATATTTTTTCTTTCAGCAGTTAGATTTCGCAAATTGTCTATATAAATGCTTTTTTCTCACCCCCTCGTCTACATGGTGACTGATCTATTTATAGATTCGCGATTTTGAACCGTTTGTAATTGGTTGTTTCCTAATTTCTCATTCTGAAGTTCCATTGAATTATTATAAATCTTAGGAGTGATTAAACAAGGAATACTATTTTTTTTCGAAATTCGTGCCGGATTATCCAGCATGCCGGACCTTATAATGACAGATTAGAGGATATTTACTAATAAGTACTTATAACTTACATATTTTTTAGAACGCATCTTTTTCTTTTCTATTTTTATCGGAATTTGCGGTAATCCAGTTTTTTTTTTTTGTAATCCGAAAAAGCACCGGTCCCAAGTAGTTCGAATTAGCGGGGTTCTACTGTACAGTAATACCTCGGTTTTCCTTGACTTCGGTTATCATCGGTTTAAGTTTTCGACGATTGTTTTCGCGAAAAATTTGTCTCGATTGTCGTCGGTTGCCTCGGATTTTGTCAGTGTACCCCAGTGACATTACTGCATTTTCTGTTGGCAAAGGGAGTGACCGCGCGTTCTACTGCTCAGTGTGGCGTTTTATCCCGTCGTGAGTACATCTCCCCCGCCCCCCCCCCGCACGTCTAGGCAAACAATTTAGTTTATTTCCAGTGGATGTTTGGGCATTTTTTATTGATTGTGAGTGGTCCATTCCTTTACTAAAGAAAGTTTTCAGATCCAGCAGACCCTGCACATGTGGTGCAGTTGATTATTGCTTTTGGGAAATCCATAGGTTTGAAGTTGAGTGGTGAGGATGTGGAAGAATTGCTGGGTAAACACAATGAAGAACTCACCACTGAAGTGCTGCAAGACCGTCATCTAGAAGTACAACAGATGAGGAGAGAAATGGAGAACAGGAGGAAGAGACAGGGGAGAATGTGCCTTCTTCAGAGATTAAGGACATTTCTATATGGAGTGAAGTACAAGACTTTGTGTAGAAAAATCACCCAAACAAATCTGTTGCAAGCCGTATCAGCAACTTTTTTAATGACAATATGTCTTACCCCATTTTAGGCAATACTTAAGGAGACGACAGAAACAAACCTCTTTTTTGAGCGGCATAGATCCTCTGATTCTGAAGCTAGTCCTACTGCCAAAACACCAAACAGGGAAATGACCCCAGAAATAGTGCCTTGATACCATACGCCAAGAAAACTATATTCATTTCTCATTGTTTTTAATATTAAACACTATATTTATTCTCTGTAAAATGTGTTTTTGGTACATATTTTGATGAAGTGCTTTGAACGAATTAATTGGATTTACATGGATTCATATGGAAAATAATTGCCTCGGTTTTCATCGGTTTCGGATTTCGTCGATTGTTTTTGAACGGATTATCGACGAAAACCGAGGTATCACTGTATAATAAATTAGTTTCAACCTGACGTTATACAAGTATTTATCCGTCAAACCTATATATAATGTTTACATACAATTTATAGTTATATTAGCCCACGATTTTTGAATAAATAAAGAGCATTAAATTCCTTGCAATCTTCCATTATCATTTATATTTATTACGTCCCTTAAAAAATTTGATTGATACATTTAAAATACTGAAATTAGTACTACTTGATCATTCCGTCGTTAAAAAAACTATTGCCAAACTATAAGATTAAATGGCAAAAGTTGGTGATCATAAATGTCAAATTTAAACATTTTACGCGTGTTTGTTACGTCATCAAGTGATTTTTAATTCGATGTTTTATTTTTAGCCCCCGGCACGGTATGTTATTTCTTTCTCCTAGCTTATTTTGTCTCCAAAAAATAACGTTATCTTACAGAAGCCAAGCAATAAACAAAGCAGATGTATTGTACGATTAAATACTCTATAGCAAAGTTTTTAATTTATACGCATCGCACATTTTTAATTTTTATACCATCGTTTTGCGGGAAAAAAGTTCTTTTAAATGCAATTTGTTTGAAATCCATATCTCCATTTATTTTTGAAATATTAATTTTTTTTGTAGTTTTTAGCACCATTTGTTTAATTTTGTCAACTCAAGTACTCCATTTATTTAGAAAGTAAAGGGAAAATAGTTGAAAAATAGCAATTATATCGTTTTGTTGCCATTTTTTCGTAACAACCGAAAGAAAATATAATTAAAATACGTCCTATATTGAAAAAAATATTAAACGAATAATTTCTGTTAAAACATGGAGCTATTATAAACTATATTTAATTTTAAGTATCTGTAGATGCTTTCAGTGTGACGTCAGTCATGACGTTTTGATTGGAAACTGACTCCAAACAAAAGGTTTCTATGCGTCATTTCTTTTTAAATATAAATCGTGGAAAATGTTACTAGTACATATCAAGTATTAAAGCACTTAGATGTGAGATATAGATATAAGATATAGCTGCAACACACAAACAAAATAGAAAATACAACATAGCAACCGTTTGTTTGGAGTCGGTTTCCAACCAAAACGTCATGACTGAAATAGTCCATATTAATGTTCCAAACAAATGAACGCCTATGAATCATTAGATAGCCCTTTTTTTGCCGAGTTCCTTTAATGACCTCATCTTTTTGCTGCATTTGTGTATTATTAAGCAATAGTGACATCCTATGCCTGCTTTACTGTAGGTTTTTAAGAGTGGATCGTAAATGTGAATTCTTAAGCGGATGCGAATGACGTCATTTTAAATAAAATAAAAGCGTGTGCTTTAAGTCTTAAAATTGAAATATATTTTGTACTATTTATATATACATATTTTTTTTTTTCATCGGGGCTACACTAAACTCTGAAAAAGCAGAATTCCTGTTTTCTAGTTAATTTTATTAATGTTTTACTAATTAGCCACCGGTATGCTATTTCTTTCTCCCAGCAAATAAAGTGTCGTCTCCAAAAAATAACGTTCCGTTATATAAGCCAGCAGTAAAACAAAGCAGATATATCATTCTACTGTTAAATACTCTACTGTAATTCTTTTAACTTCTAAGCGTCGCACATTTTCGATTTTTATACCGTCGTATTGAAAAAAAAAGTACTTTTTAATGCAACTAGGGGGCTCTATGCCCTGCTCACTAACGCTCGCCAACCCCCATGAACTGCGACACAATTCACATTGGAACCGCTACGCGTCTCCAGCTCGCTTCGCTTGCTCGCCACTTTGTGCAGTAACTCTAGCCATAATGAGTACTATCACAAATCCTTTTAACTTATGAAAATTAAAAAAAAAATTTAATGTAAAAAATCATTAATTGAAAACTTTGTGGAAATCATAATTAAAAATACATTTGTTTGGTGCTACCAATAGGCATAAATCATTTTAACATCCTGAAATTTACCAATTTTTGAAATGTAAAATAATTAACTGAAAAAAATTATCTTGGGACACAATTAATTTAGATTCATTGCGCATAATATTGTACAGCACGGCTTAAATTTATTTCAAAAAACCCTTGGAAAAACACTACCTGATACCGAGATCTATCTATCTATATTATAAAGGAAAAACATATCTGTGCGTAACGCATACGTCATTCTGAAAATGACAACATTTGAAATTTGAAATGAAATTTCGCTTTTGCCATTCTCGCAACAGCAAAGCTTTAAACTTTTAAACATCACACATTTTCAATTTTTACACCGTCATATAGAGGGGAAAATGTACTTTTAAATGCAATTTGTTTGAAAGCTGTATCTCAATTTATTTTTAAGATATTAATTTTTTTGTAGTTTTTTTTTTTTTTTTGTCTTAATACCATTTTTCTAATCGTGGCAACAAAAGTACACCATTTCTATTGAAAGTAAATTGAAAATAGTCGAAAATAGGAGACATTATACTATAGGACATTATACTATATCTTTAGGACATTATACTATAACTTTATCAAAATTACATAATTTGCTTATTTTAATTTTCCATAATTTTTTATAATCTGTATATTTAAAACACAAGAGTGTTTTTTAGTCAGTTGCCCTGATCTTTCTGCTGAACCAATTTTATTAATATATATATATATATATATTTTAAACTGAAAACTGTTTATTTAAAGATGTGATCTCACTAGCTGTTTTTTTTTTTAAATGCCCCTGCTTTTATATTTTAATTTTAAAAGCTTTTTATGAAATTTCTTCAAAATGGTCAAAATTAGATAGCTTTCAATATTGCAGAAAAGAGAGAAATAATGAGGTTTATTTATCTTTAGCCATGTCATTTTCTGATAAAAATTCAAAATTGTTAAAAAAAATTGTTGTATAGGGTTTAGTGGCGCAAAATCGGTTTAGGGGCGTAATATTTGGAACGGAAAATGACATACTGCTTTTCAAAACATGCATTTTTCCTGATAAATTTTCCATTTTGTTTTTTCTTCTGCATGTGTACTTATACAAAGTTTCAGACTCTAGGCTAAATGCTTATTTGAGTGAAAATGAAGTCATATTTAAAAGAAAACGGCCATTATTTTAGATAAAACTGAACATTTTAATACAAATGCGTCTAAGAACGTAAATTACGGGATTTTTTACTCTCCGATACTGAGTATCTCAAGTTAAGATTCCATCTGTATACATAAAAGATATTGCTGGTAATCGTGACTTCAAGTTTTGAATTAAAATTATTTTAAAATAATCAAACAAAATAAAATTAAAAAAAATAATGAATACGGATATGAGAAGTGACTATGTAAATTTTGAGAAAGTGAAAAGGATGTTGGGTTTAGATTTCATCCGGAGAAAATTCTACGATAGTGTCTGAGTGAATAAATTTTGTTTTTTTACATTCCGGAATAGCAAGCAATTGATAACCTCATCATAATAACTCATATTAATTATATTTTACTGATTACGCGTCTACATTATAAAGAAGAAACGTATCTGAGCGTAAAGCTGACGTCATTTTGAGAATAGCAACACTTCACGATCAAATTTCGGTTTTGAAATTTTCGGTACTACAATTTTTTTAACTTCTGACCATCGTACATTTTTCAATTTTCGTTGCCCAATGAAAAAATCTACTTTCAAATTCAATTAGTTTAAAAAATGTATCTTAATTGACTGATTTATTATGGGTTTTTCAAAATAATTCATAAGCATGATATTTTTAAGTTTATCTTATTACGTGCTGGCTTCAATACATAATAATAATAAACATTTTGCACATAAAGCAGTAAGTACTGTTCAGCATTTGTTTCTGTCTATTTTTGTATAACGAAATTAATACTTCATTATAAACAAATAAAAGAATAAAAGAATAATACTAAAAAAACTCAAATTTAACATATTTGTAATAGTAAAATTTAAATTTTTAGATCACCAAATAGGAAAAAAAATTCAAATGGAATTTGGTTGCAGTGTGCATCTCAGTTTACAGATTGTTTATGGTTTTAAAAACAATTTTAAAGCATAATTTTTTTTTCAATTTATCTATATCGCGTGGAACTCGATTACGAAAGATTAATCCGTTTTACCTTAAAACAACATAAACAGTTCATTTTCTTACGGCAAATATCCATTAAAAAACTTCCCTATGAATAAATAAATTAAATAATATAAATAAAACACAAATTTAACAGACATGTAATTGAGCTATGTGCTTAAAGCCCTGAAATTATCAGAATATAAAAGGATGCCCTAAGTAGCAAAATCTTGGTCAAATTACTCTTAGCATGCGGCTATTAAAAAATATCGCTTTTGATAAATTTAAAAACTTTATTTGATTGTATAATTCATATTTCTCATATGAAAAACGCTTTTTTAATGTTAGTGGGCAATCTAAAAAAACATAATTGCACATAAAAAAATATTAGTTTTCAATTAAAAAAGAATGTTTTCACCTGTATTCTGTAACCCGGGAAACACGGGTACAATCCCCTAGTATATGTAAAAGCCTTTTTCTGAGTGTATGTACTTTATACAAATCTTCAATTTTTGACCGATTTGCATGAAACTTGCTGTACATACGTTTTAGAACGTGGAAAGGATCGCTGTATACTTAAAAAATATATCAGATCATTCTTTACCACTTTTTTCAACCACCTCCTATAATTTAATATTATAGAAGTACCTCTTGTATTTAATTTTTTAATTCAATTACTTTTGCTTTTATAAGCCAATAAAAATTCAGACTCGACCGCTATATTTTTGAATTTTTTTTAAAATAGAAATTTAATCATTGTAATCAGAAATAGGAAATTTTTCCTATACATATGTAAAATCTTTAACTAAACACGCGTTAAAATGACGTCGTATCCTTATTTGAATGCTTTTAAAGATAAAAAATCTATTTTAATACAGGAGTTTTAGTTTAAAGAAAATAATTTAGGGAAAGATAATAATAATAATAACTAGCAAAAGCCATGCTTTGTTTGGATTCGTGAAGCTTTATTTGATAAGATAAATATTTGGAAGTAACAATATTTTTTTATATTATTTTTGAATCTTTATTAAGCAAAAACGTTATTTTATGTTTTGGCACATTTTAATTTTAGAAATGTAAATTCAGCTAAATAACTAAGAATTTCCTCGGATTTTTTTATTTACGATATAAGACGTATAAATGAAAAAATACTTTCGAAACAAAATTTTACAAAATATTTTTAAATTTTCAACTAAAATTTCTTTTAAAGATGCTTTTATATCTTCCAATAGCCTCTGGTGTTTTTTCAAATGGTTTGAAATAGGTGTGTTTCCAATCTTTGTAATTCACTTCAAATAATCTTTGATAGCACTCTTAGAATAATATATTCGAAGAGAGCTTGAAGAAAGTTACTTCTTCAAAATTCTATTTTCTGGAAAAACATTTGAAATCTGCTCTCATTGATACTAAGAATTATTAACTTATTATATTATTGTTTTTATTCAATCTTCGAATTCGATTAACACTTTATATGACGAATTTAACAATTAATTTTATTTGCTTACAATTCTTCTGTTGCGCTTTACAAAAAAAAAAAAAAAAAAAAAAAAAATCATAATATAATTTTTTTTTTTTTTTAATGCGTAAGTATCCTCCGTAAATGATTTCACATAATAAGAATAAATTCTGTATTTGAATTCTTAACCTACAAAATACTTTTATAATGGAATGTAAATAATTGAATTTTCCCAAATTTTAATTGATTAAAAATATGCTACAATTTTCATAAAAAAGGTATTTTAAAAATTTCACAAAAGAAATAGTGAAACTATTAAATGTTTAAAAGGAATGAGTACTAAAATATGTACCATTTCCAACCAATCTTAATAAAGTATTCTATTAAAATGTATATTATCCTCTTAAATAACATACACTTTTAATATAAGAAAGTTTAATGTTGTTTTACAGTTTGAAGTATAAATTCTGCAGTTATTTTCAATATTTAAAATATTTTGAACTCCGCAAAATGCAGACATATAGGTTCCTTTCCTTATTTAAATAATTTAAAAAAAATGAGAAATTTTGATGCAACGATAATATTTCACGTATTTAAGGGGACAAGGGACCTTAAAATATTTTTTTTTTATTTTTTGTAAATTTCACCTTAAATATTATTTAAAGGTTCATTATATGCATTATGGCATGCATTTATCACAAAAAAATGTAAAAAGAATTTTATTTTTGAGAAAAAAATGGAATTTTACGCATCGTCTTGGAAATGCCCCCTGCACGTCCCATATCAATGAAAATTCCCAATATTTTTTTATAAAAGTTTGATTTATATATATAAATAAAATAGAGCATCGAATTTTATATATTTGAATTTAAAGGTAAAAAAAAAAAAAAAAAAAAAAAAAAATTAAAAATTTTGAAATTTTTTCGAAAAAATTTCAAAAAATTTCATTTTTTAAAATTTTTTGTAAATTTTATCTAAAATATTATTCAGGGGTACATTATATGCATTATGGCATGCATTTAGCACAAAAACAAAAAATAAATAAATTTATTTTTCAGAAAAAAATGGAATTTTACGCGTCGTCTTAGAAATCTTCGAAATGCCCCCTGCGCATCCCATATCAATGAAAATCCCCAATATTTTTTATAAAAGTCTGTTTTATATATATAAATAATATACAGCATCAAGTTTTATATATTTGAATTTTAAAGTTAAAAAAAATGAAAAAATTGAAAATTTTTGAAATTTTTTTGAAAAAATTTCAAAATTTTTATTTTTATTTTTTTTTTACCTTTAAATTCAAATATTTAAAATTCGATGCTCTATTTTATTTATATATATAAAACAAACTTTTATAAAAAATATTGGGGATTTTCATTGATATGGAGAACGCAGGGGGCATTTCGAAGATTTCTAAGACGACGCGTAAAATTCCATTTTTTCTCAAAAATAATTTTTTTTTAATTTTTTTGTGCTAAATACATGCCATAATGCATATAATGTACCCTTGAATAATATTTAGGTGAAATTTATAAAAAATAAAAAAAATTATTTTTAAGGATTTTAAGGTCCCTTGTCCCCTTAATCATTTTTGACTTTATTTATTTTTACTGGCTCGATGATTTTATATTTACTGCGAGAAATTTGCAGGTTTAATTATCGTTTACAAAAATAAATCCGTATAATGGAAAAATATATTCAACAAAATAATAAAAAAATGTTTTTTATTAAATCATTCGATAAAAAAAAATAATATTGTCAGAATCTACAGATCATATTTTATTTCTATCAAGTCAAGAAAAATATTTATTTCCTTAATTAAATTTAAAAAACAGTTTTTGATATATTTTGGCGGAATAATGAAAATATATTTTTTTTTATTTAATGAGTCATGATTCTACCTATAAATAGTAAATATGTAGATCAACAGCCTCAACGTCAGCTTTGCAAGTCATTGTGTTTAAATCTCGCTTTGCATAAAATTCAACATTCTTCAATCCGCATTTTATTATTATTATTTTAATTACATAAATATTTATAAGAATATCAAATTCTTGGAAGGTTCCGGATATTAGAAGCGATAAATAATACACAGTGTGATAATGATATTCTGAAATTCGGATGAACGGCTTAGTCTAGGTTTTTTTTTTTTTTTTTTTTTTTTTTTTTTTTTTTTTTTTTTTTAGATGGAGAAGTACGTTTACCCTCATTTTCTCATTAAATTTAAATGAGTAATTTCATAATGATTGTGCGAATGGTTATAGTATAGCTCGGATTTCGTTTTACACTGTGATTATTTTAGGATAAGCAAGAGTGGATTTTATGTTATCTTAATATCCAAATAGAAATATTTAATTAAACTGAATCTATTATATCGAATTTAAAAATCTAATTTTTAAAATTTTTTTTGATTTAGGAAAACTTTTTCATGGTTATAGATGTAATATCTTATCTAAATAGATTCTGTAAAATTACACAAGAAAAATAACTTATTATCATTAAACTAAAATTATAGCATGATAAAAGTGAAAAAAGTATGTTTAAAGGTATATAAACACCTTTTATCTCTTAGGTTAATGTCAGACGAACGTGTATTTGCACCCATTTTGTTTCAAGATGAAAAAGAAACACTTTAG
>CAWVRF010001261.1:0-2500 GCA_963932465.1 Maratus speciosus | reverse complement strand
CATTATTTTTGATAAATTACCTATTGAGCTAAAGCGCTTTTGTTCACGTGACAAAGACGTTTTCCACCCTTTCTTGCGTGTGATTATTTTTCTTTCGCGCCGGAGTTTGGTTCAAAACACTCACTTTGATACTATTTTCTGACAGATCTGTTGCGTTTGCAAAACAAGCGGGTAAGTGGGATCACAGATTGCACAGAGGGTTCCGTTTAATATTTCTTTTAAAACACTTTAATCCTTTTGCGAAATCTGCTTTAAAGCTTAAAATACACACAAATTGGAGCCCAGAGGGTTAAATATAAGACTTTCTCAAAATTGTATGATTTGTCGTTTGATGTGAGGTTTTCAGCTATAAGTAACCAAAATTTCAAGTCTTCAACTTAATTAGGGGCTCAGTTAGAAAAAAAAGCTTAAAATACACAAGTTGGAGCCCGAAGGGTTAAATAGAAGACTTTCTCAAAATTGACTAATTTGTCGTTTGATGTGAGGTATTCAGCTATAAGTATGCAAAATTTCAAGTCTTCAACGTAATTAGGGGCTCAGTTAAAAGCTTAAAATACACACAAGTTGGAGCCCAAAGGGTTAAATATAAGACTTTTTCAAAATTGACTAATTTGTCGTTTGATGTGAGGTGTTCAGCTATAAGTAACCAAAATTTCAAGTCTTCAACGTAATTAGGGGCTCAGTTAGAAAAATAAAGCTTAAAATACACAAGTTGGAGCTCGAAGGGTTAAATAGAAGACTTTTTCAAAATTGACTAATTTGTCGTCTGATGTGAGGTGTTCAGCTATGAGTATGCAAAGTTTCAAGCCTTCAACGTAATTAGGGGCTCAGTTAGAAAAATAAAGCTTAAAATACACACAAGTTGGGGCCCGAAGGGTTAAATAGAAGACTTTTTCAAAATTGACTAATTTGTCGTTTGATGTGAGGTGTTCAGCTATAAGTATGCAAAATTTCAAGTCTTCAACGTAATTAGGGGCTCAGTTAGAAAAAAAAAAGCTTAAAATACACAAGTTGGAGCCCGAAGGGTTAAATAGAAGACTTTTTCAAAATTGACTAATTTGTCGTTTGATGTGAGGTGTTCAGCTATAAGTATGCAAAGTTTCAAGTCTTCAACGTAATTAGGGGCTCAGTTAGAAAAAAAAACTTAAAATACACAAGTTGGAACCGAGAGGGTTAAATATAAGATTTTTGTCAAAGTACATTATAATATTTATATTTATATGAATATATAATATATAACGATTTGTCGTTTGATGTGTGGTGTTCAGCTATAAGTATGCAAAAATTTCAAGTCTTCAACGTAATTAGGTCATCAGAAAAAAAAAGCTTAAAATAGTTGTTATATGCAATTTTTAATACATGAACGTCATATTTTGCCTTTCTCAGCTGCTCTGCTCAACAAGCGCAAAACGTTGGGAAGCTTGACTATGGAAGCGATCGATCTGCGTTTTTCCATTTTGTTTTTCAATAAAATAAATTACCTATTGAGTTATAAGCGATTTTGATCACGTGACAAAGACGTTTTTCACCCTTCCTTGTATGGTATTCTTCTTTCGTGTGGGTTCAAAACTCCCACTTTGACACTATCTATTGCGTTTGCAAAAAGCGGAAAACACAGTTCAATTACATAGTTTCTGAACAACAACACCTGCTAGTTTCAGGCATCTCCGAACAAAACTAAATTAAAACTTATGCCATAAAGTTGCCCTTTTGGATTTGAGAACAGCTTTAAATAAATGTTTTCGTTTTACCTTTTTATTTTGTTAGGATATATTTAACTAAAATGATTTTTTAATTTAGTATTAATAGTTGTATATGCAATTCTTAATACATGAACGTCATATTTTGCCTTTTTATGTAGTGAATTTTTTTTTCCTTTTTATTGGAAAAGCAATATACCCAAAGTTCGAAAAAATCTGAAGTTCGGATTTAGTAAAGTGTTGAGGATTCCGGAAAAGTGAGATCCGGCAATCAAATCATATCGATTTTTTTTCAAAACATGTATATTTATACAATTCTTAATTATTTAAAAATATATAAACTTTGCGAACGATTTTCACTAAATTTAAACATTGTGGGTGGTGATCATACAAAAATAAATAATAACAATGTTTACCGGTTTCACTATTTTACAGAATCTTTTTCCTTCAATAATATATTTTACATTCATCACAGAATAGCTTTTACAGAAAACTTTCTGGTTAGAAATTACAAAGTATTTTGTTAAAAAAAAAGTTGAAAAGTGTTTATGCATTCGGTTTGTCTGGCCGTCTGCTCACGCTCTAACTCCCTTAAATATGTTTGGATTTTTCTGAAACTGATAGGGGTTATTTGGGATCACCAAAGCATGTTTGGTATTGTACATGCAGTAGGTAGGATTCACCGTTCATTTACAGGGGGCGCTCAAAAGTATTCCGTTACATTAGGGTATATGGGGGTGCCGTAAATATACTCGGATTTTTCTGAAACTGAAGGGTCACCAAAGCATGTTTGGTATTGT
>CAWVRF010001259.1:15000-75507 GCA_963932465.1 Maratus speciosus | reverse complement strand
CACGGCGGATGCCCTTGCTGTCGTAAGACTGTAACAGCCCGAAGGCTACCTCAGAGTTAGTTCTACAACCCCTCACATTCAAGTTCCTGTGCCGTGTCTCGTCAGTTTTCAATAGAAAGTCATGAAAATTGCTTTTATAAAAATATATTTCGCATTTTACCGAAAAATTTAACCAGTTTTTTATGTTCTTTTAGAAGTGAAAAAAAATTCAACATAGAAGTCGTTTGGTATTCAAAGTTTTCTTAAACGCGTTTCAGACATTATGAAGGAAATAAATCTGTGAAAACCGAAGAGAGTGCGAAATGGAACCTTGAATGATGGGAGGAGATCTATTACTCACGGCGGATGCCCTTGCTGTCGTAAGACTGCAATAGCCCGAAGGCTACCTCAGAGCTAGTTCTACAACCCCTCACATTCAAGTTCCTGTGCCATGTCTCGTCAGTTTTCAACAGAACATCATGAAAATTGCTTTTATAAAAATAAATTTTGAATTTTCCGGAAATATTTAAACCGTATTTTATGTTCTTTTAGAAGTGAAAAAAAAAAAGACAACATAGAGTTCGTTTGGTATTTAGAGCTACGAGGCCTGTCTTTCCGCTTTTTGGAGTTTTTAATGTGTATAATATCCCTTTTAAATTTGTACGGTTTTAATTTTTAATCTTTAATTTTTTTTTTCAACCAGGCTTCAGGTAACGACTCTTACACACGGGATGTGGCTGGGGACCTATGAACCTGGTTTCCACAAAAGAGTCGGAATAAGAGAAGGAAAGTTTAAAGTACCACGGACAGAAAGAGGACGCTCATTACGACGGTTGACCAACCCGCCCGCCCCCAACCGCTTTCGAGTATAATAATAAGCTCGACGCAGCAGCGGTCGTTCGTGCCATTATGATGGAAATAATTCTGTGAAAACCGAAGAGAGTGCGAAATGGAACCTTGAATGATGGGAGGAGATCTATTACTCACGGCGGATGCCCTTGCTGTCGTAAGACTGCAATAGCCCGAAGGCTACCCAAGAGCTAGTTCTACAACCCCTCACGTTCAAGTTCCTATGCCATGTCTCGTCAGTTTTCAACAGAAAATCATGAAAATTGCTTTTATAAAAATAAATTTTGAATTTTCCGGAAATATTTAAACCGTATTTTATGTTCTTTTAGAAGTGGAAAAAAAATTCAACATAGAGTTCGTTTGGTATTTAGAGCTACGAGGCCTGTCTTTCCGCTTTTTGGAGTTTTTAATGTGTATAATATCCCTTTTAAATTTGTACGGTTTTAATTTTTAATCTTTAATTTTTTTTTCAACCAGGCTTCTGGTAACGACTCTTATACTCGGGATGTTGCTGGGGACCTATGAACCTGGTTTCCACAAAAGAGTCAGAATAAGAGAAGGTAAGTTTAAAGTACCACGGACAGAAAGATGACGAGCATTACGACGGTTGACCCACACGCCCGCCCCCAACCGCTTTCGAGGATAATAATAAGCTCGACGCAGCAGCGGTCGTTCGTGTCATTATGATGGAGATAATTCTGTGAAAACCGAAGAGAGTGCGAAATGGAACATTGAATGATGGGAGGAGATCTATTACTCACGGCGGATGCCCTTGCTGTCGTAAGACTGCAACAGCCCGAAGGCTACCTCAGAGTAAGTTCTACAACCCCTCACATTCAAGTTCCTGTGCCATGTCTCGTCAGTTTTCAATAGAAAGTCATGAAAATTGCTTTTATAAAAATATATTTCGCATTTTACCGAAAAATTTAACCAGTTTTTTATGTTCTTTTAGAAGTGAAAAAAAATTCAACATAGAGTTCGTTTGGTATTCAAAGTGTTCTTAAACGCGTTTCAGACATTATGAAGGAAATAAATCTGTGAAAACCGAAGAGAGTGCGAAATGGAACCTTGAATGATGGGAGGAGATCTACTACTCACGGCGGATGCCCTTGCTGTCGTAAGACTGCAATAGCCCGAAGGCTACCTAAGAGCTAGTTCTACAACCCCTCACATTCAAGTTCCTGTGCCATGTCTCGTCAGTTTTCAACAGAAAGTCAAGAAAATTGCTTATATAAATATAAATTTCGCATTTTCCCGAAATATTTAAACCGTATTTTATGTTCTTTTAGAAGTGAAAAAAAATTCAACATAGAGTTCGTTTGGTATTCAAAGTGTTCTTAAACGCGTTTCAGACATTATGAAGGAAATAAATCTGTGAAAACCGAAGAGAGTGCGAAATGGAACCTTGAATGATGGGAGGAGATCTATTACTCACGGCGGATGCCCTTGCTGTCATAAGACTGCAATAGCCCGAAGGCTACCTCAGAGCTAGTTCTACAACCCCTCACATTCACGTTCCTGTGCCAAGTCTCGTCAGTTTTCAACAGAAAATCATGAAAATTGCTTTTATAAAAATAAATTTTGAATTTTCCGGAAATATTTAAACCGTATTTTATGTTCTTTTAGAAGTGAAAAAAAAAGACAACATAGAGTTCGTTTGGTATTTAGAGCTACGAGGCCTGTCTTTCCGCTTTTTGGAGTTTTTAATGTGCATAATATCCCTTTTAAATTTGTACGGTTTTAATTTTTAATCTTTAATTTTTTTTTCAACCAGGCTTCTGGTAACGACTCTTATACACGGGATGTGGCTGGGGACCTATGAACCTGGTTTCCACAAAAGTGTCGGAAAAAGAGAAGGAAAGTTTAAAGTACCACGGACAGAAAGAGGACGCTCATTACGACGGTTGACCCACCCGCCCGCCACCAACCGCTTTCGAGTATAATAATAAGCTCGACGCAGCAGCGGTCGTTCGTGTCATTATGATGGAAATAATTCTGTGAAAACCGAAGAGAGTGCGATATGGAACCTTGAATGATGGGGGAGATCTATTACTCACGGCGGATGCCCTTGCTCTCGTAAGACTGCAACAGCCCGAAGGCTACCTCAGAGCTAGTTCTACAACCCCTCACATTCAAGTTCCTGTGTCATGTCTCGTCAGTTTTCAACAGAAAATCATGAAAATTTCTTTTATAAAAATAAATTTTGAATTTTCCGGAAATATTTAAACCGTATTTTATGTTCTTTTAGAAGTGAAAAAAAAAATTCAACATAGAGTTCGTTTGGTATTTAGAGCTACGAGGCCTGTCTTTCCGCTTTTTGGAGTTTTTAATGTGTATAATATCCCTTTTAAATTTGTACGGTTTTAATTTTTAATCTTTAATTTTTTTTTCAACCAGGCTTCTGGTAACGACTCTTATACTCGGGATGTTGCTGGGGACCTATGAACCTGGTTTCCACAAAAGAGTCAGAATAAGAGAAGGTAAGTTTAAAGTACCACGGACAGAAAGATGACGAGCATTACGACGGTTGACCCACACGCCCGCCCCCAACCGCTTTCGAGGATAATAATAAGCTCGACGCAGCAGCGGTCGTTCGTGTCATTATGATGGAAATAATTCTGTGAAAACCGAAGAGAGTGCGAAATGGAACATTGAATGATGGGAGGAGATCTATTACTCACGGCGGATGCCCTTGCTGTCGTAAGACTGCAACAGCCCGAAGGCTACCTCAGAGTAAGTTCTACAACCCCTCACATTCAAGTTCCTGTGCCATGTCTCGTCAGTTTTCAATAGAAAGTCATGAAAATTGCTTTTATAAAAATATATTTCGCATTTTACCGAAAAATTTAACCAGTTTTTTATGTTCTTTTAGAAGTGAAAAAAAATTCAACATAGAGTTCGTTTGGTATTCAAAGTGTTCTTAAACGCGTTTCAGACATTATGAAGGAAATAAATCTGTGAAAACCGAAGAGAGTGCGAAATGGAACCTTGAATGATGGGAGGAGATCTACTACTCACGGCGGATGCCCTTGCTGTCGTAAGACTGCAATAGCCCGAAGGCTACCTAAGAGCTAGTTCTACAACCCCTCACATTCAAGTTCCTGTGCCATGTCTCGTCAGTTTTCAACAGAAAGTCAAGAAAATTGCTTATATAAATATAAATTTCGCATTTTCCCGAAATATTTAAACCGTTTTTTATGTTCTTTTAGAAGTGAAAAAAAATTCAACATAGAGTTCGTTTGGTATTCAAAGTGTTCTTAAACGCGTTTCAGACATTATGAAGGAAATAAATCTGTGAAAACCGAAGAGAGTGCGAAATGGAACCTTGAATGATGGGAGGAGATCTATTACTCACGGCGGATGCCCTTGCTGTCATAAGACTGCAATAGCCCGAAGGCTACCCCAGAGCTAGTTCTACAACCCCTCACATTCACGTTCCTGTGCCAAGTCTCGTCAGTTTTCAACAGAAAATCATGAAAATTGCTTTTATAAAAATAAATTTTGAATTTTCCGGAAATATTTAAACCGTATTTTATGTTCTTTTAGAAGTGAAAAAAAAAGACAACATAGAGTTCGTTTGGTATTTAGAGCTACGAGGCCTGTCTTTCCGCTTTTTGGAGTTTTTAATGTGCATAATATCCCTTTTAAATTTGTACGGTTTTAATTTTTAATCTTTAATTTTTTTTTCAACCAGGCTTCTGGTAACGACTCTTATACACGGGATGTGGCTGGGGACCTATGAACCTGGTTTCCACAAAAGTGTCGGAAAAAGAGAAGGAAAGTTTAAAGTACCACGGACAGAAAGAGGACGCTCATTACGACGGTTGACCCACCCGCCCGCCACCAACCGCTTTCGAGTATAATAATAAGCTCGACGCAGCAGCGGTCGTTCGTGTCATTATGATGGAAATAATTCTGTGAAAACCGAAGAGAGTGCGATATGGAACCTTGAATGATGGGGGAGATCTATTACTCACGGCGGATGCCCTTGCTCTCGTAAGACTGCAACAGCCCGAAGGCTACCTCAGAGCTAGTTCTACAACCCCTCACATTCAAGTTCCTGTGTCATTTCTCGTCAGTTTTCAACAGAAAATCATGAAAATTTCTTTTATAAAAATAAATTTTGAATTTTCCGGAAATATTTAAACCGTATTTTATGTTCTTTTAGAAGTGAAAAAAAAAATTCAACATAGAGTTCGTTTGGTATTTAGAGCTACGAGGCCTGTCTTTCCGCTTTTTGGAGTTTTTAATGTGTATAATATCCCTTTTAAATTTGTACGGTTTTAATTTTTAATCTTTAATTTTTTTTTCAACCAGGCTTCTGGTAACGACTCTTATACTCGGGATGTTGCTGGGGACCTATGAACCTGGTTTCCACAAAAGAGTCAGAATAAGAGAAGGTAAGTTTAAAGTACCACGGACAGAAAGATGACGAGCATTACGACGGTTGACCCACACGCCCGCCCCCAACCGCTTTCGAGGATAATAATAAGCTCGACGCAGCAGCGGTCGTTCGTGTCATTATGATGGAAATAATTCTGTGAAAACCGAAGAGAGTGCGAAATGGAACATTGAATGATGGGAGGAGATCTATTACTCACGGCGGATGCCCTTGCTGTCGTAAGACTGCAACAGCCCGAAGGCTACCTCAGAGTAAGTTCTACAACCCCTCACATTCAAGTTCCTGTGCCATGTCTCGTCAGTTTTCAATAGAAAGTCATGAAAATTGCTTTTATAAAAATATATTTCGCATTTTACCGAAAAATTTAACCAGTTTTTTATGTTCTTTTAGAAGTGAAAAAAAATTCAACATAGAGTTCGTTTGGTATTCAAAGTGTTCTTAAACGCGTTTCAGACATTATGAAGGAAATAAATCTGTGAAAACCGAAGAGAGTGCGAAATGGAACCTTGAATGATGGGAGGAGATCTACTACTCACGGCGGATGCCCTTGCTGTCGTAAGACTGCAATAGCCCGAAGGCTACCTAAGAGCTAGTTCTACAACCCCTCACATTCAAGTTCCTGTGCCATGTCTCGTCAGTTTTCAACAGAAAGTCAAGAAAATTGCTTATATAAATATAAATTTCGCATTTTCCCGAAATATTTAAACCGTTTTTTATGTTCTTTTAGAAGTGAAAAAAAATTCAACATAGAGTTCGTTTGGTATTCAAAGTGTTCTTAAACGCGTTTCAGACATTATGAAGGAAATAAATCTGTGAAAACCGAAGAGAGTGCGAAATGGAACCTTGAATGATGGGAGGAGATCTATTACTCACGGCGGATGCCCTTGCTGTCATAAGACTGCAATAGCCCGAAGGCTACCCCAGAGCTAGTTCTACAACCCCTCACATTCACGTTCCTGTGCCAAGTCTCGTCAGTTTTCAACAGAAAATCATGAAAATTGCTTTTATAAAAATAAATTTTGAATTTTCCGGAAATATTTAAACCGTATTTTATGTTCTTTTAGAAGTGAAAAAAAAAGACAACAAAGAGTTCGTTTGGTATTTAGAGCTACGAGGCCTGTCTTTCCGCTTTTTGGAGTTTTTAATGTGCATAATATCCCTTTTAAATTTGTACGGTTTTAATTTTTAATCTTTAATTTTTTTTTCAACCAGGCTTCTGGTAACGACTCTTATACACGGGATGTGGCTGGGGACCTATGAACCTGGTTTCCACAAAAGTGTCGGAAAAAGAGAAGGAAAGTTTAAAGTACCACGGACAGAAAGACGACGCTCATTACGACGGTTGACCCACCCGCCCGCCACCAACCGCTTTCGAGTATAATAATAAGCTCGACGCAGCAGCGGTCGTTCGTGTCATTATGATGGAAATAATTCTGTGAAAACCGAAGAGAGTGCGATATGGAACCTTGAATGATGGGGGAGATCTATTACTCACGGCGGATGCCCTTGCTCTCGTAAGACTGCAACAGCCCGAAGGCTACCTCAGAGCTAGTTCTACAACCCCTCACATTCAAGTTCCTGTGTCATGTCTCGTCAGTTTTCAACAGAAAATCATGAAAATTTCTTTTATAAAAATAAATTTTGAATTTTCCGGAAATATTTAAACCGTATTTTATGTTCTTTTAGAAGTGAAAAAAAAAATTCAACATAGAGTTCGTTTGGTATTTAGAGCTACGAGGCCTGTCTTTCCGCTTTTTGGAGTTTTTAATGTGTATAATATCCCTTTTAAATTTGTACGGTTTTAATTTTTAATCTTTAATTTTTTTTTCAACCAGGCTTCTGGTAACGACTCTTATACTCGGGATGTTGCTGGGGACCT
Source organism: Maratus speciosus (assembly GCA_963932465.1). Taxonomy (NCBI): domain Eukaryota; kingdom Metazoa; phylum Arthropoda; class Arachnida; order Araneae; family Salticidae; genus Maratus; species Maratus speciosus. The sequence continues at coordinate 68,398 of CAWVRF010001259.1, read as the reverse complement.
ATGAACCTGGTTTCCACAAAAGAGTCGGAATAAGAGAAGGAAAGTTTAAAGTACCACGGACAGAAAGAGGACGCCCATTACGACGGTTGACCCACCCGCCCGCCCCCAACCGCTTTCGAGTATAATAATAAGCTAGACGCAGCAGCGGTCGTTCGTGTCATTATGATGGAAATAATTCTGTGAAAACCGAAGAGAGTGCGAAATGGAACCTTGAATGATGGGAGGAGATCTATTACTCACGGCGGATGCCCTTGCTGTCGTAAGACTGTAACAGCCCGAAGGCTACCTCAGAGTTAGTTCTACAACCCCTCACATTCAAGTTCCTGTGCCATGTCTCGTCAGTTTTCAATAGAAAGTCATGAAAATTGCTTTTATAAAAATATATTTCGCATTTTACCGAAAAATTTAACCAGTTTTTTATGTTCTTTTAGAAGTGAAAAAAAATTCAACATAGAAGTCGTTTGGTATTCAAAGTTTTCTTAAACGCGTTTCAGACATTATGAAGGAAATAAATCTGTGAAAACCGAAGAGAGTGCGAAATGGAACCTTGAATGATGGGAGGAGATCTATTACTCACGGCGGATGCCCTTGCTGTCGTAAGACTGCAATAGCCCGAAGGCTACCTCAGAGCTAGTTCTACAACCCCTCACATTCAAGTTCCTGTGCCATGTCTCGTCAGTTTTCAACAGAAAATCATGAAAATTGCTTTTATAAAAATAAATTTTGAATTTTCCGGAAATATTTAAACCGTATTTTATGTTCTTTTAGAAGTGAAAAAAAAAAGACAACATAGAGTTCGTTTGGTATTTAGAGCTACGAGGCCTGTCTTTCCGCTTTTTGGAGTTTTTAATGTGTATAATATCCCTTTTAAATTTGTACGGTTTTAATTTTTAATCTTTAAATTTTTTTTCAACCAGGCTTCTGGTAACGACTCTTATACACGGGATGTGGCTGGGGACCTATGAACCTGGTTTCCACAAAAGAGTCGGAATAAGAGAAGGAAAGTTTAAAGTACCACGGACAGAAAGAGGACGCTCATTACGACGGTTGACCCACCCGCCCGCCCCCAACCGCTTTCGAGTATAATAATAAGCTCGACGCGGCAGCGGTCGTTCGTGTCATTATGATGGAAATAATTCTGTGAAAACCGAAGTGAGTGCGATATGGAACCTTGAATGATGGGAGGAGATCTATTACTCACGGCGGATGCCCTTGCTGTCGTAAGACTGCAACAGCCCGAAGGCTACCTCAGAGCTAGTTCTACAACCCCTCACATTCAAGTTCCTGTGTCATGTCTCGTCAGTTTTCAACAGAAAATCATGAAAATTGCTTTTATAAAAATAAATTTTGAATTTTCCGGAATTATTTAAACCGTTTTTTATGTTCTTTTAGAAGTGAAAAATATTCAACATAGAGTTCGTTTGGTATTTAGAGCTACGAGGCCTCCTTTCCGCTTTTTGGTGTTTTTAATGTGTATAATATCCATTTTAAATTTGTTCGGTTTTCATTTTTAATCTTTAATTTTTTTTCAACCAGGCTTCTGGTAGCGACTCTTATACTCAGGATGTTGCTGGGGACCTATGAACCTGGTTTCCACAAAAGAGTCGGAATAAGAGAAGGAAAGTTTAAAGTACCACGGACAGAAAGAGGACGCCCATTACGACGGTTGACCCACCCGCCCGCCCCCAACCGCTTTCGAGTATAATAATAAGCTAGACGCAGCAGCGGTCGTTCGTGTCATTATGATGGAAATAATTCTGTGAAAACCGAAGAGAGTGCGAAATGGAACCTTGAATGATGGGAGGAGATCTATTACTCACGGCGGATGGCCTTGCTGTCGTAAGACTGCAACAGCCCGAAGGCTACCTCAGAGTTAGTTCTACAACCCCTCACATTCAAGTTCCTGTGCCATGTCTCGTCAGTTTTCAATAGAAAGTCATGAAAATTGCTTTTATAAAAATATATTTCGCATTTTACCGAAAAATTTAACCAGTTTTTTATGTTCTTTTAGAAGTGAAAAATAATTCAACATAGAAGTCGTTTGGTATTCAAAGTTTTCTTAAACGCGTTTCAGACATTATGAAGGAAATAAATCTGTGAAAACCGAAGAGAGTGCGAAATGGAACCTTGAATGATGGGAGGAGATCTATTACTCACGGCGGATGCCCTTGCTGTCGTAAGACTGCAATAGCCCGAAGGCTACCTCAGAGCTAGTTCTACAACCCCTCACATTCAAGTTCCTGTGCCATGTCTCGTCAGTTTTCAACAGAAAATCATGAAAATTGCTTTTATAAAAATAAATTTTGAATTTTCCGGAAATATTTAAACCGTATTTTATGTTCTTTTAGAAGTGAAAAAAAAAAGACAACATAGAGTTCGTTTGGTATTTAGAGCTACGAGGCCTGTCTTTCCGCTTTTTGGAGTTTTTAATGTGTATAATATCCCTTTTAAATTTGTACGGTTTTAATTTTTAATCTTTAATTTTTTTTCAACCAGGCTTCTGGTAACGACTCTTATACACGGGATGTGGCTGGGGACCTATGAACCTGGTTTCCAGAAAAGAGTCGGAAAAAGAGAAGGAAAGTTTAAAGTACCACGGACAGAAAGAGGACGCTCATTACGACGGTTGACCCACCCGCCCGCCCCCAACCGCTTTCGAGTATAATAATAAGCTCGACGCAGAAGCGTTCGTTCGTGTCATTATGATGGAAATAATTCTGTGAAAACCGAAGAGAGTGCGATATGGAACCTTGAATGATGGGAGGAGATCTATTACTCACGGCGGATGCCCTTGCTGTCGTGAGACTGCAACAGCCCGAAGGCTACCTCAGAGCTAGTTCTACAACCCCTCACATTCAAGTTCCTGTGTCATGTCTCGTCAGTTTTCAACAGAAAATCATGAAAATTGCTTTTATAAAAATAAATTTTGAATTTTCCGGAATTATTTAAACCGTTTTTTATGTTCTTTTAGAAGTGAAAAATATTCAACATAGAGTTCGTTTGGTATTTAGAGCTACGAGGCCTCCTTTCCGCTTTTTGGTGTTTTTAATGTGTATAATATCCATTTTAAATTTGTTCGGTTTTCATTTTTAATCTTTAATTTTTTTTCAACCAGGCTTCTGGTAGCGACTCTTATACTCAGGATGTGGCTGGGGACCTATGAACCTGGTTTCCACAAAAGAGTCAGAATAAGAGAAGGTAAGTTTAAAGTACCACGGACAGAAAGATGACGCGCATTACGACGGTTGACCCACCCGCCCGCCCCCAACCGCTTTCGAGGATAATAATAAGCTCGACGCAGCAGCGGTCGTTCGTGTCATTATGATGGAAATAATTCTGTGAAAACCGAAGAGAGTGCGAAATGGAACCTTGAATGATGGGAGGAGATCTATTACTCACGGCGGATGCCCTTGCTGTCGTAAGACTGTAACAGCCCGAAGGCTACCTCAGAGTTAGTTCTACAACCCCTCACATTCAAGTTCCTGTGCCATGTCTCGTCAGTTTTCAATAGAAAGTCATGAAAATTGCTTTTATAAAAATATATTTCGCATTTTACCGAAAAATTTAACCAGTTTTTTATGTTCTTTTAGAAGTGAAAAAAAATTCAACATAGAAGTCGTTTGGTATTCAAAGTTTTCTTAAACGCGTTTCAGACATTATGAAGGAAATAAATCTGTGAAAACCGAAGAGAGTGCGAAATGGAACCTTGAATGATGGGAGGAGATCTATTACTCACGGCGGATGCCCTTGCTGTCGTAAGACTGCAATAGCCCGAAGGCTACCTCAGAGCTAGTTCTACAACCCCTCACATTCAAGTTCCTGTGCCATGTCTCGTCGGTTTTCAACAGAAAATCATGAAAATTGCTTTTATAAAAATAAATTTTGAATTTTCCGGAAATATTTAAACCGTATTTTATGTTCTTTTAGAAGTGAAAAAAAAAAGACAACATAGAGTTCGTTTGGTATTTAGAGCTACGAGGCCTGTCTTTCCGCTTTTTGGAGTTTTTAATGTGTATAATATCCCTTTTAAATTTGTACGGTTTTAATTTTTAATCTTTAATTTTTTTTTCAACCAGGCTTCAGGTAACGACTCTTACACACGGGATGTGGCTGGGGACCTATGAACCTGGTTTCCAGAAAAGAGTCGGAAAAAGAGAAGGAAAGTTTAAAGTACCACGGACAGAAAGAGGACGTTCATTACGACGGTTGACCCACCCGCCCGCCCCCAACCGCTTTCGAGTATAATAATAAGCTCGACGCAGAAGCGTTCGTTCGTGTCATTATGATGGAAATAATTCTGTGAAAACCGAAGAGAGTGCGATATGGAACCTTGAATGATGGGAGGAGATCTATTACTCACGGCGGATGCCCTTGCTGTCGTGAGACTGCAACAGCCCGAAGGCTACCTCAGAGCTAGTTCTACAACCCCTCACATTCAAGTTCCTGTGTCATGTCTCGTCAGTTTTCAACAGAAAATCATGAAAATTGCTTTTATAAAAATAAATTTTGAATTTTCCGGAATTATTTAAACCGTTTTTTATGTTCTTTTAGAAGTGAAAAATATTCAACATAGAGTTCGTTTGGTATTTAGAGCTACGAGGCCTCCTTTCCGCTTTTTGGTGTTTTTAATGTGTATAATATCCATTTTAAATTTGTTCGGTTTTCATTTTTAATCTTTAATTTTTTTTCAACCAGGCTTCTGGTAGCGACTCTTATACTCAGGATGTGGCTGGGGACCTATGAACCTGGTTTCCACAAAAGAGTCAGAATAAGAGAAGGTAAGTTTAAAGTACCACGGACAGAAAGATGACGCGCATTACGACGGTTGACCCACCCGCCCGCCCCCAACCGCTTTCGAGGATAATAATAAGCTCGACGCAGCAGCGGTCGTTCGTGTCATTATGATGGAAATAATTCTGTGAAAACCGAAGAGAGTGCGAAATGGAACCTTGAATGATGGGAGGAGATCTATTACTCACGGCGGATGCCCTTGCTGTCGTAAGACTGTAACAGCCCGAAGGCTACCTCAGAGTTAGTTCTACAACCCCTCACATTCAAGTTCCTGTGCCATGTCTCGTCAGTTTTCAATAGAAAGTCATGAAAATTGCTTTTATAAAAATATATTTCGCATTTTACCGAAAAATTTAACCAGTTTTTTATGTTCTTTTAGAAGTGAAAAAAAATTCAACATAGAAGTCGTTTGGTATTCAAAGTTTTCTTAAACGCGTTTCAGACATTATGAAGGAAATAAATCTGTGAAAACCGAAGAGAGTGCGAAATGGAACCTTGAATGATGGGAGGAGATCTATTACTCACGGCGGATGCCCTTGCTGTCGTAAGACTGCAATAGCCCGAAGGCTACCTCAGAGCTAGTTCTACAACCCCTCACATTCAAGTTCCTGTGCCATGTCTCGTCGGTTTTCAACAGAAAATCATGAAAATTGCTTTTATAAAAATAAATTTTGAATTTTCCGGAAATATTTAAACCGTATTTTATGTTCTTTTAGAAGTGAAAAAAAAAAGACAACATAGAGTTCGTTTGGTATTTAGAGCTACGAGGCCTGTCTTTCCGCTTTTTGGAGTTTTTAATGTGTATAATATCCCTTTTAAATTTGTACGGTTTTAATTTTTAATCTTTAATTTTTTTTTCAACCAGGCTTCAGGTAACGACTCTTACACACGGGATGTGGCTGGGGACCTATGAACCTGGTTTCCACAAAAGAGTCGGAATAAGAGAAGGAAAGTTTAAAGTACCACGGACAGAAAGAGGACGCTCATTACGACGGTTGACCAACACGCCCGCCCCCAACCGCTTTCGAGTATAATAATAAGCTCGACGCAGCAGCGGTCGTTCGTGCCATTATGATGGAAATAATTCTGTGAAAACCGAAGAGAGTGCGAAATGGAACCTTGAATGATGGGAGGAGATCTATTACTCACGGCGGATGCCCTTGCTGTCGTAAGACTGCAATAGCCCGAAGGCTACCCAAGAGCTAGTTCTACAACCCCTCACGTTCAAGTTCCTGTGCCATGTCTCGTCAGTTTTCAACAGAAAATCATGAAAATTGCTTTTTTAAAAATAAATTTTGAATTTTCCGGAAATATTTAAACCGTATTTTATGTTCTTTTAGAAGTGAAAAAAAAATTCAACATAGAGTTCGTTTGGTATTTAGAGCTACGAGGCCTGTCTTTCCGCTTTTTGGAGTTTTTAATGTGTATAATATCCCTTTTAAATATGTACGGTTTTAATTTTTAATCTTTAATTTTTTTTTCAACCAGGCTTCTGGTAACGACTCTTATACTCGGGATGTTGCTGGGGACCTATGAACCTGGTTTCCACAAAAGAGTCAGAATAAGAGAAGGTAAGTTTAAAGTACCACGGACAGAAAGATGACGCGCATTACGACGGTTGACCCACACGCCCGCCCCCAACCGCTTTCGAGGATAATAATAAGCTCGACGCAGCAGCGGTCGTTCGTGTCATTATGATGGAAATAATTCTGTGAAAACCGAAGAGAGTGCGAAATGGAACATTGAATGATGGGAGGAGATCTATTACTCACGGCGGATGCCCTTGCTGTCGTAAGACTGCAACAGCCCGAAGGCTACCTCAGAGTAAGTTCTACAACCCCTCACATTCAAGTTCCTGTGCCATGTCTCGTCAGTTTTCAATAGAAAGTCATGAAAATTGCTTTTATAAAAATATATTTCGCATTTTACCGAAAAATTTAACCAGTTTTTTATGTTCTTTTAGAAGTGAAAAAAAATTCAACATAGAGTTCGTTTGGTATTCAAAGTGTTCTTAAACGCGTTTCAGACATTATGAAGGAAATAAATCTGTGAAAACCGAAGAGAGTGCGAAATGGAACCTTGAATGATGGGAGGAGATCTACTACTCACGGCGGATGCCCTTGCTGTCGTAAGACTGCAATAGCCCGAAGGCTACCTAAGAGCTAGTTCTACAACCCCTCACATTCAAGTTCCTGTGCCATGTCTCGTCAGTTTTCAACAGAAAGTCAAGAAAATTGCTTATATAAATATAAATTTCGCATTTTCCCGAAATATTTAAACCGTTTTTTATGTTCTTTTAGAAGTGAAAAAAAATTCAACATAGAGTTCGTTTGGTATTCAAAGTGTTCTTAAACGCGTTTCAGACATTATGAAGGAAATAAATCTGTGAAAACCGAAGAGAGTGCGAAATGGAACCTTGAATGATGGGAGGAGATCTATTACTCACGGCGGATGCCCTTGCTGTCGTAAGACTGCAACAGCCCGAAGGCTACCACAGAGTTAGTTCTACAACCCCTCACATTCAAGTTCCTGTGCCATGTCTCGTCAGTTTTCAATAGAAAGTCATGAAAATTTCTTTTATAAAAATATATTTCGCATTTTACCAAAAAATTTAACCAGTTTTTTATGTTCTTTTAGAAGTGAAAAAAAATTCAACATAGAGTTCGTTTGGTATTCAAAGTGTTCTTAAACGCGTTTCAGACATTATGAAGGAAATAAATCTGTGAAAACCGAAGAGAGTGCGAAATGGAACCTTGAATGATGGGAGGAGATCTATTACTCACGGCGAGAATGCAATAGCCCGAAGGCTACCTCAGAGCTAGTTCTACAACCCCTCACATTCAAGTTCCTGTGCCATGTCTCGTCAGTTTTCAACAGAAAATCATGAAAATTGCTTTTATAAAAATATATTTCGGATTTTACCGAAAAATTTAACCAGTTTTTTATGTTCTTTTAGAAGTGAAAAAAATTCAACATAGAGTTCGTTTGGTATTCAAAGTGTTCTTAAACGCGTTTCAGACATTATGAAGGAAATAAATCTTTGAAAACCGAAGAGAGTGCGAAATGGAACCTTGAATGATGGGAGGAGATCTATTACTCACGGCGGATGCCCTTGCTGTCGTAAGACTGCAATAGCCCGAAGGCTACCTAAGAGCTAGTTCTACCACTCCTCACATTCAAGTTCCTGTGCCATGTCTCGTCAGTTTTCAATAGAAAGTCAAGAAAATTGCTTATATAAATATAAATTTCGCATTTTCCCGAAATATTTAAACCGTTTTTTATGTTCTTTTAGAAGTGAAAAAAAAATTCAACATAGAGTTCGTTTGGTATTCAAAGTGTTCTTAAACGCGTTTCAGACATTATGAAGGAAATAATTCTGTGAAAACCGAAGTGAGTGCGATATGGAACCTTGAATGATGGGAGGAGATCTATTACTCACGGCGGATGCCCTTGCTGTCGTAAGACTGCAACAGCCCGAAGGCTACCTCAGAGCTAGTTCTACAACCCCTCACATTCAAGTTCCTGTGTCATGTCTCGTCAGTTTTCAACAGAAAATCATGAAAATTGCTTTTATAAAAATAAATTTTGAATTTTCCGGAATTATTTAAACCGTTTTTTATGTTCTTTTAGAAGTGAAAAAAAATCAACATAGAGTTCGTTTGGTATTTAGAGCTACGAGGCCTGCCTTTCCGCTTTTTGGTGTTTTTAATGTGTATAATATCCCTTTTAAATTTGTTCGGTTTTAATTTTTAATCTTTAATTTTTTTTCAACCAGGCTTCTGGTAGCGACTCTTATACTCGGGATGTGGCTGGGGACCTATGAACCTGGTTTCCACAAAAGAGTCAGAATAAGAGAAGGTAAGTTTAAAGTACCACGGACAGAAAGATGACGCGCATTACGACAGTTGACCCACACGCCCGCCCCCAACCGCTTTCGAGGATAATAATAAGCTCGACGCAGCAGCGGTCGTTCGTGTCATTATGATGGAAATAATTCTGTGAAAACCGAAGAGAGTGCGAAATGGAACATTGAATGATGGGAGGAGATCTATTACTCACGGCGGATGCCCTTGCTGTCGTAAGACTGCAACAGCCCGAAGGCTACCTCAGAGTAAGATCTACAACCCCTCACATTCAAGTTCCTGTGCCATGTCTCGTCAGTTTTCAATAGAAAGTCATGAAAATTGCTTTTATAAAAATATATTTCGCATTTTACCGAAAAATTTAACCAGTTTTTTATGTTCTTTTAGAAGTGAAAAAAAATTCAACATAGAGTTCGTTTGGTATTCAAAGTGTTCTTAAACGCGTTTCAGACATTATGAAGGAAATAAATCTGTGAAAACCGAAGAGAGTGCGAAATGGAATCTTGAATGATGGGAGGAGATCTACTACTCACGGCGGATGCCCTTGCTGTCGTAAGACTGCAATAGCCCGAAGGCTACCTAAGAGCTAGTTCTACAACCCCTCACATTCAAGTTCCTGTGCCATGTCTCGTCAGTTTTCAACAGAAAGTCAAGAAAATTGCTTATATAAATATAAATTTCGCATTTTCCCGAAATATTTAAACCGTTTTTTATGTTCTTTTAGAAGTGAAAAAAAATTCAACATAGAGTTCGTTTGGTATTCAAAGTGTTCTTAAACGCGTTTCAGACATTATGAAGGAAATAAATCTGTGAAAACCGAAGAGAGTGCGAAATGGAACCTTGAATGATGGGAGGAGATCTATTACTCACGGCGGATGCCCTTGCTGTCGTAGGACTGCAACAGCCCGAAGGCTACCTCAGAGTTAGTTCTACAACCCCTCACATTCAAGTTCCTGTGCCATGTCTCGTCAGTTTTCAATAGAAAGTCATGAAAATTTCTTTTATAAAAATATATTTCGCATTTTACCGAAAAATTTAACCAGTTTTTTATGTTCTTTTAGAAGTGAAAAAAAAATTCAACATAGAGTTCGTTTGGTATTCAAAGTGTTCTTAAACGCGTTTCAGACATTATGAAGGAAATAAATCTGTGAAAACCGAAGAGAGTGCGAAATGGAACCTTGAATGATGGGAGGAGATCTATTACTCACGGCGAGAATGCAATAGCCCGAAGGCTACCTCAGAGCTAGTTCTACAACCCCTCACATTCAAGTTCCTGTGCCATGTCTCGTCAGTTCTCAACAGAAAATCATGAAAATTGCTTTTATAAAAATATATTTCGGATTTTACCGAAAAATTTAACCAGTTTTTTATGTTCTTTTAGAAGTGAAAAAAATTCAACATAGAGTTCGTTTGGTATTCAAAGTGTTCTTAAACGCGTTTCAGACATTATGAAGGAAATAAATCTTTGAAAACCGAAGAGAGTGCGAAATGGAACCTTGAATGATGGGAGGAGATCTATTACTCACGGCGGATGCCCTTGCTGTCGTAAGACTGCAATAGCCCGAAGGCTACCTAAGAGCTAGTTCTACCACTCCTCACATTCAAGTTCCTGTGCCATGTCTCGTCAGTTTTCAATAGAAAGTCAAGAAAATTGCTTATATAAATATAAATTTCGCATTTTCCCGAAATATTTAAACCGTTTTTTATGTTCTTTTAGAAGTGAAAAAAAAATTCAACATAGAGTTCGTTTGGTATTCAAAGTGTTCTTAAACGCGTTTCAGACATTATGAAGGAAATAATTCTGTGAAAACCGAAGTGAGTGCGATATGGAACCTTGAATGATGGGAGGAGATCTATTACTCACGGCGGATGCCCTTGCTGTCGTAAGACTGCAACAGCCCGAAGGCTACCTCAGAGCTAGTTCTACAACCCCTCACATTCAAGTTCCTGTGTCATGTCTCGTCAGTTTTCAACAGAAAATCATGAAAATTGCTTTTATAAAAATAAATTTTGAATTTTCCGGAATTATTTAAACCGTTTTTTATGTTCTTTTAGAAGTGAAAAAAATTCAACATAGAGTTCGTTTGGTATTTAGTGCTACGAGGCCTGCCTTTCCGCTTTTTGGTGTTTTTAATGTGTATAATATCCCTTTTAAATTTGTTCGGTTTTAATTTTTAATCTTTAATTTTTTTTCAACCAGGCTTCTGGTAGCGACTCTTATACTCGGGATGTGGCTGGGGACCTATGAACCTGGTTTCCACAAAAGAGTCAGAATAAGAGAAGGTAAGTTTAAAGTACCACGGACAGAAAGATGACGCGCATTACGACGGTTGACCCACCCGCCCGCCCCCAACCACTTTCGAGGATAATAATAAGCTCGACGCAGCAGCGGTCGTTCGAGTCATTATGATGGAAATAATTCTGTGAAAACCGAAGAGAGTGCGAAATGGAAACTTGAATGATGGGAGGAGATCTATTAATCACGGCGGATGCCCTTGCTGTCGTAAGACTGCAACAGCCCGAAGGCTACCTCAGAGTTAGTTCTACAACCCCTCACATTCAAGTTCCTGTGCCGTGTCTCGTCAGTTTTCAACAGAAAATCATGAAAATTGCTTTTATAAAAATAAATTTTGAATTTTCCGGAATTATTTAAACCGTTTTTTATGTTCTTTTAGAAGTGAAAAAAATTCAACATAGAGTTCGTTTGGTATTTAGAGCTACGAGGCCTGTCTTTCCGCTTTTTGGAGTTTTTAATGTGTATAATATCCCTTTTAAATTTGTACGGTTTTAATTTTTAATCTTTAATTTTTTTTTTCAACCAGGCTTCTGGTAACGACTCTTATACACGGGATGTGGCTGGGGACCTATGAACCTGGTTTCCACAAAAGAGTCGGAATAAGAGAAGGTAAGTTTAAAGTACCACGGACAGAAAGATGACGCGCATTACGACGGTTGACCCACCCGCCCGCCCCCAACCACTTTCGAGGATAATAATAAGCTCGACGCAGCAGCGGTCGTTCGAGTCATTATGATGGAAATAATTCTGTGAAAACCGAAGAGAGTGCGAAATGGAAACTTGAATGATGGGAGGAGATCTATTAATCACGGCGGATGCCCTTGCTGTCGTAAGACTGCAACAGCCCGAAGGCTACCTCAGAGTTAGTTTTACAACCCCTCACATTCAAGTTCCTGTGCCATGTCTCGTCAGTTTTCAACAGAAAATCATGAAAATTGCTTTTATAAAAATAAATTTTAAATTTTCCGGAAATATTTAAACCGTATTTTATGTTCTTTTAGAAGTGAAAAAAAAGACAACATAGAGTTCGTTTGGTATTTAGAGCTACGAGGCCTGTCTTTCCGCTTTTTGGAGTTTTTAATGTGTATAATATCCCTTTTAAAATTGTACGGTTTTAATTTTTAATCTTTAATTTTTTTTTCAACCAGGCTTCTGGTAACGACTCTTATACACGGGATGTGGCTGGGGACCTATGAACCTGGTTTCCACAAAAGAGTCGGAATAAGAGAAGGAAAGTTTAAAGTACCACGGACAGAAAGAGGACGCTCATTACGACGGTTGACCCACCCGCCCGCCCCCAACCACTTTCGAGGATAATAATAAGCTCGACGCAGCAGCGGTCGTTCGAGTCATTATGATGGAAATAATTCTGTGAAAACCGAAGAGAGTGCGAAATGGAAACTTGAATGATGGGAGGAGATCTATTAATCACGGCGGATGCCCTTGCTGTCGTAAGACTGCAACAGCCCGAAGGCTACCTCAGAGTTAGTTCTACAACCCCTCACATTCAAGTTCCTGTGCCATGTCTCGTCAGTTTTCAATAGAAAGTCATGAAAATTGCTTTTATAAAAATATATTTCGCATTTTACCGAAAAATTTAACCAGTTTTTTATGTTCTTTTAGAAGTGAAAAAAAATTCAACATAGAGTTCGTTTGGTATTCAAAGTGTTCTTAAGCGCGTTTCAGACATTATGAAGGAAATAAATCTTTGAAAACCGAAGAGAGTGCGAAATGGAACCTTGAATGATGGGAGGAGATCTATTACTCACGGCGGATGCCCTTGCTGTCGTAAGACTGCAATAGCCCGAAGGCTACCTAAGAGCTAGTTCTACAACCCCTCACATTCAAGTTCCTGTGCCATGTCTCGTCAGTTTTCAACAGAAAATCATGAAAATTGCTTTTATAAAAATAAATTTTAAATTTTCCGGAAATATTTAAACCGTATTTAATGTTCTTTTAGAAGTTAAAAAAAAAGACAACATAGAGTTCGTTTGGTATTTAGAGCTACGAGGCCTGTCTTTCCGCTTTTTGGAGTTTTTAATGTGTATAATATCCCTTTTAAATTTGTACGGTTTTAATTTTTAATCTTTAATTTTTTTTTCAACCAGGCTTCTGGTAACGACTCTTATACACGGGATGTGGCTGGGGACCTATGAACCTGGTTTCCACAAAAGAGTCGGAATAAGAGAAGGAAAGTTTAAAGTACCACGGACAGAAAGAGGACGCTCATTACGACGGTTGACCCACCCGCCCGCCCCCAACCGCTTTCGAGTATAATAATAAGCTCGACGCAGCAGCGGTCGTTCGTGTCATTATGATGGAAATAATTCTGTGAAAACCGAAGTGAGTGCGATATGGAACCTTGAATGATGGGAGGAGATCTATTACTCACGGCGGATGCCCTTGCTGTCGTAAGACTGCAACAGCCCGAAGGCTACCTCAGAGCTAGTTCTACAACCCCTCACATTCAAGTTCCTGTGTCATGTCTCGTCAGTTTTCAACAGAAAATCATGAAAATTGCTTTTATAAAAATAAATTTTGAATTTTCCGGAATTATTTAAACCGTTTTTTATGTTCTTTTAGAAGTGAAAAAAATTCAACATAGAGTTCGTTTGGTATTTAGAGCTACGAGGCCTGCCTTTCCGCTTTTTGGTGTTTTTAATGTGTATAATATCCCTTTTAAATTTGTTTGGTTTTAATTTTTAATCTTTAATTTTTTTTCAACCAGGCTTCTGGTAGCGACTCTTATACTCGGGATGTGGCTGGGGACCCATGAACCTGATTTCCACAAAAGAGTCAGAATAAGAGAAGGTAAGTTTAAATTACCACGGACAGAAAGATGACGCGCATTACGACGGTTGACCCACCCGCCCGCCCCCAACCACTTTCGAGGATAATAATAAGCTCGACGCAGCAGCGGTCGTTCGAGTCATTATGATGGAAATAATTCTGTGAAAACCGAAGAGAGTGCGAAATGGAAACTTGAATGATGGGAGGAGATCTATTAATCACGGCGGATGCCCTTGCTGTCGTAAGACTGCAACAGCCCGAAGGCTACCTCAGAGTTAGTTCTACAACCCCTCACATTCAAGTTCCTGTGCCATGTCTCGTCAGTTTTCAATAGAAAGTCATGAAAATTGCTTTTATAAAAATATATTTCGCATTTTACCGAAAAATTTAACCAGTTTTTTATGTTCTTTTAGAAGTGAAAAAAAATTCAACATAGAGTTCGTTTGGTATTCAAAGTTTTCTTAAACGCGTTTCAGACATTATGAAGGAAATAAATCTGTAAAAACCGAAGAGAGTGCGAAATGGAACCTTGAATGATGGGAGGAGATCTATTACTCACGGCGGATGCCCTTGCTGTCGTAAGACTGCAACAGCCCGAAGGCTACCTCAGAGCTAGTTCTACAACCCCTCACATTCAAGTTCCTGTGTCATGTCTCGTCAGTTTTCAACAGAAAATCATGAAAATTGCTTTTATAAAAATAAATTTTGAATTTTCCGGAATTATTTAAACCGTTTTTTATGTTCTTTTAGAAGTGAAAAAAAAAGACAACATAGAGTTCGTTTGGTATTTAGAGCTACGAGGCCTGTCTTTCCGCTTTTTGGAGTTTTTAATGTGTATAATATCCCTTTTAAATTTGTACGGTTTTAATTTTTAATCTTTAATTTTTTTTTCAACCAGGCTTCTGGTAACGACTCTTATACACGGGATGTGGCTGGGGACCTATGAACCTGGTTTCCACAAAAGAGTCGGAATAAGAGAAGGAAAGTTTAAAGTACCACGGACAGAAAGAGGACGCTCATTACGACGGTTGACCCACCCGCCCGCCCCCAACCGCTTTCGAGTATAATAATAAGCTAGACGCAGCAGCGGTCGTTCCTGTCATTATGATGGAAATAATTCTGTGAAAACCGAAGAGAGTGCGATATGGAACCTTGAATGATGGGAGGAGATCTATTACTCACGGCGGATGCCCTTGCTGTCGTAAGACTGCAACAGCCCGAAGGCTACCTCAGAGTTAGTTCTACAACCGCTCACATTCAAGTTCCTGTGCCATGTCTCGTCAGTTTTCAATAGAAAGTCATGAAAATTGCTTTTATAAAAATATATTTCGCATTTTACCGAAAAATTTAACCAGTTTTTTATGTTCTTTTAGAAGTGAAAAAAAATTCAACATAGAGTTCGTTTGGTATTCAAAGTTTTCTTAAACGCGTTTCAGACATTATGAAGGAAATAAATCTGTGAAAACCGAAGAGAGTGCGAAATGGAACCTTGAATGATGGGAGGAGATCTATTACTCTCGGCGGATGCCCTTGCTGTCGTAAGACTGCAACAGCCCGAAGGCTACCTCAGAGTTAGTTCTACAACCCCTCACATTCAAGTTCCTGTGTCATGTCTCGTCAGTTTTCAACAGAAAATCATGAAAATTGCTTTTATAAAAATAAATTTTGAATTTTCCGGAAATATTTAAACCGTATTTTATGTTCTTTTAGAAGTGAAAAAAAAATTCAACATAGAGTTCGTTTGGTATTTAGAGCTACGAGGCCTGCCTTTCCGCTTTTTGGAGTTTTTAATGTGTATAATATCAATTTTAAATTTGTTCGGTTTTCATTTTTAATCTTTAATTTTTTTTCCACCAGGCTACTGGTAGCGACTCTTATACTCGGGATGTGGCTAGGGACCTATGAACCTGGTTTCCACAAAAGAGTCAGAATAAGAGAAGGTAAGTTTAAAGTACCACGGACAGAAAGATGACGCGCATTACGACGGTTGACCCACCCGTCCGCCCCCAACAGCTTTCGAGGATAATAATAAGCTCGACGCAGCAGCGGTCGTTCGTGTCATTATGATGGAAATAATTCTGTGAAAATCGAAGAGAGTGCGAAATGGAACCTTGAATGATGGGAGGAGATCTGTTACTCACGGCGGATGCCCTTGCTGTCGTAAGACTGCAACAGCCCGAAGGCTACCTCAGAGGTAGTTCTACAACCCCTCACATTCAAGTTCCTGTGTCATGTCTCGTCAGTTTTCAACAGAAAATCATGAAAATTGCTTTTATAAAAATAAATTTTGAATTTTCCGGAATTATTTAAACCGTTTTTTATGTTCTTTTAGAAGTGAAAAAAATTCAACATAGAGTTCGTTTGGTATTTAGAGCTACGAGGCCTGCCTTTCCGCTTTTTGGTGTTTTTAATGTGTATAATATCCCTTTTAAATTTGTTCGGTTTTAATTTTTAATCTTTAATTTTTTTTCAACCAGGCTTCTGGTAGCGACTCTTATACTCGGGATGTGGCTGGGACCTATGAACCTGGTTTCCACAAAAGAGTCAGAATAAGAGAAGGTAAGTTTAAAGTACCACGGACAGAAAGATGACGCGCATTACGACGGTTGACCCACCCGCCCGCCCCCAACCGCTTTCGAGAATAATAATAAGCTCGACGCAGCAGCGGTCGTTCGTGTCATTATGATGGAAATAATTCTGTGAAAACCGAAGAGAGTGCGAAATGGAACCTTGAATGATGGGAGGAGATCTATTACTCACGGCGGATGCCCTTGCTGTCGTTCGACTGCAACAGCCCGAAGGTTACCTCAGAATTAGTTCTACAACCCCTCACATTCAAGTTCCTGTGCCATGTCTCGTCAGTTTTCAATAGAAAGTCATGAAAATTGCTTTTATAAAAATGTATTTCGCATTTTACCGAAAAATTTAACCAGTTTTTTATGTTCTTTTAGAAGTGAAAAAAAATTCAACATAGAGTTCGTTTGGTATTCAAAGTGTTCTTAAACGCGTTTCAGACATTATGAAGGAAATAAATCTGTGAAAACCGAAGAGAGTGCGAAATGGAACCTTGAATGATGGGAGGAGATCTATTACTCACGGCGAGACTGCAATAGCCCGAAGGCTACCTCAGAGCTAGTTCTACAACCCCTCACATTCAAGTTCCTGTGCCATGTCTCGTCAGTTTTCAATAGAAAGTCAAGAAAATTGCTTATATAAATATAAATTTCGCATTTTCCCGAAATATTTAAACCGTTTTTTATGTTCTTTTAGAAGTGAAAAAAAATTCAACATAGAGTTCGTTTGGTATTCAAAGTGTTCTTAAACGCGTTTCAGACATTATGAAGGAAATAAATCTGTGAAAACCGAAGAGAGTGCGAAATGGAACCTTGAATGATGGGAGGAGATCTATTACTCACGGCGGATGCCCTTGCTGTCGTAAGACTGCAACAGACCGAAGGCTACATCAGAGCTAGTTCTACAACCCCTCACATTCAAGTTCCTGTGCCATGTCTCGTCAGTTTTCAACAGAAAATCATGAAAATTGCTTTCATAAAAATAAATTTTTAATTTTCCGGAATTATTTAAACCGTTTTTTATGTTCTTTTAGAAGTGAAAAATATTCAACATAGAGTTCGTTTGGTATTTAGAGCTACGAGGCCTGCCTTTCCGCTTTTTGGAGTTTTTAATGTGTATAATATCCATTTTAAATTTGTTCGGTTTTCATTTTTAATCTTTAATTTTTTTTCAACCAGGCTTCTGGTAGCGACTCTTATACTCGGGATGTGGCTGGGGACCTATGAACATGGTTTCCACAAAAAAGTCAGAATAAGAGAAGGTAAGTTTAAAGTACCACGGACAGAAAGATGACGCGCATTACGACGGTTGACCCACACGCCCACCCCCAACAGCTTTCGAGGATAATAATAAGCTCGACGCAGCAGCGGTCGTTCGTGTCATTATGATGGAAATAATTCTGTGAAAACCGAAGAGAGTGCGAAATGGAACCTTGAATGATGGGAGGAGATCTATTACTCACGGCGGATGCCCTTGCTGTCGTAAGACTGCAACACCCCGAAGGCTACCTCAGATTTAGTTCTACAACCCCTCACATTCAAGTTCCTGTGCCATGTCTCGTCAGTTTTCAATAGAAAGTCAAGAAAATTGCTTATATAAATATAAATTTCGTATTTTCCCGATATATTTAAACCGTTTTTTATGTTCTTTTAGAAGTGAAAAAAAAAGACAACATAGAGTTCGTTTGGTATTTAGAACTACGAGGCCTGTCTTTCCGCTTTTTGGAGTTTTTAATGTGTATAATATCCCTTTAAAATTTGTACGGTTTTAATTTTTAAATTTAATTTTTTTTTCAACCAGGCTTCTGGTAACGACTCTTATACTCGGGATGTTGCTGGGGACCTATGAACCTGGTTTCCACAAAAGATTCGGAATAAGAGAAGGAAAGTTTAAAGTACCACGGACAGAAAGAGGACGCCCATTACGACGGTTGACCCATCCGCCCGCCCCCAACCGCTTTCGAGTATAATAATAAGCTAGACGCAGCAGCGGTCGTTCCTGTCATTATGATGGAAATAATTCTGTGAAAACCGAAGAGAGTGCGATATGGAACCTTGAATGATGGGAGGAGATCTGTTACTCACGGCGGATGCCCTTGCTGTCGTAAGACTGCAACAGCCCGAAGGCTACCTCAGAGGTAGTTCTACAACCCCTCACATTCAAGTTCCTGTGTCATGTCTCGTCAGTTTTCAACAGAAAATCATGAAAATTGCTTTTATAAAAATAAATTTTGAATTTTCCGGAATTATTTAAACCGTTTTTTATGTTCTTTTAGAAGTGAAAAAAATTCAACATAGAGTTCGTTTGGTATTTAGAGCTACGAGGCCTGCCTTTCCGCTTTTTGGTGTTTTTAATGTGTATAATATCCCTTTTAAATTTGTTCGGTTTTAATTTTTAATCTTTAATTTTTTTTCAACCAGGCTTCTGGTAGCGACTCTTATACTCGGGATGTGGCTGGGACCTATGAACCTGGTTTCCACAAAAGAGTCAGAATAAGAGAAGGTAAGTTTAAAGTACCACGGACAGAAAGATGACGCGCATTACGACGGTTGACCCACCCGCCCGCCCCCAACCGCTTTCGAGAATAATAATAAGCTCGACGCAGCAGCGGTCGTTCGTGTCATTATGATGGAAATAATTTTGTGAAAACCGAAGAGAGTGCGAAATGGAACCTTGAATGATGGGAGGAGATCTATTACTCACGGCGGATGCCCTTGCTGTCGTTCGACTGCAACAGCCCGAAGGTTACCTCAGAATTAGTTCTACAACCCCTCACATTCAAGTTCCTGTGCCATGTCTCGTCAGTTTTCAATAGAAAGTCATGAAAATTGCTTTTATAAAAATGTATTTCGCATTTTACCGAAAAATTTAACCAGTTTTTTATGTTCTTTTAGAAGTGAAAAAAAATTCAACATAGAGTTCGTTTGGTATTCAAAGTGTTCTTAAACGCGTTTCAGACATTATGAAGGAAATAAATCTGTGAAAACCGAAGAGAGTTCGAAATGGAACCTTGAATGATGGGAGGAGATCTATTACTCACGGCGGATACCCTTGCTGTCGTAAGACTGCAATAGCCCGAAGGTTACCTAAGAGCTAGTTCTACAACCCCTCACATTCAAGTTCCTGTGCCATGTCTCGTCAGTTTTCAATAGAAAGTCAAGAAAATTGCTTATATAAATATAAATTTCGCATTTTCCCGAAATACTTAAACCGTTTTTTATGTTCTTTTAGAAGTGAAAAAAAATTCAACATAGAGTTCGTTTGGTATTCAAAGTGTTCTTAAACGCGTTTCAGACATTATGAAGGAAATAAATCTGTGAAAACCGAAGAGAGTGCGAAATGGAACCTTGAATGATGGGAGGAGATCTATTACTCACGGCGGATGCCCTTGCTGTCGTAAGACTGCAATAGCCCGAAGGCTACCTCAGAGCTAGTTCTACAACCCCTCACATTCAAGTTCCTGTGCCATGTCTCGTCAGTTTTCAACAGAAAATCATGAAAATTGCTTTTATAAAAATAAATTTTGAATTTTCCGGAAATATTTAAACCGTATTTTATGTTCTTTTAGAAGTGAAAAAAAAAGACAACATAGAGTTCGTTTGGTATTTAGAGCTACGAGGCCTGTCTTTCCGCTTTTTGGAGTTCTTAATGTGTATAATATCCCTTTTAAATTTGTACGGTTTTAATTTTTAATCTTTAATTTTTTTTTTCAACCACGATTCTGGTAACGACTCTTATACTCGGGATGTTGCTGGGAACCTATGAACCTGGTTTCCACAAAAGAGTCGGAACAAGAGAAGGAAAGTTTAAAGTACCAGGGACAGAAAGAGGACGCCCATTATGACGGTTGACCCATCCGCCCGCCCCCAACCGCTTTCGAGTATAATAATAAGCTAGACGCAGCAGCGGTCGTTCCTGTCATTATGATGGAAATAATTCTGTGAAAACCGAAGAGAGTGCGATATGGAACCTTGAATGATGGGAGGAGATCTATTACTCACGGCGGATGCCCTTGCTGTCGTAAGACTGCAACAGCCCGAAGGCTACCTCAAAGCTAGTTCTACAACCCCTCACATTCAAGTTCCTGTGTCATGTCTCGTCAGTTTTCAACAGAAAATCATGAAAATTGCTTTTATAAAAATAAATTTTGAATTTTCCGGAATTATTTAAACCGTTTTTTATGTTCTTTTAAAAGTGAAAAAAATTCAACATAGAGTTCGTTTGGTATTTAGAGCTACGAGGCCTGCCTTTCCGCTTTTTGGTGTTTTTAATGTGTATAATATCCCTTTTAAATTTGTTCGGTTTTAATTTTTAATCTTTAATTTTTTTTCAACCAGGCTTCTGGTAGCGACTCTTATACTCGGGATGTGGCTGGGGACCTATGAACCTGGTTTCCACAAAAGAGTCAGAATAAGAGAAGGTAAGTTTAAAGTACCACGGACAGAAAGATGACGCGCATTACGACGGTTGACCCACCCGCCCGCCCCCAACAGCTTTCGAGGATAATAATAAGCTCGACGCAGCAGCGGCCGTTCGTGTCATTATGATGGAAATAATTCTGTGAAAACCGAAGAGAGTGCGAAATGGAACCTTGAATGATGGGAGGAGATCTATTACTCACGGCGGATGCCCTTGCTGTCGTAAGACTGCAACAACCCGAAGGCTACCTCAGAGTTAGTTCTACAACCCCTCACATTCAAGTTCCTGTGCCATGTCTCGTCAGTTTTCAATAGAATGTCATGAAAATTGCTTTTATAAAAATAAATTTTGAATTTTCCGGAATTATTTAAACCGTTTTTTATGTTCTTTTAGAAGTGAAAAATATTCAACATAGAGTTCGTTTGGTATTTAGAGCTACGAGGCCTGCCTTTCCGCTTTTTGGTGTTTTTAATGTGTATAATATCCATTTTAAATTTGTTCGGTTTTCATTATTAATCTTTAATTTTTTTTCAACCAGGCTTCTGGTAGCGACTCTTATACTCAGGATGTGGCTGGGGACCTATGAACCTGGTTTCCACAAAAGAGTCAGAATAAGAGAAGGTAAGTTTAAAGTACCACGGACAGAAAGATGACGCGCATTACGACGGTTGACCCACCCGCCCGCCCCCAACCGCTTTCGAGGATAATAATAAGCTCGACGCAGCAGCGGTCGTTCGTGTCATTATGATGGAAATAATTCTGTGAAAACCGAAGAGAGTGCGAAATGGAACCTTGAATGATGGGAGGAGATCTATTACTCACGGCGGATGCCCTTGCTGTCGTAAGACTGTAACAGCCCGAAGGCTACCTTAGAGTTAGTTCTACAACCCCTCACATTCAAGTTCCTGTGCCATGTCTCGTCAGTTTTCAATAGAAAGTCAAGAAAATTGCTTATATAAATATAAATTTCGCATTTTCCCGAAATATTTAAACCGTTTTTTATGTTCTTTTAGAAGTGAAAAAAAATTCAACATAGAGTTCGTTTGGTATTCAAAGTGTTCTTAAACGCGTTTCAGACATTATGAAGGAAATAAATCTGTGAAAACCGAAGAGAGTTCGAAATGGAACCTTGAATGATGGGAGGAGATCTATTACTCACGGCGGATACCCTTGCTGTCGTAAGACTGCAATAGCCCGAAGGTTACCTAAGAGCTAGTTCTACAACCCCTCACATTCAAGTTCCTGTGCCATGTCTCGTCAGTTTTCAATAGAAAGTCAAGAAAATTGCTTATATAAATATAAATTTCGCATTTTCCCGAAATACTTAAACCGTTTTTTATGTTCTTTTAGAAGTGAAAAAAAATTCAACATAGAGTTCGTTTGGTATTCAAAGTGTTCTTAAACGCGTTTCAGACATTATAAAGGAAATAAATCTGTGAAAACCGAAGAGAGTGCGAAATGGAACCTTGAATGATGGGAGGAGATCTATTACTCACGGCGGATGCCCTTGCTGTCGTAAGACTGCAATAGCCCGAAGGCTACCTCAGAGCTAGTTCTACAACCCCTCACATTCAAGTTCCTGTGCCATGTCTCGTCAGTTTTCAACAGAAAATCATGAAAATTGCTTTTATAAAAATAAATTTTGAATTTTCCGGAAATATTTAAACCGTATTTTATGTTCTTTTAGAAGTGAAAAAAAAGACAACATAGAGTTCGTTTGGTATTTAGAGCTACGAGGCCTGTCTTTCCTCTTTTTGGAGTTCTTAATGTGTATAATATCCCTTTTAAATTTGTACGGTTTTAATTTTTAATCTTTAATTTTTTTTTTCAACCAGGATTCTGGTAACGACTCTTATACTCGGGATGTTGCTGGGAACCTATGAACCTGGTTTCCACAAAAGAGTCGGAACAAGAGAAGGAAAGTTTAAAGTACCAGGGACAGAAAGAGGACGCCCATTATGACGGTTGACCCATCCGCCCGCCCCCAACCGCTTTCGAGTATAATAATAAGCTAGACGCAGCAGCGGTCGTTCCTGTCATTATGATGGAAATAATTCTGTGAAAACCGAGGAGAGTGCGATATGGAACCTTGAATGATGGGAGGAGATCTATTACTCACGGCGGATGCCCTTGCTGTCGTAAGACTGCAACAGCCCGAAGGCTACCTCAAAGCTAGTTCTACAACCCCTCACATTCAAGTTCCTGTGTCATGTCTAGTCAGTTATCATGAAAATTGCTTTTATAAAAATAAATTTTGAATTTTCCGGAATTATTTAAACCGTTTTTTATGTTCTTTTAGAAGTGAAAAAAATTCAACATAGAGTTCGTTTGGTATTTAGAGCTACGAGGCCTGCCTTTCCGCTTTTTGGTGTTTTTAATGTGTATAATATCCCTTTTAAATTTGTTCGGTTTTAATTTTTAATCTTTAATTTTTTTTCAACCAGGCTTCTGGTAGCGAATCTTATACTCGGGATGTGGCTGGGGACCTATGAACCTGGTTTCCACAAAAGTGTCAGAATAAGAGAATGTAAGTTTAAAGTACCACGGACAGAAAGATGACGCGCATTACGACGGTTGACCCAACCGCCCGCCCCCAACCGCTTTCGAGGATAATAATAAGCTCGACGCAGCAGCGGTCGTTCGTGTCATTATGATGGAAATAATTCTGTGAAAACCGAAGAGAGTGCGAAATGGAACCTTGAATGGTGGGAGGAGATCTATTACTCACGGCGGATGCCCTTGCTGTCGTAAGACTGCAACAGCCCGAAGGCTACCTCAGAGTTAGTTCTACAACCCCTCACATTCAAGTTCCTGTGACATGTCTCGTCAGTTTTCAATAGAAAGTCATGAAATTTGCTTTTATAAAAATATATTTCGCATTTTACCGAAAAATTTAACCAGTTTTTTATGTTCTTTTAGAAGTGAAAAAAAATTCAACATAGAGTTCGTTTGGTATTCAAAGTGTTCTTAAACGCGTTTCAGACATTATGAAGGAAATAAATCTGTGAAAACCGAAGAGAGTGCGAAATGGAACCTTGAATGATGGGAGGAGATCTATTACTCACGGCGGATGCCCTTGCTGTCGTAAGACTGCAATTGCCCGAAGGCTACCTAAGAGCTAGTTCTACAACCCCTCACATTCAAGTTCCTGTGCCATGTCTCGTCAGTTTTCAACAGAAAATCATGAAAATTGCATTTATAAAAATAAATTTTAAATTTTCCGGAAATATTTAAACCGTATTTTATGTTCTTTTAGAAGTGAAAAAAAAAAGACAACATAGAGTTCGTTTGGTATTTAGAGCTACGAGGCCTGTCTTTCCGCTTTTTGGAGTTTTTAATGTGTATAATATCCCTTTTAAATTTGTACGGTTTTAATTTTTAATCTTTAATTTTTTTTTCAACCAGGATTCTGGTAACGACTCTTATACTCGGGATGTTGCTGGGAACCTATGAACCTGGTTTCCCCAAAAGAGTCGGAACAAGAGAAGGAAAGTTTAAAGTACCACGGACAGAAAGAGGACGCCCATTATGACGGTTGACCCATCCGCCCGCCCCCAACCGCTTTCGAGTATAATAATAAGCTAGACGCAGCAGCGGTCGTTCCTGTCATTATGATGGAAATAATTCTGTGAAAACCGAAGAGAGTGCGATATGGAACCTTGAATGATGGGAGGAGATCTATTACTCACGGCGGATGCCCTTGCTGTCGTAAGACTGCAACAGCCCGAAGGCTACCTCAAAGCTAGTTCTACAACCCCTCACATTCAAGTTCCTGTGTCATGTCTAGTCAGTTATCATGAAAATTGCTTTTATAAAAATAAATTTTGAATTTTCCGGAATTATTTAAACCGTTTTTTATGTTCTTTTAGAAGTGAAAAAAATTCAACATAGAGTTCGTTTGGTATTTAGAGCTACGAGGCCTGCCTTTCCGCTTTTTGGTGTTTTTAATGTGTATAATATCCCTTTTAAATTTGTTCGGTTTTAATTTTTAATCTTTAATTTTTTTTCAACCAGGCTTCTGGTAGCGACTCTTATACTCGGGATGTGGCTGGGGACCTATGAACCTGGTTTCCACAAAAGTGTCAGAATAAGAGAAGGTAAGTTTAAAGTACCACGGACAGAAAGATGACGCGCATTACGACGGTTGACCCAACCGCCCGCCCCCAACCGCTTTCGAGGATAATAATAAGCTCGACGCAGCAGCGGTCGTTCGTGTCATTATGATGGAAATAATTCTGTGAAAACCGAAGAGAGTGCGAAATGGAACCTTGAATGGTGGGAGGAGATCTATTACTCACGGCGGATGCCCTTGCTGTCGTAAGACTGCAACAGCCCGAAGGCTACCTCAGAGTTAGTTCTACAACCCCTCACATTCAAGTTCCTGTGACATGTCTCGTCAGTTTTCAATAGAAAGTCATGAAAATTGCTTTTATAAAAATATATTTCGCATTTTACTGAAAAATTTAACCAGTTTTTTATGTTCTTTTAGAAGTGAAAAAAAATTCAACATAGAGTTCGTTTGGTATTCAAAGTGTTCTTAAACGCGTTTCAGACATTATGAAGGAAATAAATCTGTGAAAACCGAAGAGAGTGCGAAATGGAACCTTGAATGATGGGAGGAGATCTATTACTCACGGCGGATGCCCTTGCTGTCGTAAGACTGCAACAGCCAGAAGGCTACCTCAGAGCTAGTTCTACAACCCCTCACATTCAAGTTCCTGTGCCATGTCTCGTCAGTTTTCAACAGAAAATCATGAAAATTGCTTTTATAAAAATAAATTTTAAATTTTCCGGAAATATTTAAACCGTATTTTATGTTCTTTTAGAAGTGAAAAAAAAAGATAACATAGAGTTCGTTTGGTATTTAGAGCTACGAGGCCTGTCTTTCCGCTTTTTGGAGTTTTTAATGTGTATAATATCCCTTTTAAATTTGTACGGTTTTAATTTTTAATCTTTAATTTTTTTTTCAACCAGACTTCTGGTAACGACTCTTATACACGGGATGTGGCTGGGGACCTATGAACCTGGGTTCCACAAAAGAGTCGGAATAAGAGAAGGAAAGTTTAAAGTACCACGGACAGAAAGAGGACGCTCATTACGACGGTTGACCCACCCGCCCGCCCCCAACCGCTTTTGAGTATAATAATAAGCTCGACGCAGCAGCGTTCGTTCGTGTCATTATGATGGAAATAATTCTGTGAAAACCGAAGAGAGTGCGATATGGAACCTTGAATGATGGGAGGAGTTCTAACACTCACGGCGGATGCCCTTGCTGTCGTAAGACTGCAACAGCCCGAAGGCTACCTCAGAGCTAGTTCTACAACCCCTCACATTCAAGATCCTGTGTCATGTCTCGTCAGTTTTCAACAGAAAATCATGAAAATTGCTTTTATAAAAATAAATTTTGAATTTTCCGGAATTATTTAAACCGTTTTTTATGTTCTTTTAGAAGTGAAAAATATTCAACATAGAGTTCGTTTGGTATTTAGAGCTACGAGGCCTGCCTTTCCGCTTTTTGGTGTTTTTAATGTGTATAATATCCATTTTAAATTTGTTCGGTTTTCATTTTTAATCTTTAATTTTTTTTCAACCAGGCTTCTGGTAGCGACTCTTATACTCAGGATGTGGCTGGGGACCTATGAACCTGGTTTCCAAAAATGAGTCAGAATAAGAGAAGGTAAGTTTAAAGTACCACGGACAGAAAGATGACGCGCATTACGACGGTTGACCCACCCGCCCACCCCCAACCGCTTTCGAGGATAATAAGAAGCTCGACGCAGCAGCGGTCGTTCGTGTCATTATGATGGAAATAATTCTGTGAAAACCGAAGAGAGTGCGAAATGGAACCTTGAATGATGGGAGGAGATCTATTACTCACGGCGGATGCCCTTGCTGTCGTAAGACTGCAATAGCCCGAAGGCTACCTCAGAGCTAGTTCTACAACCCCTCACATTCAAGTTCCTGTGCCATGTCTCGTCAGTTTTCAACAGAAAATCATGAAAATTGCTTTTATAAAAATAAATTTTGAATTTTCCGGAAATATTTAAACCGTATTTTATGTTCTTTTAGAAGTGGAAAAAAAAGACAACATAGAGTTCGTTTGGTATTCAAAGTGTTCTTAAACGCGTTTCAGACATTATGAAGGAAATAAATCTGTGAAAACCGAAGAGAGTGCGAAATGGAACCTTGAATGATGGGAGGAGATCTATTACTCACGGCGGATGCCCTTGTTCGTAAGACTGCAATAGCCCGAAGGCTACCTCAGAGCTAGTTCTACAACCCCTCACATTCAAGTTCCTGTGCCATGTCTCGTCAGTTATCATGAAAATTGCTTTTATAAAAATAAATTTTGAATTTTCCGGAATTATTTAAACCGTTTTTTATGTTCTTTTAGAAGTGAAAAAAATTCAACATAGAGTTCGTTTGGTATTTAGAGCTACGAGGCCTGCCTTTCCGCTTTTTGGTGTTTTTAATGTGTATAATATCCCTTTTAAATTTGTTCGGTTTTAATTTTTAATCTTTAATTTTTTTTCAACCAGGCTTCTGGTAGCGAATCTTATACTCGGGATGTGGCTGGGGACCTATGAACCTGGTTTCCACAAAAGTGTCAGAATAAGAGAATGTAAGTTTAAAGTACCACGGACAGAAAGATGACGCGCATTACGACGGTTGACCCAACCGCCCGCCCCCAACCGCTTTCGAGGATAATAATAAGCTCGACGCAGCAGCGGTCGTTCGTGTCATTATGATGGAAATAATTCTGTGAAAACCGAAGAGAGTGCGAAATGGAACCTTGAATGGTGGGAGGAGATCTATTACTCACGGCGGATGCCCTTGCTGTCGTAAGACTGCAACAGCCCGAAGGCTACCTCAGAGTTAGTTCTACAACCCCTCACATTCAAGTTCCTGTGACATGTCTCGTCAGTTTTCTATAGAAAGTCATGAAAATTGCTTTTATAAAAATATATTTCGCATTTTACCGAAAAATTTAACCAGTTTTTTATGTTCTTTTAGAAGTGAAAAAAAATTCAACATAGAGTTCGTTTGGTATTCAAAGTGTTCTTAAACGCGTTTCAGACATTATGAAGGAAATAAATCTGTGAAAACCGAAGAGAGTGCGAAATGGAACCTTGAATGATGGGAGGAGATCTATTACTCACGGCGGATGCCCTTGCTGTCGTAAGACTGCAATTGCCCGAAGGCTACCTAAGAGCTAGTTCTACAACCCCTCACATTCAAGTTCCTGTGCCATGTCTCGTCAGTTTTCAACAGAAAATCATGAAAATTGCATTTATAAAAATAAATTTTAAATTTTCCGGAAATATTTAAACCGTATTTTATGTTCTTTTAGAAGTGAAAAAAAAAAGACAACATAGAGTTCGTTTGGTATTTAGAGCTACGAGGCCTGTCTTTCCGCTTTTTGGAGTTTTTAATGTGTATAATATCCCTTTTAAATTTGTACGGTTTTAATTTTTAATCTTTAATTTTTTTTTCAACCAGGATTCTGGTAACGACTCTTATACTCGGGATGTTGCTGGGAACCTATGAACCTGGTTTCCCCAAAAGAGTCGGAACAAGAGAAGGAAAGTTTAAAGTACCACGGACAGAAAGAGGACGCCCATTATGACGGTTGACCCATCCGCCCGCCCCCAACCGCTTTCGAGTATAATAATAAGCTAGACGCAGCAGCGGTCGTTCCTGTCATTATGATGGAAATAATTCTGTGAAAACCGAAGAGAGTGCGATATGGAACCTTGAATGATGGGAGGAGATCTATTACTCACGGCGGATGCCCTTGCTGTCGTAAGACTGCAACAGCCCGAAGGCTACCTCAAAGCTAGTTCTACAACCCCTCACATTCAAGTTCCTGTGTCATGTCTAGTCAGTTATCATGAAAATTGCTTTTATAAAAATAAATTTTGAATTTTCCGGAATTATTTAAACCGTTTTTTATGTTCTTTTAGAAGTGAAAAAAATTCAACATAGAGTTCGTTTGGTATTTAGAGCTACGAGGCCTGCCTTTCCGATTTTTGGTGTTTTTAATGTGTATAATATCCCTTTTAAATTTGTTCGGTTTTAATTTTTAATCTTTAATTTTTTTTCAACCAGGCTTCTGGTAGCGACTCTTATACTCGGGATGTGGCTGGGGACCTATGAACCTGGTTTCCACAAAAGTGTCAGAATAAGAGAAGGTAAGTTTAAAGTACCACGGACAGAAAGATGACGCGCATTACGACGGTTGACCCAACCGCCCGCCCCCAACCGCTTTCGAGGATAATAATAAGCTCGACGCAGCAGCGGTCGTTCGTGTCATTATGATGGAAAAAATTCTGTGAAAACCGAAGAGAGTGCGAAATGGAACCTTGAATGGTGGGAGGAGATCTATTACTCACGGCGGATGCCCTTGCTGTCGTAAGACTGCAACAGCCCGAAGGCTACCTCAGAGTTTGTTCTACAACCCCTCACATTCAAGTTCCTGTGACATGTCTCGTCAGTTTTCAATAGAAAGTCATGAAAATTGCTTTTATAAAAATATATTTCGCATTTTACCGAAAAATTTAACCAGTTTTTTATGTTCTTTTAGAAGTGAAAAAAAATTCAACATAGAGTTCGTTTGGTATTCAAAGTGTTCTTAAACGCGTTTCAGACATTATGAAGGAAATAAATCTGTGAAAACCGAAGAGAGTGCGAAATGGAACCTTGAATGATGGGAGGAGATCTATTACTCACGGCGGATGCCCTTGCTGTCGTAAGACTGCAACAGCCAGAAGGCTACCTCAGAGCTAGTTCTACAACCCCTCACATTCAAGTTCCTGTGCCATGTCTCGTCAGTTTTCAACAGAAAATCATGAAAATTGCTTTTATAAAAATAAATTTTAAATTTTCCGGAAATATTTAAACCGTATTTTATGTTCTTTTAGAAGTGAAAAAAAAAGATAACATAGAGTTCGTTTGGTATTTAGAGCTACGAGGCCTGTCTTTCCGCTTTTTGGAGTTTTTAATGTGTATAATATCCCTTTTAAATTTGTACGGTTTTAATTTTTAATCTTTAATTTTTTTTTCAACCAGACTTCTGGTAACGACTCTTATACACGGGATGTGGCTGGGGACCTATGAACCTGGGTTCCACAAAAGAGTCGGAATAAGAGAAGGAAAGTTTAAAGTACCACGGACAGAAAGAGGACGCTCATTACGACGGTTGACCCACCCGCCCGCCCCCAACCGCTTTTGAGTATAATAATAAGCTCGACGCAGCAGCGTTCGTTCGTGTCATTATGATGGAAATAATTCTGTGAAAACCGAAGAGAGTGCGATATGGAACCTTGAATGATGGGAGGAGTTCTAACACTCACGGCGGATGCCCTTGCTGTCGTAAGACTGCAACAGCCCGAAGGCTACCTCAGAGCTAGTTCTACAACCCCTCACATTCAAGATCCTGTGTCATGTCTCGTCAGTTTTCAACAGAAAATCATGAAAATTGCTTTTATAAAAATAAATTTTGAATTTTCCGGAATTATTTAAACCGTTTTTTATGTTCTTTTAGAAGTGAAAAATATTCAACATAGAGTTCGTTTGGTATTTAGAGCTACGAGGCCTGCCTTTCCGCTTTTTGGTGTTTTTAATGTGTATAATATCCATTTTAAATTTGTTCGGTTTTCATTTTTAATCTTTAATTTTTTTTCAACCAGGCTTCTGGTAGCGACTCTTATACTCAGGATGTGGCTGGGGACCTATGAACCTGGTTTCCAAAAATGAGTCAGAATAAGAGAAGGTAAGTTTAAAGTACCACGGACAGAAAGATGACGCGCATTACGACGGTTGACCCACCCGCCCACCCCCAACCGCTTTCGAGGATAATAAGAAGCTCGACGCAGCAGCGGTCGTTCGTGTCATTATGATGGAAATAATTCTGTGAAAACCGAAGAGAGTGCGAAATGGAACCTTGAATGATGGGAGGAGATCTATTACTCACGGCGGATGCCCTTGCTGTCGTAAGACTGCAATAGCCCGAAGGCTACCTCAGAGCTAGTTCTACAACCCCTCACATTCAAGTTCCTGTGCCATGTCTCGTCAGTTTTCAACAGAAAATCATGAAAATTGCTTTTATAAAAATAAATTTTGAATTTTCCGGAAATATTTAAACCGTATTTTATGTTCTTTTAGAAGTGGAAAAAAAAGACAACATAGAGTTCGTTTGGTATTCAAAGTGTTCTTAAACGCGTTTCAGACATTATGAAGGAAATAAATCTGTGAAAACCGAAGAGAGTGCGAAATGGAACCTTGAATGATGGGAGGAGATCTATTACTCACGGCGGATGCCCTTGTTCGTAAGACTGCAATAGCCCGAAGGCTACCTCAGAGCTAGTTCTACAACCCCTCACATTCAAGTTCCTGTGCCATGTCTCGTCAGTTTTCAACAGAAAATCATGAAAATTGCTTTTATAAAAATAAATTTTGAATTTTCCGGAAATATTTAAACCGTATTTTATGTTCTTTTAGAAGTGAAAAAAAAAGACAACATAGAGTTCGTTTGGTATTTAGAGCTACGAGGCCTGTCTTTCCGCTTTTTGGAGTTTTTAATGTGTATAATATCCCTTTAAAATTTGTACGGTTTTAATTTTTAATCTTTAATTTTTTTTTCAACCAGGCTTCTGGTAACGACTCTTATACTCGGGATGTTGCTGGGGACCTATGAACCCGGTTTCCACAAAAGAGTCGGAATAAGAGAAGGAAAGTTTAAAGTACCACGGACAGAAAGAGGACGCCCATTACGACGGTTGACCCATCCGCCCGCCCCCAACCGCTTTCGAGTATAATAATAAGCTAGACGCAGCAGCGGTCGTTCCTGTCATTATGATGGAAATAATTCTGTGAAAACCGAAGAGAGTGCGATATGGAACCTTGAATGATGGGAGGAGATCTATTACTCACGGCGGATGCCCTTGCTGTCGTAAGACTGCAACAGCCCGAAGGCTACCTCAAAGCTAGTTCTTCAACCCCTCACATTCAAGTTCCTGTGTCATGTCTCGTCAGTTTTCAACAGAAAATCATGAAAATTGCTTTTATAAAAATAAATTTTGAATTTTCCGGAATTATTTAAACCGTTTTTTATGTTCTTTTAAAAGTGAAAAAAATTCAACATAGAGTTCGTTTGGTATTTAGAGCTACGAGGCCTGCCTTTCGCTTTTTGGTGTTTTTAATGTGTATAATATCCATTTTAAATTTGTTCGGTTTTCATTTTTAATCTTTAATTTTTTTTCAACCAGGCTTCTGGTAGCGACTCTTATACTCAGGATGTGGCTGGGGACCTATGAACCTGGTTTCCACAAAAGAGTCAGAATAAGAGAAGGTAAGTTTAAAGTACCACGGACAGAAAGATGACGCGCATTACGACGGTTGACCCACCCGCCCGCCCCCAACCGCTTTCGAGGATAATAATAAGCTCGACGCAGCAGCGGTCGTTCGTGTCATTATGATGGAAATAATTCTGTGAAAACCGAAGAGAGTGCGAAATGGAACCTTGAATGATGGGAGGAGATCTATTACTCACGGCGGATGCCCTTGCTGTCGTAAGACTGTAACAGACCGAAGGCTACCTCAGAGTTAGTTCTACAACCCCTCACATTCAAGTTCCTGTGACATGTCTCGTCAGTTTTCAATAGAAAGTCATGAAAATTGCTTTTATAAAAATATATTTCGCATTTTACCGAAAAATTTAACCAGTTTTTTATGTTCTTTTAGAAGTGAAAAAAAATTCAACATAGAGTTCGTTTGGTATTCAAAGTGTTCTTAAACGCGTTTCAGACATTATGAAGGAAATAAATCTGTGAAAACCGAAGAGAGTGCGAAATGGAACCTTGAATGATGGGAGGAGATCTATTACTCACGGCGGATGCCCTTGCTGTCGTAAGACTGCAATTGCCCGAAGGCTACCTAAGAGCTAGTTCTACAACCCCTCACATTCAAGTTCCTGTGCCATGTCTCGTCAGTTTTCAATAGAAAGTCAAGAAAATTGCTTATATAAATATAAATTTCGCATTTTCCCGAAATATTTAAACCGTTTTTTATGTTCTTTTAGAAGTGAAAAAAAATTCAACATAGAGTTCGTTTGGTATTCAAAGTGTTCTTAAACGCGTTTCAGACATTATGAAGGAAATAAATCTGTGAAAACCGAAGAGAGTGCGAAATGGAACCTTGAATGATGGGAGGAGATCTATTACTCACGGCGGATGCCCTTGCTGTCGTAAGACTGCAATAGCCCGAAGGCTACCTCAGAGCTAGTTCTACAACCCCTCACATTCAAGTTCCTGTGCCATGTCTCGTCAGTTTTCAACAGAAAATCATGAAAATTGCTTTTATAAAAATAAATTTTGAATTTTCCGGAAATATTTAAACCGTATTTTATGTTCTTTTAGAAGTGAAAAAAAAGACAACATAGAGTTCGTTTGGTATTTAGAGCTACGAGGCCTGTCTTTCCGCTTTTTGGAGTTCTTAATGTGTATAATATCCCTTTTAAATTTGTACGGTTTTAATTTTTAATCTTTAATTTTTTTTTCAACCAGAATTCTGGTAACGACTCTTATACTCGGGATGTTGCTGGGAACCTATGAACCTGGTTTCCACAAAAGAGTCGGAACAAGAGAAGGAAAGTTTAAAGTACCACGGACAGAAAGATGACGCGCATTACGACGGTTGACCCACCCGCCCGCCCCCAACCGCTTTCGAGGATAATAATAAGCTCGACGCAGCAGCGGTCGTTCGAGTCATTATGATGGAAATAATTCTGTGAAAACCGAAGAGAGTGCGGAATGGAAACTTGAATGATGGGAGGAGATCTATTACTCACGGCGGATGCCCTTGCTGTCGTAAGACTGCAACAGCCCGAAGGCTACCTCAGAGTTAGTTCTACAACCCCTCACATTAAAGTTCCTGTGCCATGTCTCGTCAGTTTTCAATAGAAAGTCATGAAAATTGCTTTTATAAAAATATATTTCGCATTTTACCGAAAAATGTAACCAGTTTTTTATGTTCTTTTAGAAGTGAAAAAAAATTCAACATAGAGTTCGTTTGGTATTCAAAGTGTTCTTAAACGCGTTTCAGACATTATGAAGGAAATAAATCTGTGAAAACCGAAGAGAGTGCGAAATGGAACCTTGAATGATGGGAGGAGATCTATTACTCACGGCGGATGCCCTTGCTGTCGTAAGACTGCAATAGCCCGAAGGCTACCTCAGAGCTAGTTCTACAACCCCTCACATTCAAGTTCCTGTGCCATGTCTCGTCAGTTTTCAACAGAAAATCATGAAAATTGCTTTTATAAAAATAAATTTTGAATTTTCCGGAAATATTTAAACCGTATTTTATGTTCTTTTAGAAGTGAAAAAAAAATTCAACATAGAGTTCGTTTGGTATTTAGAGCTACGAGGCCTGTCTTTCAGCTTTTTGGAGTTTTTAATGTGTATAATATCCCTTTTAAATTTGTACGGTTTTAATTTTTAATCTTTAATTTTTTTTTCAACCAGCCTTCTGGTAACGACTCTTATACTCGGGATGTGGCTGGGGACCTATGAACCTGGTTTCCACAAAAGAGTCGGAATAAGAGAAGGAAAGTTTAAAGTACCACGGACAGAAAGAGGACGCTCATTACTACGGTTGACCCACCCGCCCGCCCCCAACCGCTTTCGAGGATAATAATTAGCTCGACGCAGCAGCG
Source organism: Maratus speciosus (assembly GCA_963932465.1). Classification (NCBI taxonomy): domain Eukaryota; kingdom Metazoa; phylum Arthropoda; class Arachnida; order Araneae; family Salticidae; genus Maratus; species Maratus speciosus. The sequence continues at coordinate 33,951 of CAWVRF010001259.1, read as the reverse complement.
GTCGTTCGAGTCATTATGATGGAAATAATTCTGTGAAAACCGAAGAGAGTGCGAAATGGAAACTTGAATGATGGGAGGAGATCTATTACTCACGGCGTATGCCCTTGCTGTCGTAAGACTGCAACAGCCAGAAGGCTACCTAAGAGCTAGTTCTACAACCCCTCACATTCAAGTTCCTGTGTCATGTCTCGTCAGTTTTCAACAGAAAATCATGAAAATTGCTTTTATAAAAATAAATTTTGAATTTTCCGGAATTATTTAAACCGTTTTTTATGTTCTTTTAGAAGTGAAAAATATTCAACATAGAGTTCGTTTGGTATTTAGAGCTACGAGGCCTGCCTTTCCGCTTTTTGGTGTTTTTAATGTGTATAATATCCATTTTAAATTTGTTCGGTTTTCATTTTTAATCTTTAATTTTTTTTCAACCAGGCTTCTGGTAGCGACTCTTATACTCGGGATGTTGCTGGGAACCTATGAACCTGGTTTCCACAAAAGAGTCGGAACAAGAGAAGGAAAGTTTAAAGTACCACGGACAGAAAGAGGACGCCCATTATGACGGTTGACCCATCCGCCCGCCCCCAACCGCTTTCGAGTATAATAATAAGCTAGACGCAGCAGCGGTCGTTCCTGTCATTATGATGGAAATAATTCTGTGAAAACCGAAGAGAGTGCGATATGGAACCTTGAATGATGGGAGGAGATCTATTACTCACGGAGGATGCCCTTGCTGTCGTAAGACTGCAACAGCCCGAAGGCTACCTCAGAGCTAGTTCTACAACCCCTCACATTCAAGTTCCTGTGTCATGTCTCGTCAGTTTTCAACAGAAAATCATGAAAATTGCTTTTATATAAATAAATTTTGAATTTTCCGGAATTATTTAAACCGTTTTTTATGTTCTTTTAGAAGTGAAAAAAATTCAACATAGAGTTCGTTTGGTATTTAGAGCTACGAGGCCTGCCTTTCCGCTTTTTGGTGTTTTTAATGTGTATAATATCCCTTTTAAATTTGTTCGGTTTTAATTTTTAATCTTTAATTTTTTTTCAACCAGGCTTCTGATAGCGACTCTTATACTCGGGATGTGGCTGGGGACCTATGAACCTGGTTTCCACAAAAGAGTCAGAATAAGAGAAGGTAAGTTTAAAGTACCACGGACAGAAAGATGACGCGCATTACGACGGTTGACCCACCCGCCCGCCCCCAACCGCTTTCGAGGATAATAATAAGCTCGACGCAGCAGCGGTCGTTCGTGTCATTATGATGGAAATAATTCTGTGAAAACCGAAGAGAGTGCGAAATGGAACCTTGAATGATGGGAGGAGATCTATTACTCACGGCGGATGCCCTTGCTGTCGTAAGACTGCAACAGCCCGAAGGCTACCTCAGAGTTACTTCTACAACCCCTCACATTCAAGTTCCTGTGCCATGTCTCGTCAGTTTTCAATAGAAAGTCATGAAAATTGCTTTTCTAAAAATATATTTCGCATTTTACCGAAAAATTTAACCAGTTTTTTATGTTCTTTTAGAAGTGAAAAAAAATTCAACATAGAGTTCGTTTGGTATTCAAAGTGTTCTTAAACGCGTTTCAGACATTATGAAGGAAATAAATCTGTGAAAACCGAAGAGAGTGCGAAATGGAAACTTGAATGATGGGAGGAGATCAATTACTCACGGCGAGACTGCAATAGCCCGAAGGCTACCTCAGAGCTAGTTCTACAACCCCTCACATTCAAGTTCCTGTGCCATGTCTCGTCAGTTTTCAACAGAAAATCATGAAAATTGCTTTTATAAAAATATATTTCGCATTTTACCGAAAAATTTAACCAGTTTTTTATGTTCTTTTAGAAGTGAAAAAAATTCAACATAGAGTTCGTTTGGTATTTAAAGTGTTCTTAAACGCGTTTCAGACATTATGAAGGAAATAAATCTGTGAAAACCGAAGTGAGTGCGATACGGAACCTTGAATGATGGGAGGAGATCTATTACTCACGGCGGATGCCCTTGCTGTCGTAAGACTGCAACAGCCCGAAGGCTACCTCAGAGCTAGTTCTACAACCCCTCACATTCAAGTTCCTGTGTCATGTCTCGTCAGTTTTCAACAGAAAATCATGAAAATTGCTTTTATAAAAATAAATTTTGAATTTTCCGGAATTATTTAAACCGTTTTTTATGTTCTTTTAGAAGTGAAAAAAATTCAACATAGAGTTCGTTTGGTATTTAGAGCTACGAGGCCTGCCTTTCCGCTTTTTGGTGTTTTTAATGTGTATAATATCCCTTTTAAATTTGTTCGGTTTTAATTTTTAATCTTTAATTTTTTTTTCAACCAGGCTTCTGGTAACGACTCTTATACTCGGGATGTGGCTGGGGACCTATGAACCTGGTTTCCACAAAAGAGTCGGAATAAGAGAAGGTAAGTTTAAAGTACGACGGACAGAAAGATGACGCGCATTACGACGGTTGACCCACCCGCCCGCCACCAACAGCTTTCGAGGATAATAATAAGCTCGACGCAGCAGCGGTCGTTCGAGTCATTATGATGGAAATAATTCTGTGAAAACCGAAGAGAGTGCGAAATGGAACCTTGAATGATGGGAGGAGATCTATTACTCACGGCGGATGCCCTTGCTGTCGTAAGACTGCAACAGCCCGAAGGCTACCTCAGAGTTAGTTCTACAACCCCTCACATTCAAGTTCCTGTGCCATGTCTCGTCAGTTTTCAATAGAAAGTCATGAAAATTGCTTTTATAAAAATATATTTCGCATTTTACCGAAAAATTTAACCAGTTTTTTATGTTCTTTTAGAAGTGAAAAAAAATTCAACATAGAGTTCGTTTGGTATTCAAAGTGTTCTTAAACGCGTTTCAGACATTATGAAGGAATTAAATCTGTGAAAACCGAAGAGAGTGCGAAATGGAACCTTGAATGATGGGAGGAGATCTATTACTCACAGCGGATGCCCTTGCTGTCGTAAGACTGCAATAGCCCGAAGGCTACCTCAGAGCTAGTTCTACAACCCCTCACATTCAAGTTCCTGTGCCATGTCCCGTCAGTTTTCAACAGAAAATCATGAAAATTGCTTTTATAAAAATAAATTTTGAATTTTCCGGAAATATTTAAACCGTATTTTATGTTCTTTTAGAAGTGAAAAAAAAATTCAACATAGAGTTCGTTTGGTATTTAGAGCTACGAGGCCTGTCTTTCCGCTTTTTGGAGTTTTTAATGTGTATAATATCCCTTTTAAATTTGTACGGTTTTAATTTTTAATCTTTAATTTTTTTTTCAACCAGCCTTCTGGTAACGACTCTTATACTCGGGATGTGGCTGGGGACCTATCAACCTGGTTTCCACAAAAGAGTCGGAATAAGAGAAGGAAAGTTTAAAGTACCACGGACAGAAAGAGGACGCTCATTACTACGGTTGACCCACCCGCCCGCCCCCAACCGCTTTCGAGGATAATAATTAGCTCGACACAGCAGCGTCGTTCGAGTCATTATGATGGAAATAATTCTGTGAAAACCGAAGAGAGTGCGAAATGGAAACTTGAATGATGGGAAAAGATCTATTACTCACGGCGGATGCCCTTGCTGTCGTAAGACTGCAACAGCCAGAAGGCTACCTCAGAGCTAGTTCTACAACCCCTCACATTCAAGTTCCTGTGTCATGTCTCGTCAGTTTTCAACAGAAAATCATGAAAATTGCTTTTATAAAAATAAATTTTGAATTTTCCGGAATTATTTAAACCGTTTTTTATGTTCTTTTAGAAGTGAAAAATATTCAACATAGAGTTCGTTTGGTATTTAGAGCTACGAGGCCTGCCTTTCCGCTTTTTGGTGTTTTTAATGTGTATAATATCCATTTTATATTTGTTCGGTTTTCATTTTTAATCTTTAATTTTTTTTCAACCAGGCTTCTGGTAGCGACTCTTATACTCGGGATGTTGCTGGGAACCTATGAACCTGGTTTCCACAAAATAGTCGGAACAAGAGAAGGAAAGTTTAAAGTACCACGGACAGAAAGAGGACGCCCATTATGACGGTTGACCCATCCGCCCGCCCCCAACCGCTTTCGAGTATAATAATAAGCTAGACGCAGCAGCGGTCGTTCCTGTCATTATGATGGAAATAATTCTGTGAAAACCGAAGAGAGTGCGATATGGAACCTTGAATGATGGGAGGAGATCTATTACTCACGGCGGATGCCCTTGCTGTCGTAAGACTGCAACAGCCCGAAGGCTACCTCAGAGCTAGTTCTACAACCCCTCACATTCAAGTTCCTGTGTCATGTCTCGTCAGTTTTCAACAGAAAATCATGAAAATTGCTTTTATATAAATAAATTTTGAATTTTCCGGAATTATTTAAACCGTTTTTTATGTTCTTTTAGAAGTGAAAAAAATTCAACATAGAGTTCGTTTGGTATTTAGAGCTACGAGGCCTGCCTTTCCGCTTTTTGGTGTTTTTAATGTGTATAATATCCGTTTTAAATTTGTTCGGTTTTAATTTTTAATCTTTAATTTTTTTTCAACCAGGCTTCTGATAGCGACTCTTATACTCGGGATGTGGCTGGGGACCTATGAACCTGGTTTCCACAAAAGAGTCAGAATAAGAGAAAGTAAGTTTAAAGTACCACGGACAGAAAGATGACGCGCATTACGACGGTTGACCCACCCGCCCGCCCCCAACCGCTTTCGAGTATAATAATAAGCTAGACGCAGCAGCGGTCGTTCGTGTCATTATGATGGAAATAATTCTGTGAAAACCGAAGAGAGTGCGATATGGAACCTTGACTGATGGGAGGAGATCTATTACTCACGGCGGATGCCCTTGCTGTCGTAAGACTGCAACAGACAGAAGGCTACCTCAGAGCTAGTTCTTCAACCCCTCACATTCAAGTTCCTGTGTCATGTCTCGTCAGTTTTCAACAGAAAATTATGAAAATTGCTTTTATAAAAATAAATTTTGAATTTTCCGGAATTATTTAAACCGTTTTTTATGTTCTTTTAGAAGTGAAAAATATTCAACATAGAGTTCGTTTGGTATTTAGAGCTACGAGGCCTGCCTTTCCGCTTTTTGGTGTTTTTAATGTGTATAATATCCATTTTAAATTTGTTCGGTTTTCATTTTTAATCTTTAATTTTTTTTCAACCAGGCTTCTGGTAGCGACTCTTATACTCGGGATGTGGCTGGGGACCTATGAACCTGGTTTCCACAAAAGAGTCAGAATAAGAGAAGGTAAGTTTAAAGTACCACGGACAGAAAGATGACGCGCATTACGACGGTTGACCCACTCGCCCGCCAACAACCGCTTTCGAGGATAATAATAAGCTCGACGCAGCAGCGGTCGTTCGTGTCATTATGATGGAAATAATTCTGTGAAAACCGAAGAGAGTGCGAAATGGAACCTTGAATGATGGGAGGAGATCTATTACTCACGGCGGATGCCCTTGCTGTCGTAAGACTGCAACAGCCCGAAGGCTACCTCAGAGCTAGTTCTACAACCCCTCACATTCAAGTTCCTGTGTCATGTCTCGTCAGTTTTCAACAGAAAATCATGAAAATTGCTTTTATATAAATAAATTTTGAATTTTCCGGAATTATTTAAACCGTTTTTTATGTTCTTTTAGAAGTGAAAAAAATTCAACATAGAGTTCGTTTGGTATTTAGAGCTACGAGGCCTGCCTTTCCGCTTTTTGGTGTTTTTAATGTGTATAATATCCGTTTTAAATTTGTTCGGTTTTAATTTTTAATCTTTAATTTTTTTTCAACCAGGCTTCTGATAGCGACTCTTATACTCGGGATGTGGCTGGGGACCTATGAACCTGGTTTCCACAAAAGAGTCAGAATAAGAGAAAGTAAGTTTAAAGTACCACGGACAGAAAGATGACGCGCATTACGACGGTTGACCCACCCGCCCGCCCCCAACCGCTTTCGAGGATAATAATAAGCTCGACGCAGCAGCGGTCGTTCGTGTCATTATGATGGAAATAATTCTGTGAAAACCGAAGAGAGTGCGAAATGGAACCTTGAATGATGGGAGGAGATCTATTACTCACGGCGGATGCCCTTGCTGTCGTAAGACTGCAATAGCCCGAAGGCTACCTCAGAGCTAGTTCTACAACCCCTCACATTCAAGTTCCTGTGCCATGTCCCGTCAGTTTTCAACAGAAAATCATGAAAATTGCTTTTATAAAAATAAATTTTGAATTTTCCGGAAATATTTAAACCGTATTTTATGTTCTTTTAGAAGTGAAAAAAAATTCAACATAGAGTTCGTTTGGTATTTAGAGCTACGAGGCCTGTCTTTCCGCTTTTTGGTGTTTTTAATGTGTATAATATCCCTTTTCAATTTGTACGGTTTTAATTTTTAATCTTTAATTTTTTTTTCAACCAGGCTTCTGGTAACGACTCTTATACTCGGGATGTGGCTGGGGACCTATGAACCTGGTTTCCACAAAAGAGTCGGAATAAGAGAAGGAAAGTTTAAAGTACCACGGACAGAAAGAGGACGCTCATTACTACGGTTGACCCACCCGCCCGCCCCCAACCGCTTTCGAGTATAATAATAAGCTAGACGCAGCAGCGGTCGTTCGTGTCATTATGATGGAAATAATTCTGTGAAAACCGAAGAGAGTGCGATATGGAACCTTGACTGATGGGAGGAGATCTATTACTCACGGCGGATGCCCTTGCTGTCGTAAGACTGCAACAGACAGAAGGCTACCTCAGAGCTAGTTCTTCAACCCCTCACATTCAAGTTCCTGTGTCATGTCTCGTCAGTTTTCAACAGAAAATTATGAAAATTGCTTTTATAAAAATAAATTTTGAATTTTCCGGAATTATTTAAACCGTTTTTTATGTTCTTTTAGAAGTGAAAAATATTCAACATAGAGTTCGTTTGGTATTTAGAGCTACGAGGCCTGCCTTTCCGCTTTTTGGTGTTTTTAATGTGTATAATATCCATTTTAAATTTGTTCGGTTTTCATTTTTAATCTTTAATTTTTTTTCAACCAGGCTTCTGGTAGCGACTCTTATACTCGGGATGTGGCTGGGGACCTATGAACCTGGTTTCCACAAAAGAGTCAGAATAAGAGAAGGTAAGTTTAAAGTACCACGGACAGAAAGATGACGCGCATTACGACGGTTGACCCACTCGCCCGCCAACAACCGCTTTCGAGGATAATAATAAGCTCGACGCAGCAGCGGTCGTTCGTGTCATTATGATGGAAATAATTCTGTGAAAACCGAAGAGAGTGCGAAATGGAACCTTGAATGATGGGAGGAGATCTATTACTCACGGCGGATGCCCTTGCTGTCGTAAGACTGCAACAGCCCAAAGGCTACATCAGAGTTAGTTCTACAACCCCTCACATTAAAGTTCCTGTGCCATGTCTCGTCAGTTTTCAATAGAAAGTCATGAAAATTGCTTTTATAAAAATATATTTCGCATTTTACCGAAAAATTTAACCAGTTTTTTATGTTCTTTTAGAAGTGAAAAAAAATTCAACATAGAGTTCGTTTGGTATTCAAAGTGTTCTTAAACGCGTTTCAGACATTATGAAGGAAATAAATCTGTGAAAACCGAAGAGAGTGCGAAATGGAACCTTGAATGATGGGAGGAGATCTATTACTCACGGCGGATACCCTTGCTGTCGTAAGACTGCAATAGCCCGAAGGTTACCTAAGAGCTAGTTCTACAACCCCTCACATTCAAGTACCTGTGCCATGTCTCGTCAGTTTTCAATAGAAAGTCAAGAAAATTGCTTATATAAATATAAATTTCGCATTTTCCCGAAGTATTTAAACCGTTTTTTATGTTCTTTTAGAAGTGAAAAAAATTCAACATAGAGTTCGTTTGGTATTTAGAGCTACGAGGCCTGCCTTTCCGCTTTTTGGTGTTTTTAATGTGTATAATATCCCTTTTAAATTTGTTCGGTTTTAATTTTTAATCTTTAATTTTTTTTCAACCAGGCTTCTGGTAGCGACTCTTATACTCGGGATGTGTCTGGGGACCTATGAACCTGGTTTCCACAAAAGAGTCGGAATAAGAGAAGGAAAGTTTAAAGTACCACGGACAGAAAGAGGACGCTCATTACTACGGTTGACCCACCCGCCCGCCCCCAACCGCTTTCGAGGATAATAATTAGCTCGACGCAGCAGCGGTCGTTCGAGTCATTATGATGGAAATAATTCTGTGAAAACCGAAGAGAGTGCGAAATGGAAACTTGAATGATGGGAGGAGATCTATTACTCACGGCGGATGCCCTTGCTGTCGTAAGACTGCAACAGCCAGAAGGCTACCTCAGAGCTAGTTCTACAACCCCTCACATTCAAGTTCCTGTGTCATGTCTCGTCAGTTTTCAACAGAAAATCATGAAAATTGCTTTTATAAAAATAAATTTTGAATTTTCCGGAATTATTTAAACCGTTTTTTATGTTCTTTTAGAAGTGAAAAATATTCAACATAGAGTTCGTTTGGTATTTAGAGCTACGAGGCCTGCCTTTCCGCTTTTTGGTGTTTTTAATGTGTATAATATCCATTTTAAATTTGTTCGGTTTTCATTTTTAATCTTTAATTTTTTTTCAACCAGGCTTCTGGTAGCGACTCTTATACTCGGGATGTGGCTGGGGACCTATGAACCTGGTTTCCACAAAAGAGTCAGAATAAGAGAAGGTAAGTTTAAAGTACCACGGACAGAAAGATGACGCGCATTACGACGGTTGACCCACCCGCCCGCCCCCAACCGCTTTCGAGGATAATAATAAGCTCGACGCAGCAGCGGTCGTTCGTGTCATTATGATGGAAATAATTCTGTGAAAACCGAAGAGAGTGCGAAATGGAACCTTGAATGATGGGAGGAGATCTATTACTCACGGCGGATGCCCTTGCTGTCGTAAGACTGCAACAGCCCGAAGGCTACCTCAGAGTTAGTTCTACAACCCCTCACATTCAAGTTCCTGTGCCATGTCTCGTCAGTTTTCAATAGAAAGTCATGCAAGTAGCTTCTATAAAAATATCTTTCGCATTTTACCGAAAAATTTAACCAGTTTTTTATGTTCTTTTAGAAGTGAAAAAAAATTCAACATAGAGTTCGTTTGGTATTCAAAGTGTTCTTAAACGCGTTTCAGACATCATGAAGGAAATAAATCTGTGAAAACCGAAGAGAGTGCGAAATGGAACCTTGAATGATGGGAGGAGATCTATTACTCACGGCGGATACCCTTGCTGTCGTAAGACTGCAATAGCCCGAACGTTACCTAAGAGCTAGTTCTACAACCCCTCACATTCAAGTTCCTGTGCCATGTCTCGTCAGTTTTCAATAGAAAGTCAAGAAAATTGCTTTTATAAAAATATATTTCGCATTTTACCGAAAAATTTAACCAGTTTTTTATGTTCTTTTAGAAGTGAAAAAAAATTCAACATAGAGTTCGTTTGGTATTCAAAGTGTTCTTAAACGCGTTTCAGACATTATGAAGGAAATAAATCTGTGAAAACCGAAGAGAGTGCGAAATGGAACCTTGAATGATGGGAGGAGATCTATTACTCACGGCGGATGCCCTTGCTGTCGTAAGACTGCAATAGCCCGAAGGCTACCTCAGAGCTAGTTCTACAACCCCTCACATTCAAGTTCCTGTGCCATGTCTCGTCAGTTTTCAACAGAAAATCATGAAAATTGCTTTTATAAAAATAAATTTTGAATTTTCCGGAAATATTTAAACCGTATTTTATGTTCTTTTAGAAGTGAAAAAATAATTCAACATAGATTTCGTTTGGTATTTAGAGCTACGAGGCCTGTCTTTCCGCTTTTTGGAGTTTTTAATGTGTATAATATCCCTTTTAAATTTGTACGGTTTTAATTTTTAATCTTTAATTTTTTTTCAACCAGGCTTCTGGTAACGACTCTTATACTCGGGATGTGGCTGGGTCCCTATGAACCTGGTTTCCACAAAAGAGTCGGAATAAGAGAAGGAAAGTTTAAAGTACCACGGACAGAAAGAGGACGCTCATTACTACGGTTGACCCACCCGCCCGCCCCCAACCGCTTTCGTGGATAATAATAAGCTCGACGCAGCAGCGGTCGTTCGAGTCATTATGATGGAAATAATTCTGTGAAAACCGAAGAGAGTGCGAAATGGAAACTTGAATGATGGGAGGAGATCTATTACTCACGGCGGATGCCCTTGCTGTCGTAAGACTGCAACAGCCAGAAGGCTACCTCAGAGCTAGTTCTACAACCCCTCACATTCAAGTTCCTGTGTCATGTCTCGTCAGTTTTTAACAGAAAATCATGAAAATTGCTTTTATAAAAATAAATTTTGAATTTTCCGGAATTATTTAAACCGTTTTTTATGTTCTTTTAGAAGTGAAAAATATTCAACATAGAGTTCGTTTGGTATTTAGAGCTACGAGGCCTGCCTTTCCGCTTTTTGGTGTTTTTAATGTGTATAATATCCATTTTAAATTTGTTCGGTTTTCATTTTTAATCTTTAATTTTTTTTCAACCAGGCTTCTGGTAGCGACTCTTATACTCGGGATGTGGCTGGGGACCTATGAACCTGGTTTCCACAAAAGAGTCAGAATAAGAGAAGGTAAGTTTAAAGTACCACGGACAGAAAGATGACGCGCATTACGACGGTTGACCCACCCGCCCGCCCCCAACCGCTTTCGAGGATAATAATAAGCTCGACGCAGCAGCGGTCGTTCGTGTCATTATGATGGAAATAATTCTGTGAAAACCGAAGAGAGTGCGAAATGGAACCTTGAATGATGGGAGGAGATCTATTACTCACGGCGGATGCCCTTGCTGTCGTAAGACTGCAACAGCCCGAAGGCTACCTCAGAGTTAGTTCTACAACCCCTCACATTCAAGTTCCTGTGCCATGTCTCGTCAGTTTTCAATAGAAAGTCATGCAAATAGCTTTTATAAAAATATATTTCGCATTTTACCGAAAAATTTAACCAGTTTTTTATGTTCTTTTAGAAGTGAAAAAAAATTCAACATAGAGTTCGTTTGGTATTCAAAGTGTTCTTAAACGCGTTTCAGACATCATGAAGGAAATAAATCTGTGAAAACCGAAGAGAGTGCGAAATGGAACCTTGAATGATGGGAGGAGATCTATTACTCACGGCGGATACCCTTGCTGTCGTAAGACTGCAATAGCCCGAAGGTTACCTAAGAGCTAGTTCTACAACCCCTCACATTCAAGTTCCTGTGCCATGTCTCGTCAGTTTTCAATAGAAAGTCAAGAAAATTGCTTTTATAAAAATATATTTCGCATTTTACCGAAAAATTTAACCAGTTTTTTATGTTCTTTTAGAAGTGAAAAAAAATTCAACATAGAGTTCGTTTGGTATTCAAAGTGTTCTTAAACGCGTTTCAGACATTATGAAGGAAATAAATCTGTGAAAACCGAAGAGAGTGCGAAATGGAACCTTGAATGATGGGAGGAGATCTATTACTCACGGCGGATGCCCTTGCTGTCGTAAGACTGCAACAGCCCGAAGGCTACCTCAGAGCTAGTTCTACAACCCCTCACATTCAAGTTCCTGTGCCATGTCTCGTCAGTTTTCAACAGAAAATCATGAAAATTGCTTTTATAAAAATAAATTTTGAATTTTCCGGAAATATTTAAACCGTATTTTATGTTCTTTTAGAAGTGAAAAAATAATTCAACATAGATTTCGTTTGGTATTTAGAGCTACGAGGCCTGTCTTTCCGCTTTTTGGAGTTTTTAATGTGTATAATATCCCTTTTAAATTTGTACGGTTTTAATTTTTAATCTTTAATTTTTTTTTCAACCAGGCTTCTGGTAACGACTCTTATACTCGGGATGTGGCTGGGGACCTATGAACCTGGTTTCCACAAAAGAGTCGGAATAAGAGAAGGAAAGTTTAAAGTACCACGGACAGAAAGAGGACGCTCATTACTACGGTTGACCCACCCGCCCGCCCCCAACCGCTTTCGTGGATAATAATAAGCTCGACGCAGCAGCGGTCGTTCGAGTCATTATGATGGAAATAATTCTGTGAAAACCGAAGAGAGTGCGAAATGGAAACTTGAATGATGGGAGGAGATCTATTACTCACGGCGGATGCCCTTGCTGTCGTAAGACTGCAACAGCCAGAAGGCTACCTCAGAGCTAGTTCTACAACCCCTCACATTCAAGTTCCTGTGTCATGTCTCGTCAGTTTTCAACAGAAAATCATGAAAATTGCTTTTATAAAAATAAATTTTGAATTTTCCGGAATTATTTAAACCGTTTTTTATGTTCTTTTAGAAGTGAAAAATATTTAACATAGAGTTCGTTTGGTATTTAGAGCTACGAGGCCTGCCTTTCCGCTTTTTGGTGTTTTTAATGTGTATAATATCCATTTTAAATTTGTTCGGTTTTCATTTTTAATCTTTAATTTTTTTTCAACCAGGCTTCTGGTAGCGACTCTTATACTCGGGATGTGGCTGGGGACCTATGAACCTGGTTTCCACAAAAGAGTCAGAATAAGAGAAGGTAAGTTTAAAGTACCACGGACAGAAAGATGACGCGCATTACGACGGTTGACCCACCCGCCCGCCCCCAACCGCTTTTGAGGATAATAATAAGCTCGACGCAGCAGCGGTCGTTCGTGTCATTATGATGGAAATAATTCTGTGAAAACCGAAGAGAGTGCGAAATGGAACCTTGAATGATGGGAGGAGATCTATTACTCACGGCGGATGCCCTTGCTGTCGTAAGACTGCAACAGCCCGAAGGCTACCTCAGAGTTAGTTCTACAACCCCTCACATTCAAGTTCCTGTGCCATGTCTCGTCAGTTTTCAATAGAAAGTCATGCAAATTGCTTTTATAAAAATATATTTCGCATTTTACCGAAAAATTTAACCAGTTTTTTATGTTCTTTTAGAAGTGAAAAAAAAATTCAACATAGAGTTCGTTTGGTATTCAAAGTGTTCTTAAACGCGTTTCAGACATTATGAAGGAAATAAATCTGTGAAAACCGAAGAGAGTGCGAAATGGAACCTTGAATGATGGGAGGAGATCTATTACTCACGGCGGATGCCCTTGCTGTCGTAAGACTGCAATAGCCCGAAGGCTACCTCAGAGCTAGTTCTACAACCCCTCACATTCAAGTTCCTGTGCCATGTCTCGTCAGTTTTCAACAGAAAATCATGAAAATTGCTTTTATAAAAATAAATTTTGAATTTTCCGGAAATATTTAAACCGTATTTTATGTTCTTTTAGAAGTGAAAAAAAAAAAGACAACATAGAGTTCGTTTGGTATTTAGAGCTACAGTCGACTGATTTATATGTTGAGCACCGGACCCATGACGATTCCTGACACAATAGGGAAAAAACACAAGAAAAAATATTGGGTTAAAAGTGGTTAGGGGGGGTTGGAGAATTAAAAAGAGTCGGCGAGGGGGGGAAACTCCTGTTTTGGACTGATTTTGGATCGTGTCATGGGTTTCTGGTGCCGTGGAGTGGGTTTCAGAGTTGTAAATATCGTGGAGTGGGTTTCAGAGTTGTAAATATCGTGGAGTGGGTTTCAGAGTTGTAAATATCGTGGAGTGGGTTTCAGAGTTGTAAATATCGTGGAGTGGGTTTCAGAGTTGTAAATATCGTGGAGTGGGTTTCAGAGTTGTAAATATTGTGGAGTGGGTTTCAGAGTTGTAAATATCGTGGAGTGGGTTTCAGAGTTGTAAATATCGTGGAGTGGGTTTCAGAGTTGTAAATATCGTGGAGTGGGTTTCAGAGTTGTAAATATTGTGGAGTGGGTTTCAGAGTTGTAAATATCGTGGAGTGGGTTTCAGAGTTGTAAATATCGTGGAGTGGGTTTCAGAGTTGTAAATATCGTGGAGTGGGTTTCAGAGTTGTAAATATTGTGGAGTGGGTTTCAGAGTTGTAAATATTGTGGAGTGGGTTTCAGAGTTGTAAATATCGTGGAGTGGGTTTCAGAGTTGTAAATATCGTGGAGTGGGTTTCAGAGTTGTAAATATCGTGGAGTGGGTTTCAGAGTTGTAAATATCGTGGAGTGGGTTTCAGAGTTGTAAATATTGTGGAGTGGGTTTCAGAGTTGTAAATATCGTGGAGTGGGTTTCAGAGTTGTAAATATCGTGGAGTGGGTTTCAGAGTTGTAAATATCGTGGAGTGGGTTTCAGAGTTGTAAATATTGTGGAGTGGGTTTCAGAGTTGTAAATATTGTGGAGTGGGTTTCAGAGTTGTAAATATCGTGGAGTGGGTTTCAGAGTTGTAAATATCGTGGAGTGGGTTTCAGAGTTGTGACTATCGTGGAGTGGGTTTCAGAGTTGTGACTATCGTGGAGTGGGTTTCAGAGTTGTAAATATCGTGGAGTGGGTTTCAGAGTTGTAAATATCGTGGAGTGGGTTTCAGAGTTGTGACTATCGTGGAGTGGGTTTCAGAGTTGTGACTATCGTGGAGTGGGTTTCAGAGTTGTGACTATCGTGGAGTGGGTTTCAGAGTTGTGACTATCGTGGAGTGGGTTTCAGAGTTGTGACTATCGTGGAGTGGGTTTCAGAGTTGTGACTATCGTGGAGTGGGTTTCAGAGTTGTAAATATCGTGGAGTGGGTTTCAGAGTTGTAAATATCGTGGAGTGGGTTTCAGAGTTGTAAATATCGTGGAGTGGGTTTCAGAGTTGTAAATATCGTGGAGTGGGTTTCAGAGTTGTAAATATCGTGGAGTGGGTTTCAGAGTTGTAAATATCATGGAGTGGGTTTCAGAGTTGTGACTATCGTGGAGTGGGTTTCAGAGTTGTAAATATCGTGGAGTGGGTTTCAGAGTTGTAAATATCATGGAGTGGGTTTCAGAGTTGTGACTATCGTGGAGTGGGTTTCAGAGTTGTAAATATCGTGGAGTGGGTTTCAGAGTTGTAAATATCATGGAGTGGGTTTCAGAGTTGTGACTATCGTGGAGTGGGTTTCAGAGTTGTAAATATCATGGAGTGGGTTTCAGAGTTGTAAATATCGTGGAGTGGGTTTCAGAGTTGTGACTATCGTGGAGTGGGTTTCAGAGTTGTGACTATCGTGGAGTGGGTTGTGTGGAGTGGGTTTCATATGTTTTGAGTGTGAGGGTTTCAGAGTCGTGTTTATCGTGGAGTGGGTTGTTTTCAGTGTGAGGGTTGTTGTCCGTGTGAGGGTTTCAAAGTCGTGTTTATCGTGGAGTGGGTTGTTGTCCGTGTGAGGGTTGTTGTCCGTGTGAGGGTTGTTGTCCGTGTGAGGGTTTCAAAGTCGTGTTTATCGTGGAGTGGGTTGTTGTCCGTGAGTTGGTTGTTGTCCGTGTGAGGGTTGTTGTCCGTGTGAGGGTTGTTGTCCGTGTGAGGGTTTCAGAGTCGTGTTTATCGTGGAGTGGGTTGTTGTCCGTGTGAGGGTTGTTGTCCGTGTGAGGGTTTCAGAGTCGTGTTTATCGTGGAGTGGGTTGTTGTCCGTGTGAGGGTTGTTGTCCGTGTGAGGGTTTCAAAGTCGTGTTTATCGTGGAGTGGGTTGTTGTCCGTGAGTTGGTTGTTGTCCGTGTGAGGGTTGTTGTCCGTGTGAGGGTTGTTGTCCGTGTGAGGGTTTCAGAGTCGTGTTTATCGTGGAGTGGGTTGTTTTCAGTGTGAGGGTTGTTGTCCATGTGAGGGTTTCAGAGTCGTGTTTATCGTGGAGTGGGTTGTTTTCAGTGTGAGGGTTGTTGTCCGTGTGAGGGTTTCAAAGTCGTGTTTATCGTGGAGTGGGTTGTTTTCAGTGTGAGGGTTGTTGTCCGTGTGAGGGTTTCAAAGTCGTGTTTATCGTGGAGTGGGTTGTTGTCCGTGTAAGGGTTTCAAAATTGTGTTTATCGTGGAGTGGGTTTCATATGGTTTTCCGATGTTTTTATAGGGGTCCTTTCATAGAATGGGTTTCACAGTTTTGTTTTGGGGGAGGTGCCCTCTGTGGTAGGGTCTTTTTCGAAACATCCCAACTCGTATTCACGCTCGAGGTCGAAGGAAAACCACAGTAAAACCTTCGACGGTTAGGCGGACGGCCACCACCCCCGCCGAAATAAAAAAAAAGGGACTTTTGTGTGTGGGGTGCCCTCTGTGGCAGGGTCTTTTGCGGGGGGTGGACCTAACCCGTATTCACGCTCGAGGTCGAAGGAAAACCACAGTAAAACCTTCGACAGTTAGGACCCGATCCCTGAAAAAGAAGACTTTATACTTTTCTCACCCTGAAAAAGAAAACATCGCCCTGAAAAAGAAAAACTTTCTCTTTATTCTTTCTCTCTCTCCCTGAAACCCATTTTATACTTTTCTCACCCTGAAAAAGAAAACATCGCCCTGAAAAAGAAAAACTTTCTCTTTATTCTTTCTCTCTCTCCCTGAAACCCATTTTATACTTTTCTCACCCTGAAAAAGAAAACATCGCCCTGAAAAAGAAAAACTTTCTCTTTATTCTTTCTCTCTCTCCCTGAAACCCATTTTATACTTTTCTCACCCTGAAAAAGAAAACATCGCCCTGAAAAAGAAAAACTTTCTCTTTATTCTTTTTCTCTCTCTCCCTGAAACCCATTTTATACTTTTCTCTCCCTGAAAAAGAAAACATCGCCCTGAAAAAGAAAAACTTTCTCTTTATTCTTTTTCTCTCTCTCCCTGAAACCCATTTTATACTTTTCTCTCCCTGAAAAAGAAAACATCGCCCTGAAAAAGAAAAACTTTCTCTTTATTCTTTCTCTCTCTCTCCTTGAAACCCATTTTATACTTTTCTCTCTCTGAAACATCGCCCTGAACTTTTATTTTTTTCTCTCTCCATCGCCCTGAAAAAGAACTCACTGTATTCTTTTCTCTCGCCCTGAAACAAAAAACAGAGTCAAAGAAAACACACACACCAGAGAAAAAAAAACATTTTTTTTATTTCACCACCTACCTTTCAGAAGGGGGGGGGGTGGTCTCGAGCGAATCCAGCCCGGATTCGAGCGGCCCCAAGTTTTTCTGACCCCCCTCCCCGGCGCCAGGGAGCGGGGGGGGATTCGGTGGCCCTCGGCACTCGAAGCGACTCGAGCTCGGGACCCTCCCCCTTGGATCCAAGACTTTCCGTCACCTACCTTTTTTCAGATGCCACACACGGAGAGGGGGAGTATGTCCGGTGGTCCTCGGCACTCGAGCGAATCTAGCCCCGGATTCGAGCAGCCCCGCCCCTGAGGGGGGAATTCGGTGGCCCTCGTCACTCGAAGCGACTCGAGCTCGGATTCAAGCGACCCCGCTCGGACCCCGCTCGTGGTGGGAGGAGAGCGAGATGGGTTTTTTTTTGGGCGAGAGGAGGGCGGGTGGCCCTCGGCACTCGGAGCGAATCAAGCCCGGAAGACCTTCCCCACCCCGGACAACCGGTACAAATGAAAATGCAATATATAGATCTCTTTACTATATATGCAGGTGTCGGGGAGGGGGGTGGGCCCTCCGAGCGACTCCAGCTCGGATTCGAGCGGCCCCCTGTCTCTAATGAAACTCTCGATCCCTCCAATGCCCCCCGGGGCTCCCTTCCATCTTCTTTTTCCCCTCTCTCTCTATCCAGCGACCGTGGCCCGTCCTTTCCTCCTGCGAACCGCCGAAAGGGGTCAAGCGACTCTTTACACCACGGAGGTTCTCCCACTCCATACAAGGCCCAGGGCCCCACTAGGGGGGGGTGAGCACCTTTGGACCACTTGCCGCAGATTTGTTAAACCTCACCCTTCCCCAGCCGTGGCACCTCCCGCCCATTCACGCTCCTGGACCGCAGTGCAACAAAAGCATGCATGAGCGGGAAGCCTCTTCCACCGAAAAGGCGCGTCTCCACGCCTGTCACCCCCCATAGAAGGGGGGGAGTCGTTGCTCTCTGACAGGGCCCCAGACACCACACACACAAGCAATGTCCATGCAAGGCACCGAGCATCTATCAAAGTCTCCGTATCATCGGGTACCGTTTAGGCGCTATGCCTAGTCTGGAACTAGAAGAAGGGTTGAATCCTTTTCCGCTCCAGTGTCCCGGGTAACCCGGATAAGGGGTTCCTTGCCAGAGACCTCTAAAGACCCCGTCGAGAGAACAAAACTCGTTCGGTAGCCTCAGGGAAGTCCGCAGTCGAGAACGGGCCCAACAGTCACCGGGGAGGGGGGCGAGAGAGGGTACACGAGAAAAACAGAATCGAGCCGCCCCAAGAGGAGGGGGGGAGTGGCCCTCGGCACTCGGACGAATCCAGCCCGGATTCGAGCGGCTCCCCCGCAGTTTATGACCCCGGCAACTGGAAATAAAGGGAGGGCATTTATAAAAAAATGCGATATATAGATAGCTTCACTATATATGCATGAGGTGGGGGATGTTGCCATACACGGGGAGGGGGGGGTAGCCCTCGGCACTCGAAGCGACTCTAGCCCGGATTCAAGCGGCCCTCCCGAGTCTCGGACTCTTGTGGTCTGGGAGCACTGGAGGTGGAACACCTAAAAGGCACACGGCAATGGCACACATCGACTGGAGGTGGAACACACAAAGGAACTCTTCTCAAATCTTTGTTTTCATACGAAGGAATCTGGAGCGCTGCAATGAGAATGGAAAACGACATTTTAAAAACAAAAAACAATTTTTAATAACATTTTCAAAAAAGTTGCATGAAATTTCAAAGACTCGAGATAATATAAGCTGAAAAGGCTTTGGATTGGAACAATCAACATTTCTTGTCCCGATCCATGAGTGTCACATTTAAAGAATAGAGAGAAAATACATTTCAGCCAAAATATTATATTAGATACTTAAAATTAAAAAATTCCTTCAAGACACGACAAAGTTCCTGTAGAAATTAAAACATAGAGATACCAGTTTTTGATATACTATTATAAAGTTATAGTGTCTGGGAGTATTTTTAATGTGTATTACTCATTAATATATTATTTAATTCATTACTCATTTGCGGGTATGGAGTATTTTTAATGTGTATTACTAATTAATATATTATTTAATTCATTACTCG